>JANVCQ010000008.1:20968503-20992152 GCA_025531925.1 Erythroxylum plowmanianum
GCATCAATAAGTCGACTTGTTGAATGAATAAGTCGACTTGTTTCAACCATTTACGTAAAAAGTGTAACTCCGCTCTCAAATAAGTCGACTTGTCCCATGTAAGTCGACTTGTTGTCCTCGACAAGTCGACTTGTTTATGATAAGTCGACTTGTTTGTCATATCTTCATGTGATTCGACTTGTACTGACTTCAACGGTAACATCCGACCAAATCCTTTATAATCCTTATGTTTTATGCCATTTTCTCTTAGAAGGCAACTCCCATCTTGATTCTTTAATGATTAAACACTTGCTCTACTTGATTTGCACAACTCTTTCATCTAATAGTACCTGAAACAATTTCTTAACCAGTTCTATACATTTTATTATTATCAAAATATAAGTGGAATTAATTTGTCAACCACCATTGGTCCAACATTGATATTATTTTGAAAAAGATGTATTGAATCAAAGTGAGAGGATCAATTAGAAGAGTATGAATTGGATATTTTCTGAACATACTTTAGTATTTTGACGATATCTCAATTTGTAGAAATCCAATTGAGTTGATTCTTATTTCAAAATAAACTAGAGACATGGATCTACAAATGTTCTAAAGGAATTGAATTTCGTTTCAGCCCCTAAGATTTTCAATTTCTGAAGTGAAGTTGGGTATAGTATTCAGTCTCGGATTAGTAAGAGCCGAAAGTGTTTTGACCATAACTTCTTTATGTAGGAACCAAATTGAGTGTTTTTAGTGTCTTTAGAAACTTAATAAAAAGGGGAACAAATTTTATGCAGAAGTCCTTTTGAAATTCCTTTTTGAGATGTTCCAAAATCTGTTCGGAAGTAAGTGAGATGAGTACTTTTGATGACGTTTGGCTTGGTGTGGGCACACCTTCCTTGTGAGATGCGCGTCCAGATGTAATGTAGGATGTCGGGCACATAACTCGCAGGGGTGAGGCCCCAACACATCACTACTATAATAGTAGTTTAGTTTATTTTGACTAGTATAACAACACGCTATTAGATCCTTATCAAAATATTATCGTTAAAATTATTCATAATTATTTTAAAAAATAATTTATTTAATTATCATCATCATCATTAACACCTAGTGAAAATCTTGCATCAACATGGGGTCTTGGGAGATCTGATAGTACTCAGTCTTACCCCTATATAGTAAAGAGATTGTTTTCAGTAGACTCACATGTAAATATGACATAAAGATTAAAAAAATAGACCCCTAATGATTAATTTATTTAATCATTAAAAATAATTTTAATTATTTATTTATTAAATAGAAATTTTTATTAATTAATAATAATATAAAATATTTAATTATTTATTTACAAAATAATCACATAATAATTAAACATAAATAAAATATTTAATTACTATTCTTAATATTTGATACCAAATACAGGTATAACTATTAACTTCTGTAATCTCATTCCTAATGCTTGCATATTAAACACACATAATCAGTAATTATATTCTCTTTCCGATTCTCACTTTTTATTCTTATTCATATCTTTTCATTTTGATTCCTTTGTTACTGGTTACTAAACGAGACCTTACGTTATACCATGTGGTGATGTTGGTCCTCGATATAACAAATCCCATTTTACAATTTTCAATTCTAATAAAATATTTATGTTCTTAAAAAAGATCAAAGGATACAAATAATAAAAAAAAATCTTAGAAAACTGAAAATTAAAATAATGCAAATATTAGGTCTCATCCTAACTTTTAGTTGTTTGATAGCTGATAATAGATAAGGGAATAAAAAAATTGGAATGAATCTTAAATAATTCCGAACTTTTATTCCCTGGGAGAGGTGTGGGTGCACTCTGGAATGAAAAATTGAAAATAAGAGATAAAAATATTATTAGAATATTATCAAGTTGTTACCAAAATATTATCAAGATATTGATTCTGATTAGAATATTATCATCAAAATTATCTTTTATATTAATTTTTTAATAATTATTTTACTTTGTTTTATTAATACTTTTATTCTTAATGTAAAAATTATTCATACTTATCTAAAAATTAATAATTTTGTAATTCATTAGATTTTTATTAATTATTTATAAACTATAAAATATTTTAATTAACTACATAAAAATTATATAATAACTAAATATATGTATAAAATCAAACACTAACGTAACTATTAAGTTTTATAATATTATCCCTAGTGCTTGCATACCAAACACCCATAATCAATATTTTTTTTATTCTTATTCTGATTCTAACTTTTTATTTTCATTCCTATGTTTTTATTCCTTTATTATAGGTTAACAAACGAGACCCTGCAGTAATAGGCAAAGAAGGAAAAGGATTTATTAGGCAGGACTAGATTTGACATATTTTCAGATCTGATATATATTTACAAGTCATTTGGAAGCCAATGAATTGGATTCAATTTATTAATTTTATGTAATTGAATTCAATTCATGCGTTTGGAATGCTAAAAAAGAGATGACTTGAATTCAACCACGTAACTGAATCTTATTTTCTTTATGAAGTCAATTTACATCTCAAATAATGTTAATTGAATTCTGATTTGAAGAGCTAATTTTTTTTCCAAATATACACATCATAAATATACAAATTACTACAAAATACACACACATTGATTACATACTATTTTTAGTTAAGAATAAAAAATACAAAATAGTTGAATTTATTTTTATTGTGTTCCAAATAATGTAATTAAATTCAATTCTAATATTTATAGATTTGTTCCAAATAATGTAATTGAATTCAATTCTAATATTTATAGATTTGTTTCAAACGGTGTAAATCGAATTTAATTCAATCACACAAATGTAATTGAATTTAATTCATCAATGAATCCAGTTCGAAAGTTTCCAAACGATCTGTTAATTTTTAAATAAATCGTGTTTTATTTTTAAAAAATAAATGAAGAAAGAAGAAAAAACTGTCGGGGCAGTTGTTTGGGATATTAAGGAGCATGGGCTGAACTAGCAGCTTAACGGGCCTTACATAGAGGTCTCGTATTGTACTTTTGAAACCAATAAACCCTAGTCGTGTATCTCCAAATCTTCGGTATCATTTTTACTTCTTCAGTTTCTCTTCTGCAACTACGATTCTTACCCTTGCAAACAACAATACGCTTACAATTTGCCCAATTCACAAATCACCTTCAAACCCTACATTGGTTACTCAACGGCAATCATGGCCACCAACTATGACTACGACGACGCTTCCGCCAGCTACAACGACCAGGCCACCGGCCTCGGCTACGACCCCAATTTCGTGCCCGACTCGGTGAAGTCTTTCGTAATGCATCTATACCGCCACATTAGAGAGAAGAACGTGTATGAGATTCACCAGATGTACGAGACCTCATTCCTGACCCTCTCCGACCGTCTCTTCAAGGACACACCTTGGCCCTCCGTCGACGCCGTCGCTCACCACGTCGACAACGATCATGTTTTCTGCCTCCTTTACCGCGAGATGTGGTTTCGTCACCTCTACGCTCGTCTCTCTCCTACGCTTAATCAGAGGATTGACAGCTGGGATAATTATTGTAGTTTATTCGAGGTAATTTTAATTTTGAATCTGTGAGTTGGTTGCTTGAACTGTGTTTTTGATGTTTCTCTCTGTTTCTGTTTGTGCCTTTTGGCGTTGTTATTGTAGGTAGTGCTGCATGGAGTGGTGAATATGCAGTTGCCCAATCAGTGGTTGTGGGACATGGTGGATGAGTTTGTTTACCAGTTTCAGAGCTTTTGTCAGTATAGGGCTAAGATGAAGAACAAAACTGAACAGGAGATTGCCCTTTTGAGGCAATTTGATCAGGTACAGGTTGCTCTACATTAAATTGCCCTTATGTACCTTTTTGTCCTTTTAATTTCGTGATTGTGAAAGAAAGACGATAAATTTATCGTACTTGTTTCTTTGACAATTGAACCACCGCATTATTGAAATAGCAAGACAACTATTCAAACTGCACAAGTGCTATACGCTGTGTTTTTATGTTTTTTGTCATTGGATTCATAAGAATTATGCTTATTGAAATATTTTGATTTCAGGCTTGGAATGTGTACGGAGTGCTCAACTTCTTGCAAGCACTGGTGGAGAAATCAATGATCATTCAGATTTTGGAGCAGGAGAAAGAAGGTCTTGAACAGTTCACTGCAACAGATGGGTATGATTACAGTGGTGGGAGTAACGTCTTGAAGGTGTTGGGATATTTCAGCATGATTGGTTTGTTGAGGGTTCATTGCCTCTTAGGGGACTATAATACTGGCTTGAAGTGCTTACAACCGATTGACATTAGTCAACAAGGAGTTTACACCAGTGTCATAGGAAGCCACATTACGACAATATACCATTATGGGTTTGCCAATCTAATGCTGCGAAGGTATAACTGCTTATTCATTGGAATACTATTCCATTTTTCACATGTTTTGCATATTAACTTTTCAATAGCTTCGAATGATGTTTGTGTTCCTACTATTCCTCTTATTTGGACTCTCCATCCCAGTGAGAATATAGTTTGTTAGCTATATGTTACATTCACAGTGTATACTGTTCCTATTATTCCTCTTATTAAGACTCTCCATCCGAGTGACAAAATAGTTTGCTAGTTATATTTTACATTCACAGTCTGTAATTTGTACTTCTTCTATTTACTTAAACTTTGGGCATTTGGCTCGCTAAGTAATTTCTTTTGAATAAATGAGCTAAACATCATTGTATTTTAGTTTCTATTTCCCAAATGATAGAGTATCTTATATTGACTAAACATGAAAATATTAAAGGGTTTATGAATGGTAAGGGCCAACTATTCAAATGACTAGTTTTAGTCATTTTGGCAATGGTTGACCTAAGTTTAATTCTTGTTAATGGGCTCTACACTTTACTCATATTAAAAGTTTTAATATGGTGTTAGAGTAAGTTTGGCTCAGATTATTAATTTTTCAGTTGTTCGTCTGGATGTCCAGTCCTAAGGGCCCGATCTAGTTACCGCTGCACTTATTTTAAGTGACAACTAGATATCCAGTCCCAGTTGCACTTGAGGGGGGTGTTAGAGTATCCCATATTGATTAAACATGAAAATGTTAAAGGTTTTACAAGTGATAAGGGTCAACTGTTCAAATGACTAGTTCTAGTCATTTTAGCAATGATTGACCAAAATCCAATTCTTGTTAATATGCTCTACACTCTACCCATATTAAAAATTCTAATATGGGTTTGATTTGGATTATTAATTTCCTGGTTGTTCGTTTGGATGTCCATATTAGAATTTTTAATATGGGTAGAGTGTAGAGCCTATTAACAAAAATTGGACTTGGGTCAACTATTATTAAAATGACTAGAACTAGTCATTTGGATTGTTGGCCCTTACTATTTATAAACTCTTTAATATTTTTATGTTTAGTCAATATGGGATAATTAACATTCCCTCTCAAGTGCAAGTGGGACTGGACATTCAGTTATCACTTGAAATAAACGCAGCGGTAATCGGATCGGGTCACTAGGACTGGACATTCAAATGAACAACCGAAAAATTAATGATTTAGACCAAACCTGCTTTGATACCATATTAAAAATTTTAATATGGGTAAATTGTAGACCTCATTAACAAGAATATCGATCATCGGATACTCTTAACACCAAATATCTCCAGGTTCAGTTTGATTTAGTTATGTCTCATATTGACTTTCTTTTAAAACTAATTATACATTTAAAAATTGAATGACACAAAAAGAAGTGGAAATAGATTTTTTTTTGTATGTTAATCTACTTCTGTGGGGTTGTTTTGTTATATTTTCATTTTTATTCATCTTGTTCTTGTTGTACATCCAATTGTGGTTTTGATGTTATTACTTAGTGCTAGGGGTAGCAACTGGTCTCGCCCCCCCTCAAAGTCAACGGGCAGGCGGGTTGACGGGGCATTGGGCCCAGTTTTTTGAAAAATTAGGCCTTGAGCTCGATATGCCCAGGCTCAGCTCAGCACTAGACAGCCCCTATAAGCAAACAATGTCGTTTTGCATTTTTAATTTATAAAAAAATTTGAGTGGGCCGAGTTAGGTTTGGGCTCGGGCTCGAGCCTGCTTTCTCGGACCACGCCTGGACCTCAGCAAAAGGGCTTGGGCCTGGGAAGGCCCGGCTTCGACTCGGCTCATTGGCATCCCTATTTAGTGCTTTCACATATACATCTTAGGGATAATTAAGTCCCCTCTGCATCTTTGCAATGTACATTACAGTAAAATAATGAATCCATTTGGTGGAAATTTTATTAAACTAATCCGCATATTAGGCAAAACTTTTTTCCTACAAATAAGTGAGTGTCGTTGACCTGTTAGGCTCCCTCTTTGTACCTTGGTCCTTGTTTCTGAATTTTTTCCTAACTCGAGAAGGGAACTTGATTCTATGTTCATTGTTTTTTGTTCTTCATTCGCATAGAAAGGGCTGTATTCCAATTAATAAGTTCTGTAATTTGTTTCTTTGAGAACTTTCTCGTGTGTCTTCATTTCTTCTCCATTTTTGAGCTTTTTAATCATAAATTTTTTGAAGGTATGTGGATGCTATTCGTGAATTCAATAAAATTCTCTTGTATATTTACAAGACTAAGCAGTATCATCAGAAGTCTCCTCAGTATGAGCAGATACTTAAGAAGAATGAGCAAATGTATGCCTTACTGGCAATTTGTCTTTCACTTTGCCCTCAAGTGAAGCTTATAGAAGAGACTGTGAACTCACAATTGCGAGAGAAGTATGGAGAAAAGATGATTAGAATGCAAAGATATGATGATGAGGCTTTTGCTATTTATGACGAGCTCTTTTCATATGCATGCCCCAAGTTTATTACTCCCTCTGCTCCTAGTTTTGAAGAGCCTCTGGTGAATTACAACCAGGTATATACTACCATCTCAAATGTGCAAAATTACCATTGAAAGTTATGATAAGAAGCTTATAGCTCAGCATCAAAAAGTGATTGAGCATCGATTTCTTTATAAGTTATGATATTCTCCTTCTAATAGATTTTTTTTAAGTTAAAAAATTTTGTGAAAGTTTAATAAATTGTATTTTGTAATACCATATCTGGAATTTCTTCAGTTTTCTCGATTAATGATGTAATATGTTAAGCTGGTTAGCAGGTTTGTTTGACAAGCATGTCTGCCTAATTTTCTTCTTCCCAATGTTACGCACCTGAATTGTATGTAACTCTTTTTAATATCATTTTCTTATCACGTTTAGGATGCATATAGATTGCAGTTGAAGCTCTTTCTATATGAAGTGAAACAACAACAGTTGCTAGCAGGAGTTAGGACTTTCTTGAGAGTTTTCTCCACTATCTCTCTGGGGAAGCTTGCTGACTACATGGAGGTGGACGAACCTACTCTGAGGTTATCTTTTATAATCTATACTATCAAGAGATAATGTCCTTGTCCGAATATTTTTATAGAATGATATTATGAGCTTTACATATGTTGCCCATTGCAGAACCATCCTGTTGACTTACAAGCACAAGACTCATGCTGTTGATTCTGAGCGGAAGATTATTTCTAATGCTGATGTTGATTTCTACATTGATGATGTATGCATTTTTTTCATTAATTAATAACTTGTCAAAAGCTTATTTTACGATCTTTCTGACAGTTATCGACTTTTTCGAGACTGATGCTTCGAACAATTGCTATTGATTTCTTTAACATTAACTTTCAAAATGAACAGCCTTCGAGGTGTATAATGACAAACATTGTTGTCTTTTGATGGCCGACCCTTGACTTTCTTTATTGGCAATGCTTTATTAGCAACAATTTATGCACGTTGTTAAAGTGTCAATTCATGGTAAATGTGGCCGACTGGTCATTGACCTCTGAATTATGTTCATGATGTGCATATGTTACATTTATGTGTACAGGTCATAGCATCTTTTGTTAATTGAGATTTAATGGAAACATTCCTTGTCTTTGTGCTGACGTGAGCTTCTGTTGCTGCAGGACATGATTCATGTTGTTGAATCCAAAACAGTGAAACGTTATGGTGACTACTTTTTGCGGCAAATTGTTAAGGTATGGCTTTTTAAGTATTATCCTTTTTGTTTTATTTTTAGTTCAAACGTGTACCGCCTACATGTGCAATCTTCCTTATTTAAACAGCTTGAAGGTGTGATAAATGATATGGATCGGATACAGCTGGACTGAGGCGCAGAACATTTATAGAAGTATGCCAAAGCCTCTTGATGTTCCTTAAATTAACAGATTTTGTTTTCCTATTGGCTGTTTCCTCTTGTTATGTCAATCGAATTAGTTAAACCAATTTAGCATTGATGTCATAACAGCGAGCTATGAACTTGGCTATTTTAGAATGTTAAAATCTCTTGCTTTTCTTTTCAGCTATGTTTCTTACTAGGAAAAGTTATAAATTGTCTTTTTATTTTCATAATATATCATAACTTTCTTATTTTTTAAAATTATTTACCATAATCACTCTTAATTGATGTGATGATTAATCTTTTTTCATTTTGAATTCTCTTAAATAGTTTTTGTCAAAGGCTTAAAGTGTTCAGTCTTTATTAGTAAACAAAAATTCCTTTAATGTACGTATTAAAAGTATCAAATCCCAAGTGCATTGTATTACTTCCTAACTTGCACTTTATATGGTTTAAAGAAATTTATGGTTTAGAACATAATATCAAACTTTTGCTATTGAACAAACTTTTTATTTGTTTACTACATGTGTATTTGTTACTATTTACATTTATATTTTTATTTGTAAATTCACTATTTTTTGCTTAAATTTTAGTTTTGATTTTTTTTAGCTTTTATAACTTATGAAAATTATAAAAATTATAAAAGTGGTTTTTGTTTTTATAATATAATTTATTATTAATTAAATATATTATTTAAATATTCAATATTAATTATTAATAAAATTATGAAGTATGAATTATGAATAATTTAATTTAAAAATTTCAAAATATATATTCAAAATAAATATCAGTTTATGAATAAGATTTAATTATTTAGATATTTATTTTAATAAAAAATTTTACTAATCATTTGTCAATAAATATTACATAAAAGATTAAAATAAAAAATTTTAATTCATGCTCGTAGGGTATTATTAAACAATCCCATATACAAGCTTTGAAATTTAGTTTTTATAGACTGGGTTGATTAAAGTCCTCGATTCAAATATTTGTAAGTGATGGTAGAAGAGAAGATGAAAAGCCAAAACTCAAAAACCAAGTGATTGTACAATCCTGAAAAATACATCAAGAAATGGGTGGGCACTAAAGATAGGGATGGCAAAAAAAATCACAACCTAATCAACCGGGTTAGACCGAATTGACCAGGCTTTGTGATGGGATGAGATGGGCTGAAATTCTGAAATTATTTTTTAAAACTAAAAAATAAAGTTAATCAATCTCAAATTAGGGCCTAAAGTAATGAAGTTTGACCTAGCCTAATCCAATGGAGTCTAGTGGGAGCTACTTATGCTTGCATAGAAATAATGCCAACAGCCTCAACTGATGCACAAGAAACCTGTGACAGAAGCAAGAGTAACAGATTTATGACATAGAAGAAATAATCATTTAGTTTTATATTATTTGTTGCGTTCTGATTAGGCCCAGGGGATGCTATATACCTGAATCCAACTGCTAAAATCCATTCGATGGTCCTGCTGCAGCTTTATAGGGTTTACAAACTCATAGTTTGGTGGTCAAATGGTGATTCGTGACTTCAATTCTTTCTATTCTATAGTTAGGAAGGAAAATTATTCAATTTATATATCCTAAATTACAAAATTTTTTATATTCTAATTACTTATGACTTACGATCACCATAAGTTCTTTGTAATTCTTACAATTACGTAAATGTTAGATTTGATATATTAAAGTAAATGAATTGCAAGACCAAAAGATATTGAAAGATCAAAAGAAAAATAAATCTTTTGATCTATAAAGTCTTCATGTCTTAAAGTCAATCAAGTATAATCTTTTAATCCTTATCTATTAAAGCAACATTCAGCTCAGGGTCGACCTTGAGCAAGGTCAAACAGGGCATCTGCTCAGAATCTAGCTTCATGAGGAATAAAACAGGCAATAAAAAGGGCCCAATTTTATTTCATTTTTTTATTAAAGTCTTGATCTTCATAAAGAGCAACAAAAGATTTCCTATTTTATCTCTTTTGTTCTTTATAAGAACCCATTCTTAATTATCTTAAAGAAAGAAAAAAGTAAAATAGGAATCTTTTTTATTTACCCAAGGCCTATAAAACGTCAGGACCGACCCTGATTCTGCCTTCCAATAAATGTTCCATTTCCATCTAATTTGGTCCAAATATTGTTTGTCTCCCTTACATGCAGACAGTTTGTTGTTGCTAATTTTTTTTTCCCCAAATATTGTCTCTCTCCCTTGCCTGGTTTCCTTGTCATTTCTTCTTTTGCTATAACATTTGTCCTTGATGTTGATCAACCGATTTGTTTGGCCTAATAGGAGAGGACTTATCTTTGTAGAACTCTAAGTTTAAGTATTATTATGTGTTAAATTTTTATCAAAGTGTATCTATGCATGTAAATGTCCATGGATAACTTATGTATTTTGATTATTTCAAATGGATGACCATATTCTTTTAATAGAGATTTCTAATCCGATATCAGACATTATAGCAACAGAGACTTCTAATTTAATTCGAAATAAAGAAACAATTTGTGTTAAAGGAATAAGTTTATTGTGAAGCAATCTTTTGAGTCAATTTAACAAGCCTAGATCAATAAACAAAATAGAAAAAGATTAAATGTAAATGTTGTCACAAAAACATTAGCTGGGAGTTTAAAAGGGGGAATTTCTTATTTGAAGAGGCGTATGAAGTCATGCAACAGAAGAAATATTATACCAAGAGGTCAGACATTTTAACCCTAACTTATTGAGAGAGAAGAATGAAATGATTGCCACAACTTATGACACAACTTATGACAAAAACAAATCAAAGTTTTTGTTATCAGACATGTGGGTAGCTAATAATAAAAAAAGGGTTATAAGACGGTGATGACAGAATATATTGACAATAACTATCAATTATTTTGATCACACAACTACTTTTATATAGTTTATGTTATATCCAGTGATTACCGATTGAATAACTGATGATTAAATAGGTCATAAATAGTATCAAAATATAGCAATCCTTATAGAAGATAACTTTGGAGATTTCAAGTCAAATGATCACTCATATAATTATTACAATAAGAGTTTTCATATATATATATATATATATAAAAGTAATGTTTCAAATGGATTTTTCATATTGAGTAAGTTTATTAAACTTGTTCTCTAACAGGCACTCACATGTTAATTTAAGTATCTATATTCTTTACTCTTCTATATAATCAACTACTTCCCTCATTAAAAAACATAACGTTTGCTAGCTTTGTTATATTATATTAATATCTAGTCTTAATATAATAATAACTAGAAATAATTTAGGAATAATACATAAATATAATAATTATAATTTTATTTACAATATATAATTATCTCATTAATTTTATTATATATATCTAAATTTGTATAATATAAAAAATACTTTTAAATAATAGTCATTAAACTGTAGTCAAAACCATTGACTGTGTGGTATTAACTAACATTATTTTTGTCCTGCATTGGTGAATATAAACCATTTTTTATTCTTTATTACGGGAGAGGTGTTTGCTACGACTTAAGTAGCTTGTCTGTCAGTCCTTTGTAAGGGACTTGGGTCAACTTCATGCAAGTGCCGCCAGCCTACTTGGTTGGGTTCAGGCCTAGTGCGGTGCGGGTCATTGATTTAAGTTGGGCTATTTCTTTTTCTTTTGAGCCGCATTTGTTTATTTTTCCACGAAAGGGTTATTATTTGACTGGTTCTTTACACGTTTATATTTATTCAAACTTTTATAGATTCGTTCTATTCTATCTATTGATTTTGCCAGTCGTTCTTTCCATAGATAGAGACTCTAGGCAAGGATATTTCTACGAGTTCCAAGTCTTCGACCTTGAGTGTAGGAGTTTGAAGACTAGCTGCGTTAACCTTGCAGAGTAGACGACATCCCTGATTGCCTCACAGTCGTACTGAATTTCACTGTGCAGGCAGTGATTATACCTACAGACTACAGTACAATCACTTAATAAGTTATGATTACTTTTTTCTCTCTCTAACTTTCCTTACAATGAATATGCTTTGGTGTAATTAAGGAAATATTTTTGGATAACAATTTTCTTGTTGTTGAACAATAGAATATGTTTCCTTGTAAAAATCTTATTTATTAGTATTATTATATTTTTTAAAAAATTAATTATTTTTATATTAATTTGATTAATATATTATTAATTATTGATAAATTAATAATTAACATTAACATTATATATTAAAATTTGTATATTTTTTATAAACATAAAAAATGTAAAATTAATAATTTTTTTTACAAATTCGTTATTAACAATAAAGTTCAATCAACTTAAGTATTACTTATAAACAACTAATTTCCCCCAACTGATTTGTCCGTTCTTGGCAACTTGGGTGCCTTTAGAATTTGTTACCTTAGGCCATAGTTAAGATCCGTGTGTTTCCTAATTATTCATATCCCTTAACTTTTTGATTCCTATTGTATTGGTGATCCAAAGTTATTTCAATAAAGTTTCTTTCATCTTTCCAACACAATTTAAGTATTACTTATTTATAAAAATATAAATCATAAATAAAATAAGAAAATAATTATTCTATTTATTCATATTATTAATAATAAAATATACCGGTATACTTAATCTGTTATCATATTAAGCTAATCAATATATTATTGATAATTAATAAATACAAAATTAATTTATTGTTTAATATTTATATTAAGTAATAATATATAAGTATGAATAATTAATAGATTAATATGATTGAGATATATTATATACCCAATCACTCATTTATGACGCGATTTTTTAAAGTGCACGTAATTTCTGTGGAATTCATGAACTCACGTTTTGGTGTCCTGTAGCTTAAATTTTAATATTATGACGTTTCTCTAAAATCAATAAAAATTTAATTTAATTTAATTTGTTAATTTAAAGGCCACGTCCGAACTAATATGCCGTTATTTTGCAACGTCAAGTCAAGGCCTGGCCAATGCCCCCGTCTCAATTCCCAATACCCAATTGAATCAAATTTCATCTCTTTTTTAACCTCATATCGGCTCGGATGGCAAGGCTCCCACTGCCATCCCCCTGCGTTTTTAACCCAGATATTATTTAGTTCTGTTTTGTATACGGAAGTGTTTTAAGTTAAAAATTTCGTGATTATCTAACACTGGGACGAGGGTCAAATAGAAGCGAGATAAGCCGGCGTATACTCAGAACATCACTCGACTCTTTTCAGATCTGTGCGCGCGTCTGTGAAAAGAGAGAGATAGGCCATGGCGATTAGGGTTTTTGTAACTCTTGTTATAGTTTTGGCGGTGATTAGCCACGCCTTCTGCATTTACGAAGATCAAGTAGGCCTCATGGACTGGTGAGTTCCCCAAGAGCAAGTTACTTTCGTTTCTTGATTATTTGATTTCCCTAATTGATTTCGTTTCTTTAGGCACCAGCAGTACATAGGGAAAGTTAAAGACGCTGTTTTCCACACTCAAAAGACTGGTCGAAAGCGTGTTATTGTTTCCACTGAAGAGAATGTTATCGCCTCCCTTGATCTCCGACACGGAGAGATTTGTAAGCTGTAATCTAATCTTTACAATATTTATCGCGATGTGCTCTATTTTTTTTTATTGATTTTGAATTATGTACAGTTTGGAGGCATGTTCTTGGTGGGAATGATGCCATTGATGGAATTGATGTTGCAATGGGAAGATGTAAGTACTCTGTAGAGCTCATTTATAATAATGGTTCGTGTCTTTATTGGGTCGGTATCCCTAGGCTATTAACTCTGTGGTTTGTTTCGTGGGTATACTTGGTTCAGTGCATTTCAATCATAGATTTGCAATGCTTTTACTTACCTAGATCGTTCCCATATTGTTAGTTTTCCTTGAGATCGCTTTTTGTTTTCTAGTTTCTTTTTTTTTTCTTGAATTCTGTTCTCCTTGTTTTTTTAAAAATATAAATATATTTTCAGATGTGATAACTCTTTCATCTGGAGGAAGTACTTTACGAGCCTGGAACCTGCCTGATGGACAGATGGTGTGGGAATCTTTTCTTCAAGGTCCTATCAACTCCAAGTCAACATTGTTGGTGCCGGTTAGTACTGAAAATTTCAAATATTTATTTCGCCTCAGAAAGTGAACTTTTGTCCAGTGTTCTGAAAAATGCCGGATTTGCCACTCTATTCTTTCCTACGTCTTCAAACATTCATTAGTTATATAGGGAAGACAATAATCTGCATTCACATATGATAGTGAAATTCTACTGATGAGTGTTCTTTTAGTTTTGAACTTGGTGCTTCTTCTTCAAGAATTTTGAACTTTGTTTATTTTTTGCAAAATTTGCCTTCAAAATCTACACCAAAATATCGATAACTAATATTTCACTGCATTCTTCAGATCAACTTGAAAGTTGATAAGGACAGTGTAATCTTTGTATTTGGGAAAGGAAGTGTCCATGCTGTTTCATGCCTACATGGTGATGTTTTGTGGAAGAAGGATTTTCCAGATGACAGGTTTGACCGATTTAATTGGTTTCTTTTCACCACTTTACACATCACATGTCACTCATTAGTCTCTAATCACCTTATTTGCAGTTTTCAGGTCAAGCAAGTAGTTCAGCTTGTTGGCACTGATAGTACGTATGTTGTGGGTTTTGCTGGTTTATCCCAGTTTCATGCCTACCAAATCAATGCCAGGAATGGGGAGCTAGTAAAACACAGGAGTGCAGTCTTTTCTGGTGGGTTTTCAGGGGAAATTTCTCTAGTATCAAGCTTTGCACTTGTGGCGCTTGATTCCTCAGGTTCAAGTTTGATAGTGGTGAACTTTCAGGATGAAATTAGCTTTCAGAAAACAGACATCAGAGATCTGGTTGACGATTTCGTAGGCATGGCTGTTATACTACCTTCAAAACTCACGGGGATGTTTTGTCTGAAAACCAATAATCATGTGGTATTTATAAGAGTGATAGATGAAGGTATGCTGGAGTTGGTAGATAAAATCAACAGCAGAATGGCTGTGAGTGATGCCCTTCCAATCTCAGAAAGCCAAAATGCCTTTGCTATTGTTCAGCAAGGAAGTAGTGATATTCACCTGTCAGTGAAGCTTGCTAATGACTGGAATCTTGATTTGCTGAAGGAAAGTGTAAAGATGGACCAGCAAAGGGGTTTTGTTGATAAGTTATTCATAAATAATTATGTCCGAACAGATAGATCCCATGGGTTTAGGGCTTTGCTTGTTATGGAAGATCATTCCCTGTTGCTAGTACAACAAGGAGAGGTTGTCTGGTGCAGGGAGGATGGCCTTGCCTCAATAATAGATGCAACCACATCAGAACTTCCTGTTGGGAAAGAAGGTGTGTCTGTTGCAAAAGTCGAAGAGAATCTCTTTGAATGGCTTAAGGTAGTATTCTCTATTTACTTTGGAAAGGATGTTTGTGAGTAGTGAAGTTGTTCAAAATTCCATAGATTCAATCATGATATTAGTTTAAAATTTCATTATGATTGCATCATGCTTCTTCCTTAATTTCTTCCCAAGGAGACTGGAAATTGTGATTAAGTGGAAGTACATAATTTTCTCCCTATGAAATATGTCACTAAACTCAGCATTATCACACAAAATCCTGAAACAAAAGTGAAAAGAGAGGACGGCATTATCTTGAAACAAACACAAACTGATTTTTGCTTATGGAGATTACAAAAGCAATTCACTTGGTCTTGTTGTTCTCATTATGTTCTCAGCTGAGGACTGGGTTTGTCAATGAATGTTGTTTGTGAAATCTCCTATTTTAGTGCTATATCACATTGTATTCCATAGAGATTTATATGTGAAAAATTAGTGCACCATATCAGCTCCCATTTCTAGTTTTTGCTTTTGATTCAGAGAGTCTTTTACGTGTTAATGCCATATAAAACAACCATTTTCAGATTAGGTAAGGACCTATGTTTATATTACTGGCGTTTTTACTGTACAAGATAAATGGTATGAAAATTTCATTTTGCATCTTGACATGAGTATATTACACAGCATTTCTTATCTTGCGTTGAGATGTTGAAGGACTACTTTTTGTTGTAAGGGGCATCTATTGAGACTGAAGGGCTCCTTAATGGTTGCAAACCCTGATGATGTGGCAGCCATACAAAGCATGAGAATGAAAAACTCTGAGAAGAGCAAAATGACAAGAGACCATAATGGGTTCCGCAAGCTGCTCATTGTGCTTACTAAAGCTGGCAAATTATTTTCTTTACACACTGGAAATGGCCGGGTTGTCTGGTCGTTATTCCTTAATTCTCTTCGTAAACCAGAATCACATGAAAAGCCAGTTGGGCTTAATGTGTATCAATGGCAGATTCCCCATCACCATGCTATGGATGCGAATCCATCTATCATGGTAGTTGGCAGGTCCCACCCGAGTTTGAATGCCCCTGGGGTGGTTTCTTTTGTTGATACTTACACAGGGAAGGAGGTCCGTTCTATGAATCTTGTTCATGCTGTTGTACAAGTGATTCCACTACCTTTTACAGATTCAACTGAACAACGTCTTCATCTACTAATTGACTTTGATGGGAGAGCACATTTACATCCTAAATCCCCTGAAGCTATTAGTATTTTTATGAGGGAGTTTGGGAATATTTACTGGTATTCAGTTAACAGTGATGATGGAATCCTTACAGGACATGCATTGAAGAGAAACTGTGGTGGTGAAGTTGCAGATGAGTATTGCTTTGAAACCAGGAATACATGGTCAATCATATTGCCGTTGGAGTCAGAAAGGATCATCAAAACTGTGACTAGAAAATTAGATGAGGTATATATTTTGTCTTTATATCTTTTGGCAGAAATGCTATACTGTTTGTATCTTTGGTAATAAATTAATCAACAATAACAACCACAGCAACAACAACATCAGATTCCACTTGTGATAAAAATTAAAGAGTTAAAAGCATGAGTGCCTTCTGAACTAAGTCCACTTCAGATTGCACTTGTGAAGTGTAACTAAAATATTTTGGTGGCTGCCTAGTAGAAGGGAAGCTTATTGACTGACTATTTCCATATTTTTGAGGTAAATAATTATAAAAGTTGCTTTGTTGTACATGTATCTGTAAAACAAAATCCTCTAAAACCAAAAGTTGAAATTGGAATATTACGATTTTCCTTGAAATTAGATGCGAGTATGGGATTTGATTGTTTTACCAAATTTTTTGTTGATTTGAATGGCTGAATGCCTTTTCAGTTGGGAAATTGCATACGCTGACTTAATTTTCCAAACATGCAACACTTGACTTATTATTAGTCAAATGGTTCAGAAAGCCTGGGATGTCTTTGCAATAAGATGAATATAAATGCGAACACTTCTCGTGTAAGATAATATCATGATCTGTGTCATTCAAAAGCTAATCCTTTTATGTCTGCAGTCAAAAGATAAGTATGTTATCATAGTAATTGGAACATTCTTGTGACTCAAGTTCGTGAGCATTCTCTAAATAGCACATGTATCTTCATCTTTAATTTTATTTATTTGATACTTATCATTCTGCAGGTGGTTCATACTCAAGCAAAGGTAACAACTGACCAAGATGTAATGTACAAGTATATATCAAAAAATATACTTTTTCTGGCTACTGTTGCACCAAAAGCTACTGGTAATATTGGATCAGCCACTCCTGAGGAGTCATGGTTGATTGCTTATCTTGTAGATACTGTAACTGGTCGTATATTGCATCGAATGACTCATCATGGCTCACAAGGTCCCGTACATGCTGTAAGTTTCCTGTTCATTCTGTTATTTTCCCTCATCAGTTTCAATTAGATCGTGAGAAGCAATGTCTCATGCTTGCTTTCATTTGCAGGTTTTTAGTGAAAATTGGGTTATCTATCACCATTTTAATCTAAGAGCACATAGATATGAGATGTCAGTCATTGAAGTTTACGATCAGTCTCGAGCGGTATGGATGTGAACTTTAAGTTTCTCTAGGCAGAAGTTGATATATTGCACTCTAAGCAAGTCTATATTTTGCAAACTGAATTCAGGACAACAAAGATGTTTGGAAGCTTGTTCTTGGGAAGCATAATCTCACTTCACCCGTCTCTTCATATTCTCGACCAGAGGTCCTTACAAAGTCACAATCCTACTTTTTCACACACTCTGTTAAAGCAATAGGAGTTACATCAACTGCCAAGGGAATAACTTCAAAGCAGCTTCTTATTGGTACTATTGGTGACCAGGTTAGCTATTTTTCACTCTGAAGTTACCTTGGGTTATGGTTATTGAGACTGATTCTTTAATTTCGTTTCATTAGTTCCAGTCTTTGACAATGACAAGCTTGTTGTATGACCTTTGTCTCTATTTATGCATTAAAACTAATTGAAATTTTTGCAGGTTTTGGCACTTGATAAGCGTTTTTTAGATCCTCGTCGATCTGTAAATCCCACACAAGCTGAAAGGGAAGAGGGAATTCTACCTCTTACAGATTCATTGCCAATCAATCCTCAGGTTAGTTTCTGTTCACGTTCTTCTGCTCTTTTGCATCATTGGTTAATTAATCGTCTTTTGAGGGGTGGTCACTTTGGACTGATCTCCTTTTTTCTCTAACATGGTTGGTGTTGGTCCTTCGAATAGCTTACAAGGTTATAGCAAATAGATACATTGTTTTGCTAACATGATTTTTTTTCTTTCTTTAACCAAGTAATTTTCAAGATCAATGTGTAGCAATTGGGTGAAATGTTAATGCAATACATATTTATGGGGGAAAACTGAAGATCAGGATCTGAACTTCGATGACAAATAAGGAAAAATGACAAAAAATCTGAATGCAGTGACATTAGATATTAGAATCCATAGTTTGTTATGACTTTCGGAAGATAGCTAAACTCTGGTGAAGTTTCCAAATATTGTGCATATTGAATGAATGAGGCAAGTTCGCATGAAGTAAATTTAGTTTCATGCAGGATAGCGATATGTTCCAGATATTTCTCTGCTGTGGGCATTATTTCTGTTATTACTGTAGTAATAGTCTTCGACCACACTCCTCAAACAGCTTGCAATAACTTTCTTGGTCCCAAAAGACAATCTTTCATTTGGCCAGTCTATTTCCATAGTAGAAGTCACCAAACCTCTTACCTTTAATATTCTGATTAGGTGTTATAATGTAATGTTTGAATTGTGATATGTACTATGGATCTGGGAAATTCTGTGGATGATTGTGATCAAAAGTGGATGTTGGAACTACTGCAGATTGCCCTATAGATGGTATGAATGTTATGCAGTTATAAAGTGCAATTAATTTTTGTCAAGGTCTCTAGGGAAGAACAATTTGAAAAATGCATAATCATAGCGGTAAACCTTGATTCATGCATGGATAAAGCATATGTCATGACATGATCATATGCACGCGAGTTTGGTGATAAACACCTGCACGACTGCACAGAAAGAAATGGTAAATCATTTATTGTGAATGTAATAATACCCGACTGTGGAGGCTAGATTGAAACTCAAAACAACTAAGGAGTCTTGGTAAAGCGAAGGTCGAATTTTACATCATAACATGCGTTATTTTCATTTTTCTGCCCGCCCATTTTGCTCTTTTGATGTGGTAGAATCCTCTTTCTACTAATTGTTTGCTCAAGTTGGTTTGAAAATTTTGTTTTCAGTCGTATGTAACCCATGTCGTTAAAGTGGAAGGTCTCCGAGGAATAATGACAGTGCCTGCTAAGCTGGAGTCGACCACCCTGGTATTTTCGTATGGTGTGGATCTCTTTTTCACTCGCCTAGCACCTTCCAGGACATATGATTCCCTTACAGATGATTTTAGCTATGCCCTGTTGCTCATAACGATTGTTGCACTTGTTGCGGCAATCTTTGTCACGTGGGCTTTGTCTGATAAGAAAGAACTACGGGATAAGTGGCGGTAAGTTGGTCTTTCGCTTAGGATGCTTCCCTATCATACGGTCGCATAGGGCCAAGATATGTTAATGCTTATAATTTAGGACTTGCACTACAGACTTGTAATTTTACTTGATCATGTATTTTCTATTCAATGGCAATTTTTGTTCGTGCCACGTTATATCTCAGCGTACAAAACACTGAGTTTTCAATTGTTCATTTTCGAAGAAAACTGAAACTAGGAATAATTAGGTTGATTTATTGATAATCAAACTCCCCTATTCGATCACTTCATCATATATACAATAGGTTCTTTATAGGTATGTACAAGATTTTCTTGTAGTCAAAATATGGTATAACTGGATGGTGGAAATCTTTTCCATACAAGAATAGTTACAAAGGAAGAATAGTACCTCCGTTTTCCAAATTTTGTTATAGCTTTTAAAAAGTTGAGGGAAGATTTTCTTATAGCTAAAATATGGTATAATTGGAAGAATTGTTACAAGGGGATAATAGTATCTACGTTTTCGAACAATTTGATATATCATTTAAAAAGTTAGGGGAAATTGTAGTTTTTGATTCTAGAACGATAACGGTTAATTGCGACCTTGTTCACAAGTAGTGATTTTTTATTTGTTATTTTTCCTTTGGACAATAAGATGTGATTGAATTATAGGATAGGGTATTCTGAAAAGGAACTAAGATTTGGGGTTAAGGAAGCACCGTCACCACCCGCTTATGCCATTATTAGTGCCACTGTTATTGGGTTTCAGATCACTTGGAAGATAAAGTTGAAGGGTTCACTGATTAGTCACTATTACGAGTAAACGGCGAAATAGATAAACACATTGACTTTAGCAGCAATTCTAGAAAAGAGGAAATACTCATTTTGATAAGGAAATGGTAAATTCCCAACTTGTTTTTCATTTGGCCGTCAAGATTTTAGAAGTTTAAGTCATACTGGAACTCATAATTTTAAACGGTTCTACTTCTATGTCCCTATATTTTTTCTTTTCCTATAATTTTTTAGGATCACATCACAATAATGATTGCATATAATTAGTAGATTCCTTTTTCTTGGGTTTAAATGGCAAGTGTTGGAATATTGTGCACCACTTCCTTCAATTTGTTACTCTTTAAATATGTATAGTTCATAAGAGTAATGTTATTGAACTTAAGATTAGTTTTTTCGGTAGAGTACTGGTTAATATTAATATTATTTCAGATAATTTTTTAAACTTATAAAATAGTCCTTCAATTTTATAAAATTGTAAAACAATTTCTTAATATATTATATTATGTAGTTTTTAACTTTATTTCAAATCATGTATCAAAAAATTATAATAACATTCCTTTTTACATATTTATCTCTTTATTCTTATTAACATCCCTTTTTTTTTACATATTTTTCACATAGATAAATATCATTTCTATGTTGTATCTAATAATAAATATAATTAATATAACAAAAAGATTGTTTACTTCTCATATAGTTATAAAATTACGAATAATAAAAAGTACTTAAAATATTATAATTAGTTACAACCAAACATTATAAAATAATAATAATCCCTATCGAATTCTCCACTATTATTATTTTTTTACATGTTTTCTTTACATTAGTTTTGTTAGTTATTTTAACTTTATTTTATTCTCTTAACTTAAACACCAATTTCTTTCATTTTGGAAACATTACACATACTCTGTAGGAATGACCTAGACTCATCACTGCTATAATAGTAGGTCTAGTTATTTTATTTTAATTAGTGTTACCACATGCTATAGTTTATGCAAATGGCTTTTATTTGATCATGAAATAAATATTTATATTAAATTTATGCAAATGATATTTTACAAGTAAATATTGCTAGCATAAGTGTCTGCTTTGGCAGTATATGAGTTTTAATTTGAAAGTTAAAATTTTATATGATTGGGATTTACATTGAAATAATTCAATTATGAATCCTCCTATACTTGATTTAGAAAATAAGATGAGTCGCAAATGTAAGACTTATTGGGTTTCGATCATGCATTAACTCTCAAAAAATGCAGTGAAAACAAAACAAAACCCTGAAAATATAGAATCAAACATGTGCCATTAGATGTAATAAAACAAAATATGAACTTAAGATGTGTACCTTACCACCTCCTTCATTCTTTGTTGCTTTCACCTCTTCGGGTTGTTGTAAACTACAACAATCAAAGGAGGATGTCTCTAATGATATCCATATGACGAGCAAAGTCTGAAACCTCTTAAGAAGAATGGCTAGAACACACAAATTGCTATCTTTGTGGTATGTTCTTTGAGAGAGTATTTTAGAAGATGGTGAACAATTAACAAAAAGGCACTTCATTTTCTTACAACTTTTGCACGGAAATGGAGTGTTTTTGACACCTTTTGGCTTCCTTCTGACCCCCAACATCAATGGAGAGTTAGTGAGAATTAAGTGGTTTTTAATCCCACTTAATTTAGCATGAAAACATCCACCTTTTCTTTAAAGAGTAATTTTGTCATCTTGCTTATTAAAGGGTAATTTTTCCATCTTACCTAATAAGCCCGATTCACATGTGCCATATGAATCACAATCAAATGACCGTAAACTACCCCACTTTTGTAGCTTAGTCATGCATCTCTCATATCTTGGATTCCCATCTAAAACTATTTTACTCATTCTTCGCATCTCTAATGCATGTGACCAATTAGGTTCTCGGTTATGTTGGCCACTTGAATTAACACTTAGTTCAAGCAAGTTATGAGCGGTATCTAGTAACATATCATAACTCCCAGTTGACTGAAAATTTAGTGGTTTGACTATGATCCCTTTTATAGACAATGTTTCCATGCAATTCATCCTTTCACCATTCTATACCTCACTTATTTCAAAGTATGGTTGTTGGACCCTGATTCTAGAGCCCAACATTCAGAACTATAAAACATGAGCTTATTCTAAAGTCGGGCCCCTTTTCTGAATTATTTCTATACTGAAGCATTTTGTGCTCAACTTCCATCCAAAATTTGGAAGTCTTAGTGACTGAATTAAAATTCTATTCCTTCAGATAATTTGTAACTCTATGTCTCTAATTTATTTAGAAATGAGAATCATCTCATTCAGAGTTCTACAGATCTAGATACCATTAAAATACCAAAACATGTTCAGTAAAAATATCCAATTCATACTCTTCCAACCCATACCCTTACTTTGATTCAATCAATCCCTTTCAAATCAACATCAAAAGCTATAAACTTTCATGGAGAGGTAGAAAGAAATGTGCTAAGAATCTATTGGTCTAAGAATCATTTCATTTGGAGTTCGGATAACAAAGTTATGGTCGAAAGAATCAAACAACGTTATGTCCTTAATCATATTAAACCTATTTCGGGATAATTAGCATAATTTCCTACATAGGTGTCGAATTTAGGTCATCTTAGGACAATTTCAAAGAGGACTTCGAGATATACAACTTTTGTGAAGACCTTGAAGGTAGATTTGTTGGATCGAAAAATGAAAGCATGCTATATTTGGAGAACTGGTAGATTTTAAAACTTTTTAGAAATCATATTTACAGTGGAAGCAATATATCCAAATCATCATGCCAATCTATACATGATATGGTATAAGGATAATAATAAACATAAACAAG
>JANVCQ010000008.1:20992252-21002900 GCA_025531925.1 Erythroxylum plowmanianum
AAATTTATTTTTAATATTTATTTTTAATTCTTATTTATAAGTGTTATAAATTCATTAATAAAATATGTTAAGAATAAAAAATAAATTTGAAATAAAAAGTACATACATTTAAACCACACCATTGATTTTAAAAATTAAAATTCAACATTAATATTTGAAATTACAACCAGACTAAAATAAATTACAATTACAATCAGACTTGAGATTATAATCAAAATAAAATTACAATAATCAAATTAGAAGTAAAACTAAAACACTTGAAAATATTAATTTAACATAAATAATTAATAGTTTGGAACGTCATCCCCATTTTCTCCAAAATCAAAATATTGACTAAAGCCACTAGATGAGCCAATTCCTCCTTGAGATTCTCCTTCTTGAGCTCTTTTGGCATAAATTTTCTTTTATTCATTTCTGAAAGCCTCACGCATCACTGAATCTTTGATGGAATACAAATCTTTGCATAAAATTTTACTATCTTCCCATTTTTGACGTAGCTCTAATTTTTTTTGCCTCATTTTGAGCTCGTAATGACTAAAGTTAATAATTTTTTTTAAGAAGAGATTGACTTTTATGAAACATTCTTTTTATTTCTTTATTCATGGACATAAAAAGTTTTTACATTTTCTCATTTTGTTCCTTTTTCATTTTTTCTTTCTTCGTCCCAATAGGACGATCAACTTCATCATTTCTTTCAATAATGGATCTTCACCTTTAAAATCATTATTTAAATAAATACAAAATGATGATGATCCTATTGAATTATTTGATTTTTGAGATTTGAACGGTGACATTTCATTGCACTTGATCATTTTCGATGACCAAATGCTTTCTCTCTGCTAGTATCAGCATATTTCTCCATATTTTTTAGAATTGTCCATACATGATCAAATTTGAAACCTTTTTGAAATTGTGGATCTTGAATGAGTAAATCTTTTGCTTTCTCGAACTGCAAGACAACAATATAACTTAAGTTAGATTTTAGGGTATAAATCAAACTATTTCAATTCATACAAAGAAAAAATAAATAAATAAAGCATTTACAATATTTTGTTCAGAAGCACCACTTGGATTTCAAGTTTTCAATTTGTCGAACACATCCTCTGAATTTTCTAATAGCTGTCATTATAGTTTGCCATCGAGCTTGTAAAGATCTCCAAGTCGAATAGTAGAGATATAATTTGGCAGTATTTGATGGTACTCAGTTGTGATGCGAGACCAAAACTGATCCATAGATTGATCTCTACCATTGACTGGGTTTTGTGTGGATAAGATACGAATATTAATTAACGATTGAGATGAATGCAATCTAATTCAACGGATAAAAGAGATAGACTTAGATTCTGTGCAGAGATTCCTTATCTTGTCTTGGATATTGTGTGAATAGGATACGAATACTAATTAACGGTTGAGATGAATGCAATCTAATCTAACGACTGAGAAGAGATAGAGTTAGATTTTTTTTACAGAGCTTCCTTATCGTTTCTTAAATTATTTACTATATAAGGGAATGAATCACTAACAGATTGTTTTTTGAACCCTTGTCTAAAACCTTGAGCACTAATGCTAGTTCTTCTCATATATCATCCTTATCTTCATCCTTATCATCGGAGGATGAATTGGATCTCATGTCTGCAATATTACCACAAATCAAAGCATTACTATTTGCATACACCAATAACAACCTTGCATTGGATTACTATATGAACAATATAGTGAACCAACCAAAGCACAAAAGCTCAACTTCTGGTCATAAAGTAATTTATCGTGATCATGCTGCAGCAGATCAAAGACTATGGGATGATTATTTTGCAGAAAATCCAAGATATAATGCAGCAATGTTTCACGGGCGATTTCGAATGAGTAAGAATTTATTCTTAATACTTGTTGGTGTTGTTGAAGGTCATGTTATTTACTTTATACAACGAAGAGATGGATGTGGTAAACTAGGATTGTCTAGTTTGCAAAAAGTAACAACAGCATTTCGAATGTTGGCGTATGATGTATCAGCTGATTCAACTGATGAATACATTGAAATTGGAGAATAAACTGCAATTGAAAGTATGAAAAGGTTTTATCGAGCCATTGTGGAGGTCTTTGGACATATTTGTCTAAGAGAATTGAATGCTAATGATGTTGCAAGGCTGCTTCAAATTAATGAAGAACGAGGTTTTCCATGGATGCTAGGGAGGTTAGATTACATGCACTGGACATGGCAAAATTGTCTAAC
The DNA here is from genome assembly GCA_025531925.1 of Erythroxylum plowmanianum. Taxonomy (NCBI): domain Eukaryota; kingdom Viridiplantae; phylum Streptophyta; class Magnoliopsida; order Malpighiales; family Erythroxylaceae; genus Erythroxylum; species Erythroxylum plowmanianum. The sequence continues at coordinate 20,994,483 of JANVCQ010000008.1, forward strand.
GACTTGGGTAAGACAATATAGTGGCCATAGTGGATTCCCAACTATTATTCTTAAAGCTGTAGCTGATTATGATTTGTGGATATTGCATGCACATTTTGGTTTGCCAAGGTCAAATAATGACATTAATGTATTAGAGGCATGTCATTTGTTTGCAAACCTTGCCAAAGGTATAACACCTTCTGCTCATTATGTTATTCAAGGAAAAGTGTATGATATTGGATATTATTTAGCTGATAGTATGTACCTAACATGGTCTACCTTGGTACAAACCATTCATGATCCCCGAGGCCTAAAAAAGAAGTTATTCGTCAAGATGCAAAAAGCATATAGGAAGGATGTCGAGCGTGCATCTGGAGTTCCCTAGTTAGGTTTTGCAATTATCAAGGGACCGACATGTTTTTTAGAAAAATCCGTATTACATGATATTATGTCAGCATGCCTTATAATGCACAATATGATCATTGAAGACGAACGTGATACTCATGCAGCCATACAAGATTGGAGCGAAATGCCAGCTCCTGAAATTTTTATCAATAGAGACGATACAGTTATATTTTAAGAATTTCTTGCTAGACATAAGCAAATTAGAGATAGAGAGGCTCATTATGAACTTCGTAATGTACTGATTGAATTGAAATGATTAGTGATGGAACTTGAATTCAGAGCCCAACATTTAGAGTCATAAAGCGTGAGCATATTATCCTATAGGGTTATTTCAAGGAACCCTCATTAGTCATCATCCCACATGAGTGGCGCCCACATCGATCAAACATCCAAACAAACTCATTTCTCTTATTTTAGAACAAATTTTGGGAAGCATCAAATTGGAATTACAATTTGACTTCTTCAAAACATTTGTTTCCTATTGTCTTAAGTTTCTAATGACACCAAAATGATTCAATGATTTAGAATTCTAAGAGTTAGGGCCTAAACCTTTTTAGACCGTTATTAAACTGGGACAATACACTATACCCATATTCCATCCAAAATTATAAGTCTTAAGGACTTAGTTAAAATTATATTCCTTCAAATCATTTGTAGCTCTATGTCTCTAGTTTATTTAGAAATAAGAATTATCTCATTTAGAGGTCGAATGATGCAGTTATGGCTGAAAGAGTCAAACAAGGTTTTGTCCTCAATCATATTGAACCTGTTTCGGGACAATTGACATAATTTTCTCCTTGGGTGTCAAATTAAGGTCATATTAGAATGGTTTCAAAGAGGACTTAGATATATACAATTTTGTGAATACTTTAAAGTGAGATTTTGTCATCTAGAGGGTCAAAATTGGACCAGACAATAGGGTCAGATGAAACCAGATGAAGGGTAAGACAAATTGGAACAATTGTCATAACTTTCTCTAGAGATATCTGATTAAGGTTTTCTTTAGACAATTTTGAAGAGAACTCATAGATATACAAATTTAATGAAGACATTAAAGAGAGATTTTGTCATTTAGAGGGACAAAATTGGACCAGACGATAGGGTCAGATGAAACTAGATGAAGGGTAAGATGAATTGGAACAATTGTCATGACTTTCTCTAGAGTTACCGAATTAAGGTGTTCTTTGGACGATTTTTAAGAGGACTCATAGATCTACAACTTTTATGAAGACATCAAAGCAATATTTTGTCATATAAAGGGTCAGAACTGGACCAGATGATACAAGATGAACAGTAACCAGAAGAAGTTTATAAATAGTACACAAAAGTTGTTTTACAATTAGCATAACTTTCTCTAGGGATACGAGATCAAGGTTATTCTTAGATGGTTTGAAAGAAGATTTCAATATCTAAAACTTTTATGAAGATATCAAAGCAAGATTTTGTCATATAAAGGATCAAAATTGGACCAGACAATACAAGATGAACAGTACCCAGAAGAAGTTTATGAACAGTACACAGATGAGGTATTACAATTCGAATAACTTTCTCTAGAAATATCAGATCAAGGTAATTCTTAAATGGTTTGAAATATTACTTTAAGATCTACAACTTTCGTGAAGACATCAAAGCAAGATTTTGTCATCTAAAGGGTCAGAACTGGACTAGATGATACAAGATGAACAATACTTGGAAGAAGTTTATGAACAGTGCACAGAAGATGGTTTTACAATTAACATAACTTTCTCTAAAAATATCGAATCAAGGTCATTCTTAGATGGTTTGAAAGAAGACTTCAAAATCTACAACTTTCATGCAAACATTAAAGCAAGATTTTGTCATCTACATGGTCAAAATTGGACCAGAAGGTGTAAGATGAATAGTACACAGAAGATACACGTCATCACAGACGATACATGTCATCACCATATAATACATGTCATCACCAGAAGATATACTATATACTCCTGAGCATCTCCCCTTATAATGATCATAACATTCGACTCCGATGTCTAAAAATTTCATACTATATGCCGTTGGAAAGCTAGAAAGATAAACTACAACTTTCTAAAAGACAACTTTGCCTATTTCAACTTAAATTAATCCAGATTTTCCCTTGAATTAGGAACACTAATTTTTCTCCTATGGGAGACTTGAAATTTTGCACTGTGCAAACTTGGAACGTCCTAAGCATGACCATTCAACTACTAAATTGACTTCATTAAACTCTCAAATCTCAACTCATTTGTCTCATCACATTTAACTACATCTGATCAGTCATAATTCCCATATATATATATCAACAATTCATGTTCCAAAATCATCAACTCAAGTTGATAACTTCTTTACGTATATCTAATTTCAACTCACATCATCCATACACCATTCATCATTTCATTAACATCAAAAGAATAAAGTTTTAAAATTTTTTAATGGCATTCCAAGCCACATTACATCATCATTTCAAAATCTCTAATTACAAAAGGTTTTTGAATAAACAAAGTTGAAATGTTACTAAAACATTGTGCTTTTTCAAAACCAACTCAAAATACAAAACAAGAAAATTTGGAGAAATTTCCTTAGGCTCTTGATCACTTGATCTCTTAGCTATCACCTGAAGATGGGATGAAAAAGGAGGCGAGCTTGATAGCTCTTAGGTAACAGTTTATAACGGAAAAATAAGCAAAACCTTTGAAAAAACATTTACTTGTCGTGAAAAATCCTCATTAAGTTTATAAAACACATGTTTCTCAACTTCTCAAACTACAAAACATGAATGCATCAAACTTGTTCACATATGATAAGGACATAAGCACATTAGAATGGTTTGGGTAAATCCAAAACAAAACGTACTATACATTTCTTATAAGGGTCCTGTGTAGCCGTGAATAGAACGTACTAACGCAATCCCACATAATGGTTTTCTGTAGCCGTAAACTTATGGGAGTCTATGAAGGAGTCCATGCCATTAGTGGGCAGGCGGGAGAAGCCTTTTATCAAAGTGCAGTTGACTTAACTTAGGGGACCACCACAAACCTACATAACATATAATTCATGACTTGTAAACTTATTGCCCAAGATGACACTTTTCTGAATCTTGACTTTTCATAGACATGAGATATTTCGAAAACATGATTTCCTAAACATGATATCTTTTCAAAAAAAGTCACTTTCAAGCCTTTTCATAAATCATCACACAATTCATAAAACAACATATTGAAATTTCTCAAATCATTCAAAAGCAATAAATACAACACTTATGATGCAATTGTAATTATTAAACTTCTTTGATTCAAAGAAAACATTAATGGCTTATTTACTCTATTATAAACATGTACCCACCTTGATTTCCTTGCTTAAAGACTTGCTTAAAATGTCTCTACTCTTGCTTCTCTTGCCTTTCTTGACTTCCTTCTACAATAACAAAAATCTCACTCAAGAGGGTTTTCAACTGAAACTCTCACAAAGCACAATCACTAAAATTGGTGCTAGAATACTTAAACTCATGCATTTTCTAAAGTCCATGAACTAGAATCCTTCCAAAAATCCAAAAGATTCAAAATGATCTTACCTTGATTCTTCACCAAATGAAGAGATCTTTGGCTCAAATGGAAGCTTTTCCCTTCCTCTTCCTTTTTCTTTTCTTGGACAACCTCAAAATCTTTCTTAAAGGCTAAGAAAATTAAAACACTAGTTTGTTTTCTCTTCTTTCTCTCCTTCCCTTCTTCTCTTTGTATTTCTCTCACTTCTTCATGACACTCTCTCTTTTTCCTCTTCAATTCACATTTTCCCCTTCTTAAAATAGCAGGACAACATTTCTTCTTCCATTTCTACCCTTAATGAGTCTAAAAAATCCATTTTACCCTTCCTTATAGGCTTATGTTCTTTTAACTTTAAGTGTCTTGCCAAAAATACCCTTGAACATTCTTATAACTTTAACATCTTAATTCCACTTATCCATTCGATAAATCGTACTAACTTTGACCTAATTAAATAATTACAAAATGATTAGTCTATCAAAACCTCAAAATTAGTTAAATCATGCTTATTCATTAAGAAAAAATTTTGGGAGCCAAAATTTCTTCATCTCTTAAAAGAATTTCGTCCTCGAAATTCTTACCTGATTGATATAAGGACATGGGTATGTCTCCTCCTCTTATGCTCTTTCATTTTCCATTTAACTTCATCACTTAAATAATTTCTTTCAAATGACCCTAGTTAACGGATTCAATCAATCCCTTCATTACTTATTCAGATATCACCCTATCTTATCTATTTCCTTAATATATTTTAAATTACTCACAATTTTACATTTCCTGTGTTAATAACACCAATATCATATCATATCATATCAATATTCTTAACATGCTCACATATATCACATTACGAATCTAAGACCTCTTTCATCAGTAACACTTCTCATAACTATTTCATACAGACCTATTCATGTCGAGCTTAGCTAATCCTTTTTCCTACCTAAACACACCTTGGCACGGTGATACCCTCAGAGATAAATTTAACTTTCACTTAATAATTCATATCAGTGTAGTGTTAATACACTTAACTCTTATGTCTATCTCACTATATTCCATACCCTTGGTGCTGATCCACTTAATTCATTCATCCTTCTTGAATCACTTATGTTCTAATATTGATCAATTTCACCTATCAGTAACATCTCCATCAATTATGGCCTTCAACCATTTTTAGGCCTTAATCATCACAATACAAAAGCGAACGACTCTTTCTATCATCTAGCCTGTCATACATTATTATAATGAAATCACTATGATAATGATTGTGATGCTTAAAGTCAAATAGAACTATACATTAATCTCATGTTCCTATGAACTCCAAACTATAGGCCTTAAACATATCTTTGGTAGTTAAGACCATCGACAAAATCAAACATTCAGCCGCTTGATTCTACATTCTTAGCCGTTAAACGTTATTTTGGCGCATTCCCACTAGGAGGTATAACTTTTCTAATAATCTCTTTTCTCTATCACCTTTATCGATTACACATACTTCTTATTTCAACCACAATGTATCATTCTTCCTATTCGAACCCAAAATTCAGATCTATTTTCAATCTCTCAATAAGATTCACAATTTTTGAATCATCAATTTGGGCTTGGTTAATCCTTTCATGTGAAATTGATCTTCAATTTCATAGCAAATAGCACTTTGATTTGCCCAAAACTCAACTCCACATTCTATGCTCCTTTTTACACTAGATCTGATAACCTCCATATCTGAATTCGTGTTTCACTGCTATTGGGATTTTTGCTTAGTGCATTAAAAACATCACTAACTTTACTGGGAAGTATTCATTTGTATAATCATAGTCTTTCAGTACTTCTATCCACTATCTCAATCTTGTATTCAATTTTTTTCTCAACTTAATAATTACCTCAAACTTTAATGATCTGTACATGTATATATATATATCCAAGATTTTCCTATACATATACTTTCTCCAAAGCTTACAAGCAATCACCACTGTAACAGTTCTAAATCATTTATCAAATAATCAACTGATAAGACTTTAGTCGTCTCCATACATATGAAATCACTTTATTACGCCACATTGGATTTTATCCAAATCTCTTATACAGCATTGTATACTATAAATCTCCAAATCCATATGATATAATTAATATCATTATAATTCCTCAAAATTTCTCTTTGCTTTCATTACTCATATGATTTGCATATTTTTTCTTCAAGTATTTAACTATTCTTCTCAACTTTTCTAATACATTTAATATATCATCAAATTTTGCTTGGATTGCTCTAATCTTCAATACCATAGTACTGTCAGGGCATTTGTTACTAAAACAAATATTTCCAAAACTCCATATGCCCATGATTTGTTCCGTAATTCCTTAAATAACTATTTCCTCAATGAGAAAATATTTTCTTTTGTTATTCTCAGTTTCTCAATTCATTTGATTTCCTCTGATTTCACATTGAATTATTATAATGTTTGCTCATTCATACTAGGTTCTCCACACATTTCAATTTATTTGCAAACTTAACTTCCTGTGTGGGTAACACATTCATCAAAACCTAATATATATTTCCTGTGCAAAATCACATAGAATATAATGTGGATCTAAATTCTCCTCACATTAGCAATAGTGTTACCAAAAATCCACTCATATAGTTGGATACATTACATCAAACAAAATACATACCTTCTCAGTAGCATACTCTACCTCCTATGCTTGAGTTTCCACTAAGGATATGACTTCCATATGCATTTTTGATTTATTACAGATTCATTTCGATTTGGTTCTTTCATTGATCATCCTTAATATAAACTATTTGATCTGCGTAATCTAATTCAGTGAAATTCTTCTTGTAAAGAAGATTTCTTGCTGCTATCATCTATACTATTCATGCAATCTTTGTCAATCATCTGTTATCATCATCATATGATCATCCATTCTTAATACCTCGAGAAGACCAATTTCTATCGCTCCTACAAGGTCATACATTCTAATTACCAAAACACAATAAAGTAGTAAACATAATTACCGCCGCATATACTTAGGTGGGTATCATCAAATTCATCCAATTTTAACTTCAGTTAAACTCTAATTTTCCAGGATTTACCTCTTTTAATATCTTAATGGTTCAACTACCATAATGGGTGCATTAACTCTTATCATTCAATCCTTCATCTTTTTCCTAATCTCATTCACCTATAAAATCCTATCTGGTGTGTACTTCTAACTTTCTTCTCAATGCATATATCATTCATCTCATGAATCTTCCATATGTATATCCTTAACCAATTCAGAATTATTGATGCATAATCATTATGAAATTCTGATCTCAACTCCACTAATATCTTTTTATACTAGATCATGACTCTTATCACAATAATTAAACAATCATTCTAACTTCCAAGTTCAACCTTTCAATTCTACTTTGTTTGTACACCTTAGCTCTTGTCATTTCCACTTATGTCTATATTTCTTCTCAGTCAATCCATGAAAATCTTTTCAAATCCACATCAATTTATGTGCATATCCACAACAAAATTTCATCACCATATTCACCAACATAACCACAAATATTACATCTTTGTCTAACATATCAAACTACGTAATATCCACAAACTTTCATTTTCTCATATCATGAAAGAGTATCATTTTTCTCACTAATTCTACTTGACACATATTTTGGAAAATGCCCATGTAAGATCTCAATTCTAGGCTTTGATACCACACATGTTGGACCCCGAATCCGGAGCTCAACATTTGGAGTCATAAAGCATGAGCATATTATCCTATAGGGTTATTTCAAGGAACCCTCATTAGTCATCATCCCACATGAGTGGCACCCACACCGGTCAAACATCCAAACAAATTCATTTCTCCTATTTCAGAACATATTTTGAGAAGCATCAAACTGGAATTACAATTTGACTTCTCTTAAGTTTCTAATGACACCAAAATCATTCAATGGTTTAAAATTCTAAGAGTTAGGGCCCAAACCTTTTTAGACTGTTATTAAACTGGGACAATACACTATATCCAACTTCTATCCAAAAATTGTAAGTCTTAGGGACTGAGTTAAAATTATATTCCTTCAGATCATTTGTAGCTCTATGTCTATAGTTTATTTAAAAATAAGAATTATCTCATTTAGAGGTTGGATGACGTAGTTATGATCGAAGGAGTCAAACAAGGTTTTGTCTTCAATCATATTGAACCTGTTTTGGGACAATTGGCATAATTTTCCCCTTCTTAAAATAGCAAGTCAACATTTCTTCTTCTATTTCTACTCTCAATGAGTCCAAAAAGTCTATTTTACTCTTCTTTATAAGCTTATGTTCTTTTAACCTTAAGTGTTGTTGGAACCCCTCCTGGGTGAGTCGCGGCCCATCGTCCTACGTGACATCCGAGCGCGCAACCCACGAGGGAGGGATTCCTCACATCAAAGAAACCTCAAATCGAACGTATTTTAATGTCATCTAAACAAATTTTTATAAATTTACCCTAATTATCCTCCAATAAAATT
>JANVCQ010000008.1:21039389-21051884 GCA_025531925.1 Erythroxylum plowmanianum
TCACACTTTTTCTTTTTAGTTCTTGTTTTTCAACTCTATTTCAATCAACACATTCACTTTTGAATATTTCTTATTTTTACTCAAAAATCGGGGTCCAACACCTTTAATTCTACGCTAAGAACCATGCACTTGCGAAATATTGAGGGTTTTTTAAGACTAAAACTTACCCCGATTAACCGTCATAGGGACATCTATCATTAGGGACCCCTAGCATTGCTAGGGACACTTGGTGAGAATCACGCCCCTGAATTAGTTCTCACGAGTGTGAGAACACATCGCATGATCGTGCATGGCCTTGTTAGCACCAATTAAATCTTTTTTTCATCAAGAACTTAGGGTATGGTGTGGTAGCACATTGTAACATTACACAAAATAAACTAGACTACTACTATAGTAGTGGTAGGTCTAGTTGATCCCACAAATAATGTGCGTAAAGTTATTGAAATAAAATTAATCGATGATTAGGTTTTGGGGGGGTTTTGATTTTAAAAAAAATAAGAAAATAAAATAAAGCTAAATTAGCAAAAGCAAATTAAACAAAACATGTGAAAATGATGAAAGTGGTGAATGCATAAGGAGTTTGGTTCTTTAGTTAAATCTCGACCTACACCTTATTAAACATATTTCATTGAATTGTTGTCTTCATATCTCTCTTCGAACCATTAGTCATAAATTAACAACAAGTTCTATTAATCCCTATTTTTCCTTTGGTGATAGTTAATTAAGAAAGCTCGCTAATTAACCTTATCTATCAGATAACTTAGGAGACATTCTCTAGATTTAATCAGATAGCTACCTTACAAATGAAAAAAATGGACCAATCTAAGCAATAATCACACAAGCTTGGATTATCTAACCTTGGTAATGTTATCCCTAATTGTTAGAGTAGTGCTCTAAAGGCAATCGCCTTTAGCACTTTTGTACAAATTTAAGTTCGATAAATAAAATGAAAGACAATTTTCATTAATTTGACGTTCATCTATCTATGAATTGATATATGTCTTAAATCAAATTAATGAAGTCCATGATACAAAACATAGCATGAAGGAAATCATGATGATATCATGATAATGAGATTCTTATCATGTGTAATTATGTTAGTATCTAAATTATCCCTAGTCATAGGATTAATATGACAGGATATTGTTAATCTGTATAAATTAGCACATATTATACTTCTTGATTTGATCAAGCAATGGATCTTATAAACTATAAGCGTGAGATGTTTAGAGTTAACATATGGATGCTTACTGAGAGTAGTAAGTACATTGGATGACTTGCTATGAGATTATCATATGGATGATCTATCAAATGTCAGTGATTAATCTCATCATAGCAATGGTGTAAATATCCTTAGACTTGAGGTACTCAAGGATATCTTGGATACTGATCCTGTGCTTTGACATCAATCCTTGTTGCCTCAAGATGAGGTCACTCATAGGGTGTTGATTGGGTACAACTATTAGTAATCGAAGGTAATTAAGTAGTTAACAAAGAATTCACCACTCCTGATAGAAGGAGATGATACGTACAGCCTCTTTTCGAGGTCATTACTTAGAAGTCTCTGGCCAAAGCATTTATGTGTCATAAAGAGAGTCTTTAATGACCCATAGAGTAATGAGATCCTTAAGACAAGAGCTAACATCACTTGGACTAGATCTGATATAGTTAGTCTAGCAGGAGTTGACACATAGCCCATACCCCGAACTAAGTAAGGTATAGGATAGTGAAGGGATAAATTGAATGGTAATTGTCTGTGGAAAGGTTAGTAAGTCAAATAATTAACTATTGAAGAGTTCGTGAGTTAATTCACTTATGTTCTGGTAAATTAGCATCATGAAACCCTTCATGATTTTCTTAGATTAAGAGTTAATTCAAGTGGCATGAAACCATTCATGATATGCTCAGATTAAAAGTTAATTTAATTTCTCAAAATAACCAAGAAACTAAGGGTCATACATATAAAATATTAGATGAAAAAAAGTGTGGATGCCTATCATTAAGTAAGCTATAGGCCACGATCGTGACCGACTTAATGACAGGTGGTATAAAAGTGAGTTCTTCACTTATGTATACACAAATTTTAGTCAAAAAACAAATTTAATATATAGGCTAATGGTCTATAAGAGTTCTGGAAGTTGGGAGGAGTGATCTTGAGATTGTTCATACAATTTTAAGCAATTATTGCATGAGTTTAATTGCATGTAACTTAGTCTTGGTCTAACTCTCATTAGAGCATCTACTTGAATTCATCTTGTTTAGTTCTCTAACCATCCTTACACACTGATTTTTCTTCATCTTTGTGAGCTCTGTAAAGGCCAAAGAAGGTATTTGGTGTTTGCAACAACCTAAACAAGGAGAAGATTCAAGAAAGGAGGAGTACATAATTTATAATTCCATGTTCTAATAATTTGTTTATACATGCACTTGGATTTTGGATTTTTTAGGATATCGTGGGGTTGGAATTTTAATTTCGACACTTCCGCTTCCTTGCCATGTATATCATGCATGGATCTAACTTACTAGCAGTGGTTTCTATAAGTTTCTAATTATGCATCTTATACATAATATATATCAAATATTCATAGCAGAAAATAAAACAAAACCTCAAAAATTAGATCTATCATGCATATAGATATAGAAAACAAAAAACATAAAATGTAAGATGTTTACATACCTTTTGGACTATCTCCTTCATTCTTTAATCTTCTCCGCATTGGGTCATCGTAAATCATAACAATCAACGTAGACCATCTCTAATGAAAGTCCACACGAAGATACAAAGATGAAATCTCACTAAGAGATGACTAGAATTCTTTCTTTGTGCTAGCAAATATAAGAACTCTTATGAGAGTTAGAGAGAAAAGGAGTGTGTGTGTAAGAAAGTACCTTTCTTTCTCCCTTGTGACTCACACAAGATGCAGGAAAAATATGATTATTTTCTACCCTTTTTGGCCTCTCATAACCCCTATCATTAATGGGAAGTTAGTGGTCATGAATAACATGCATTAATGGAAGTTATGATAAGTTAATAACCATGGATAGCATGCATTAATGAAAGTTTTAGGAAGTTAATGACCAAATTAACAGCTAATAACACTTGTTTCTAATCCATTCCATGTAACGTTTTCTACTATGATCACTTCGCAATACAATCATGAAACACTCTCTTATTTCTTGAATCACCATTCAAGACCATTTTACTCATCCTTCGGATCTCCTATATGTGTGACCTATTAGGTTCCCAGTTATATTGGCCATTTGAATTAACACTTAATTTAACTAAGTCAAAAGTGGTATCTAGTAACACATCATGACCATTAATTGACCAGAAAGTTAGTGGTTTGACTATAATGTTGCCATACAATTCGTCCCTTCACCATCTATACCCCACTTGGTTCAGAGTATGGTCAAAGTTTCAAATCCCACTAGACTGACTGCGTCACATCTAGTCCAAGTGATATTAGATCTAGTCCTGAGGATCTCATTACTCTATGTATCGTTGAAGACTCTCTTTATGACACATATCTGATCTGGCTAGAGACTCCTAAATAATGATCTTGATAAGAGGCCATGGGTATCATCTCCTTCTATCAGGAGTGGTGAATCCTTTATTGATTGCTCCATTACCTCCGAATACCTCAAACTATACTCAATCACACCCTATGAGTAACCCCTAAAAGGAAACGTTGAATGAATTCAAAGCATAGGATTAGTATCCGAGATATCCTTAAGCAGCTCATATCAAATGATATTTGCACCATCGCTATGATGAGAATACCATTGACACTGGAATAGAATATCCATATAATTGTCTTAGATTAGGTCAATCCAATGTACTTACTACCCTTAGTAAGTATCCATATGTTAACACTAAACAACTCACATCTGCAGATTATTAGATCCACAGCTTGATTCAATCAAGGAGTATAACGTATGCTAGTCTATTCGAATTAATGATATCCCATCTCATTAATCCTATGACTAGGGAAAATTTAGATACTAATATAATTACACATGATAGGAATCTCATTATCATGATCTCATCATGATTTCCTCCATGTTATGTTTTGTATTAAGGACTTCATTAAATCAATTTAAGATCAACATCAAATCCATAAATGTATGAACATTGAAATAATAAAAAATACCTTTATTAATCATAAAATGATTTGTACAATAAGTTCTAAAGGTGATTGCCTTTAGAGCACTTCTCTAACAGTATCAGAGCTACTTATGCATGTATAAGATGATTTATTGAACATGTGCAAACGGTTTGTTGGGTTGTAACTGACATGTATGTTGGTTTGGAAAATTTCATATAAATCATTAAAAAATTGGTTATCTTTTTCACATAAATGTTTATAATGTGTTAGATTATGTTTCTGTCTAAATTACAATTGAATGTCATTTACGATTTTATTGCAAGTTAATTTCTAATCTGTTCATATGGAGGTTTCTGGGAATTTCTGGAAAATATAATGTATGTGCTGATTTTGAAAATTTCTTAATAATTCTAGAAAAATTATTTTTCTAATTGTCTTTCACAAGAAATGTTTATAAGGTATTATGTTATGTTTCTATTAAAGGAAAATGCAATTGAATGTCCTTTGCTATTTTATTACAGTTTTAGTTTTAGCCTGATGCATGTATGAAGTTATGCTGGAAATCTGATGAACATGCATGCTTGTAAATTCCAGAATAATTTTATAAAAAATTGTTTTTATGAATTTTCTTTATGAACTTGTATAAATGGTGTTTTCACGTGTATGACACCTATTTTTCAAGTGATTGATTATTTATTATTCAAATGGTGTATGACAAGTGTTAGTGGATATATGATGTGCTGAATAATTCCACTTAGTTTTTAAAGAATTCTGAGGAATTAGATTTTAGAATTTTTTATTAGGACTATTTAGAATGTGAATAAGACATGGAATATTCCAAAATTAATTGAACTTGTTTCAATTAATAGATCAAATCAAAGTCAACACTGGTTAGGTTTCTGAAAGCTAATGGGGTTGAACTGTTTGATGATTTATATGTGTGTGTTTCGGTTATAAGACCTTGAAAAAAAATTTATGAGATAAGAAATATATTATTTTGATGCTAGTAGCATGCTAGGTGCATATGCTTAAAATTTGGGTTTTGGAAAATTTTTGTACAGTCAAATCAGTATTTTTAGTGTCTATTAGGTTAACTCATTTATCTTGATAATTTTGGCCATCAAGATATTTTTTGACTTGTACCAAAATTGTCTTGATAAATTTTAGATGAACTAGGGATTTTTTAAGATGACTAGTTGATGTTCTATAATTTTTGGAAACTTTAGGGATTAATTTACTATTAATCTAAGTAGGGCATACCATTTCTAGTGTGACTGGAAAAAGTCATATGTACTAGAATTAAAGTGTTTAATTTGGACATCAAAGTAATTGGATTTTAAGGATCCTAATCAAATCACATTCATAATTCCATATAGCCGAAACTAAAACTGGTACCCTGTTCAGTTCAAGAGATGAAACGAATCCCGAACTTTAGATGCATAGTCAAGTCACAACCTAAACTAAAACCCTTTTATATGTTACATACATTAGATGCATTTCAAGGTTGGTTATAGACATAGGCCCAATTTAATTGAGTCATCTATATATATATATATATATATATACATATATAATACCATGCAAGTATTGATGAGACCTAAGAATAAATCACTCAATCAAAATTTTAGGACTTACGCCTTCCATTGATATGGCAAGAACCAAAATTCTTTTAGTGTTGGTACATGAATATGTTCAAACCATGGAAATTAGATTTTCGGATTAATGGGTTAGTCCTAACTGAAAGCATTGATTTGTTAGGCAAACCTAAGCTTAACGTGGATAAAGGCAAAGTTGGGTAGTATATATGATATGTATACACATCAAGAGTTGATATGAGTGTGCTAAATCAACAGTTAATGGCACAAGTCGATAGTTGCATAACTGAATCCAATTGGTATGAATGATACCATACTTATTAACCTAAGGTGGCATGTTAGGCAAACCCAAGGTCATTCCTAGTGATATTAGATATCGACCCATTAGGAAAATTATAATTTTTCTCAGAATTGTAGTTAGGACTACAAATTTTGGATAAAATAGTGGGGCCTATAATGTGTGAGATTAAAGTCCTTATCAATATGCATTTATGTACATTCTAATGCTTTCTCTCATTCTTCTAAGTCATTGAATCGTCACAATGTCTTCGTCGAGTGTGAACTTACGCTCTCTACTTGACTCTAACAAAGTCACGCGACCAAACTTTTTAGATTGGTTATGGAATTTGAGAATTGTTCTCAACTCTAAGAAACTAGGATATGTCCTTGATAGTTGTGCATTAGTATGTGTTTTTCTAAGTATTTGATATGTATTTCTTGCATGATAGGTTAGTATTATTATGTTTTAGGACTTGTTTTGTGTGTTTTTATTTAGTTTGGTCTTCATGGTTATTTTTTTGTGTTTGATATTGGATTAGGGTAGGAATTGATTATTTTGGTGTAAGAATGGAGGGTGGGCATCTTTGTGATTAAGTTAGGGACCAAGAGAAGAGAAGAGAAGTAGAGCTACTAAAAAACAAGAACCTATGATCGTGGAAAAGGGCATGTTTTCTGCGATAAGTTAACCCACGATCGTGGGAAACATAAGTATAATTCCCACGATCGTGGGAACTAAAAGTTGAAGAGATATACGAGTTTCATGTATTTTTTAGGTTTTCGTGACTTTATAGGACATAAAATCCCGAGAGTCACCAGTGGGTGGTGGAACTTGCTTCCTAGAGTCAAAAGATAGATTGAGAGCCTAGAGATAGGGGGAGATTCAAGGTTTCATTCCTGATTGGGCAAAGATCACCCCATCATCCAAATTTTGTAGATTGAGCAAAGAAGGGGAGGAGCTGCCTTGTCCAATCTTATCTCAATTTCTTTCTCTTCTAGCATGTTTATCATAGATTATTTGATTGTTGGGGATGTTATAGATATTATTATTGGCTAAAACAATTTTTAGGGTTTGTTATTGAACTATTTGTGAACCATTGGTTATTGATTTAATGATGTACATGTTCGTGTTATTTATTATGCTTAAACCTTGCAATAAATTGAGAGAGTGAGCTTAGTAATCTGTGTTAATTGTACAATGAGAGTTGTCGATTAATAGACCTATAAATAATAAGTTATTGATTTATTAGGAAAAGATTTCAATAGGTCAATACACTGTCGATAGGATAGCTCCATATTTAGTTGAATGTTTAGGATAGGCTTTCCACATCGAGAGATCTCAAAGTTATTTCTAATTTATTTAACTAGTGACATTTGATTACTCTTTGAGAGAGGGTAGCTAGAATTTAGGAAATCTTGGGCCAAGCATAAATTGAATCAATTAATCAAAGGGGAGCAAATAAGGATAATGATAAGTCCTAATGTTTAATGTTGATTTTCTTCAAGTCTCAGTTTATGATTTTGGTTTGGGTTGCATTGTTCCTTGTTACTTTTAATTTGTCTTTATTTTACTTATCTTTTTAAATTCGATTAAAATGATTTTTTAAATAAAGAATAACCTGAATTAAGTGGAACCTAAGCATAATCCTTATGGGATCGATCTCTACTTTTAACAACAAGTATGACATGCATTCTTGTAGTTTTGAGCTCAAGACTAGTAGTGTATTTTGCATTCAACAAGTTTTTAGTGCCATTATCGGGAATTAATTGTTTAGCATCTTGTTTATTTTGGATTACTTTGATTTAAGAGTTTTTGATACTTTTCCTTATGTCTTTTTAGGTGCATGAATATAAGGAATACACGAAGGAATATTGAATTTTGTGACGAAGAGTTAGTAGATATCATAAGGCATAAACGACAGTTGTGTGAGGCCAACTATTCAAGCTAACAATTTCGAGATTAAACTAGTACTCCTCAACATTCTTTAAAGTAGTGTGCAGTTTTATGTGTTTTTTTAAATGAAGATCCTAATGCTCATCTCGCTAAGTTTTTAGAGATATTTGACACTTTCCGGTTTAATGGGATGTATGTCGTGAGGTTGCGACTACTTTCTTTCATTTTGAGAGATTGGGCAATGGCGTGGTACAATTTACTCAACTCAGGGTAGATTAATACTTAGGAATAACTGGCCCAGGCATTTCTTGCTAAATACTTCCTATAAACCAAGAAAAAAAGGATCATTAAGGTAATTACAAATTTTTAACAAAGTGATGGGGAATCTTTATATGAAGCTTGGGCGAAGTTTAAAGAACTACAGAGAAGTTGTCCCCACTATAACCTTCTGAGGGAATTCCTCATGAAAAAATTCTATAATGGTGTAAATCAAAGCACAAGAGGGAGCATAGATGCAGATGCGGGAGGATCTTTGATGAGGAAAACTATCAATGCAGAGCATGACCTTTTGAAAGAATTGGCTAGCAATAGTTGTATATGGTCAAGAGAGAGGAGTAGACAAGGGTAGAAGGAGCAAAAAGGTATGATCCCAATTGACTCTATTATCACTTTGCATGAACAAATCACAACCCTCACCAAGTAGTTGAGCAACATGCAAGGAGCATCTTCATATACAGCCAAAGCTATGCAATCACAATGTGAGTTATACAGGCAGGATAACCATTGCACAACTTAATGCTTTTGTTAGGAGCTAGTAACACTAAATAGGTAAGTTACTTGGGTCAACCATAGTGAGGTAACATTTTGTACCCAAATACTTATGATCTGGGGTGGAAAAACCAACCAAATTCTTGGAGTACTAACAATGCAGGTGGTCAAGCAAGACCACAAAGAGCTCTAGGATTTTAGTAAGATAGACTTGGATCTTTGGAGAACAAAATGAAAAGTTGATGGATGTTTTGGGGTCCAAACCACCAAATCAAAAAGAGAACCAAAAGAGGATGTTTCCAGGCCAAGGGGAAAGTAAAAAAAAGATAAAGGCAAAGTTTGATCAGATTGTGAAGAACCATGCCTCATCCATCCACAACTTGGAGGTACAAGTATGTCAACTTACTAATGTTATGTCTTTTAAAAATGCAGGTAGCTTACCAAGCAATACTGAGGCCAACCCAAGGGAACAATTAAAAGCTATCACACTTCAAAGTGGCAAGCAGATGGAGGAACAAAGTATGAAAAATGATTACCAAGGAAAAGGAAATAGTAAGGAGATTCAAGAAGAGAAAGAAGAAGAGAAGTCTTATGTACCACCACCACCCTACCAGCCTAGACTTTTGTATTCATAAAGGGTAAGACAACATCAAGTATACAATCAGTTTTCCAAGTTTTTGGAGAAACTAAAGAAGCTTTAGATCAACTTGTCATTGGTCGAAGCATTAGAGTGCATGCCTAAGTATGCGAAGTTTCTGAAGGACATACTAACAAACAAAAGTACTTAAGAGGACAATCAGATGATCACTTTGATGGAGAATTGTAGTTTGATTATCTCAAGCATGATGCCTTCAAAACTACAAGATCTATAGAGTTTTACAATTCCATGTGTTATTGGTGACTTCAAATTTTCTAAATGCTTATATAATTTAGGTGCAAGCATTAACTTGATGCCTTTGTTTGTTTTTCATAAAATTAGGACTAAAAGAGATCAAGCCAACATGCATTCTAGTTCAACTAGCAAATCATTTCATCAAGAGACCAGATAGAGTTGTAGAAGATGTTTTGGTAAAATTAGACAAATTTATTATTCCTGTTGATTTTGTGGTATTAGATTTTGAAGTTGATAAAAATTGTCCATTAATTTTGGGTAAACCCTTTATAAGTACTGGTAGGGCATTAGTTGATGTGCATAAGGGAAAATTTAAGGATTGGTGATGAGTAGGTTGAGTTTAATATATCTAAATCTTTGAAGAAACTGATGGATGGTAATGTAAGTATGAAGATTGATGTTGTGGATGAATGTGTGAAGGAGGTTGAAAATGAAGTTACTAAAGTACACAAGGACGAGAGTGTGAGAGCAGAGGATTTATGTGAGGAAGTTAAGTTAAAGAAGTTAGAGAGAACCTATACACCTATACCACCTTCCATTGTTAATCCCCCACTTTAGAGCTTAAACCCTTACCTTCTCATATGAGATACATTTTTTTAGGTAAAACCCATACCTTACCCATCATTATCTCGAACCAATCAGATATTAAGAAAAAAGAGAATGTGGTGCAGACCATTAGGAAAAGGATCAGAGCTATGGGGTGGAAAATTTTTGATATTAGGGAGATTAGCCTCAATGCGGTGATGCATACGATTAACCTAAAAGAGGGTGTAAAAATGTGAGAGAGCGACAGAGAAGGTTAAATCCAAACATGTGACAGGTTGTGAAGAAAGAGGTAATAAAGTTGATGGATGTAGGAATTATTTATCCTATTTCAGATAATGATTGGGTGAGTTTGGTATAGTTTGTGCCTAAGAAGGGAGGCATGATAGTGATGAAAATGAAAAGGGTGAAAAGATTTCTACTAGGACTATCACAAGTTGGAGAGTATGTATTAATTACCAAAAGCTCAATTTGGCCACTAAGAAAGATCACTTCCCTTTACCTTTTATGGACCAAATGATTGAGAGGTGGGTAGCCATGCATTTTACTATTTTCTTGATAGATATTCAGGGTACAATTAGGTAGTTATATACCCACTGGATCAGGATAAGACCACTTTCATTTACCCTTATAGGACTTTGCTTATTGGAGGATGCCATTCAGTTTATGTAATGCACCTGCCACATTTCAAAGGTGCATGGTGCCCATATTCGCGGATATGAATGAGAACTTCATGGAGGTATTTATAGATGATTTTTTTATCTTTGTAAATTCTTTTGATCATTGCTTGTTGAATTTAGACATAATGCTTCAAAGATGTGAGGAGTCTCATCTAGTCTTGAACTGGGAAAAGTGTCACTTCATAGTCTAAGAGGGAATTTTAATGGGCCATAAGATCTCATGCAAGGGGATTGAAGTGGATCGAGCTAAGACAGAAGTAATTGAAAAGCTACCACCTCTCACCAAAATCAAAGGCATCTGAGCCTTCCTTGGTCATGCAGGGTTCTACAGATGGTTCATCAAGGATTTTATTCTACAGACGGTTCATCAAGGATTTGTTAGTTAAAGATGTGCCTTCTATTTTTGATCATGCTTGTTTGGACATTTTTAACAAGTTGAAGAAGGCATTTATATCAGCACTCACTCTGATGTCGCCGGATTGGTCTCTTCCATTCAAAATTATATATGTTTCAAGCGATCATGCCATTGGATGTGTCCTTAGTTAGTAGAAGGAAAAGTGGTTACATGTCGTCTATTACACAAGTAAGACCTTGACGGGAGCACAACTAAATTACATAATTACTGAAAAGGAGTTATTAGCTATGGTATTTGCATGTAAGAAATTTTGTTCTTATTTTTTAGGCTCATTGTTTCTATAGATCATGCAACATTGTGATATCTTTTTGCAAAGAAGGATGCCAAGGCTAGGCTTATCCATTGGGTACTTTTGCTCTAAGAATTTGACATTGAGATTAAAGATAAAAAGGGAGCAAAAAATGATGAGGGAGGAGGGCATTGACATTGGACCACCTCTTGAGACTTAAAGGAGGGCATTATAAAAAAGAAGAGGAAATCAAGGAGAGCTTTCTTGATGAGGCTTTAATAATGGTAGATAATCATTTTCGACCTTAGTTTTTAGATATTGCAAACTATCTCTCAGGTAGTATTCATCCTTTCGATCTTTCTTATCAATAAGGGAAACAGTTTGTATTTCAATGTTCTCCTTATATTGGGGATTAACTTGCATTTTATAAGATATGTGCTAACAGTGTGATTCACAGGTGTATCCTCGAAGATAAAAGGCCTGAGATTCTAATGTAAGGTCATAGTCCACATTATACAGGGCATTATGGAGCTAATAAGAGTGCAGCGAGGATCTTAGAGTGTGGATTCTATTGGCCCACCTTATTCAAGGATGCTCAAGATTTTATACTAAAGTGTGATAGGTATCAAAGAGTGGGTAACATATAGACGAAGGATGAGATGCAACACTATAGAGATGAGGATATTATATGCATGGGGATTGGACTTTGTGGGACCATTCCTATCATCTTTAGGTAACACATACATATTAGTTGGAGTTGACTATGTTTCCAGGTGGATTAAGGCTATAGTTACTCTAACTAATGATGGCAAGGGGGTTCAAAAGTTCATCAAGAAGATCTTTATGATATTTGGGGTGCCCAGAGTGATTATATGTTGGCCTCAAAATTTTTTTTAATGAATAAGCATGATTAGATTAACATTTGAGTTTATTTATGTTGGGATTAATTAGTTTGTTAATGTAAGTAAGACTATATGAATGGGTAAATTGAATTAAGTGTTAAGGTGGTAAGTATGTATAAAGGGTAGTTTAGGAAGACCACTTGAGTTGTAAAGTTGTAAGGCTTAGAAGGAAGGGCAAATTGGTCATTTTTAGCT
>JANVCQ010000008.1:21060503-21080283 GCA_025531925.1 Erythroxylum plowmanianum
AGGATGAAGACAAGCAAAATGGTGAAAGAAGCAAGCTTGGTAATGGAACCAGAGGCTGATGGTAAGACTCCAAACTTGCATTGAATCGGCTTCTACCTCAACCAGATTATTCAGAAATATCCTCTGGCTTAACAAACACCGAGAGCACTCAGGGTTTTTATCCATAGGCATGGCAGTGGCAGATCCTTCAATGCCCAACAAATCTGGGTCTTCGTCGGATCTGGCAATCTTGCAAATTGCTTTAGATACGTTTCTTCCATGTCAACATGCATAACTCACTTTCATCTAGAAGAAGTGTTAGTGTCTGATTATTACAATAGAATTAAGACCAACTTGCAATGAGACGAATAACTAGACACCTCTCGTCGTAGTCTATCCTATATTCATATCTAAAATATTTGGCACAATTTTTTATATTATAATGCTACATTTTTGGGTTGGAATTAGTATCAGGATATGCAAATAACAGACAGAAAGGCTACCAAGGAAAGAGTTATGGCATTGACTCAAATCCTGACAATTCGATAATCTGACCACATTCTTTTTCTTTTTGTTGCTAGTTTTTAAGCCTTCCTTTCTATGAATTGGGTTATCATGAGTGCGTATCGTATAGTTGTTATCTCAATCACATCCGAGTAGCTAATAATTGTTGAGAATGAAACTTCACATACATGCGCCGGAGTAAATGGCAATAAAATCCGGATAATGAAGATCGTTAGTAAAAGCTACAAATTTTTTTAATGCTTGATGATAATCTTATATTAGGGACGTTGTTTTTCAATATTAAAATTTCACACTATAGATTGCAAATTTTCTACCCTTCAACAAACAAATGGAAAATAGATATTCTTGTTACTTCTTTTGAATGATTTATGGTTTTTAGTCTCGAGTATAAAGAGGTGGCGTATGAGATAGACAACTCTTTAACATTATTTTTTTTTTCTGATCACGCTGCAAAGGTTCTGAATTGGCCCTTGTAATATACTAGAAAACAGTACATGGAAATTTAATAAAATAGAAGAGACAGACGGAAGTGATTACAATGAGATAAATGATAGCTCTATGACTTGGCGCTTTGCAGTAATTTATTTGTCTCAATTTCACATCAACCAACATCATGTGAATAGGATAATCTGGCTGCTACCTCCCCTGTTGAATAAAATGTTGATGTTATGTTTGTACTTCTCAAATGTTTTTAGTAAACTATCATAAAGTAAATTAAAGAAACCAAGCAATAATAATTTCAGCAAGTTGTAATCAAACCACTGATTTATTGCGTAAAGAAAAACAACAAAAGATGACAGTTTTTCAGGAAATGTAATTTAGGTTCGGTAAAGTGAAATATAACACACGTTTCTCTTCACAATCTGCATGTCATGCGTTGTTTACGGAGGAACCCAAATTAAAGCAACGAGTAGCTCCTTTTCTGATTTGATATCATTGAATTTACAACATTAAGGTATCATCATTCCGCCGTGATTCCTTTTGCAGACTCCAGAGACAGGCATTTGAGAATATACTGGCATAGTGCTCACTTCTTTATCGTAGGTGGAGCATAAGATACACCACTGGGCTCTGAAGAAGCCCCTCGCAAAAGCCGAAAGTCATTCTTGGCTTTATGACTATTTGTTAAGTCGACTTAACCGAATTAACACCAATTACAAACGCACATACACAGAAAACCTTTGAGGGTTCAAGGAACTATAAACATACACAAGATCTTCGACCAGCAACCTGGCATAGCTTCCGTGATTTGGTTTTGGACAGAAATATTCATTAACCATCTACATGGAACCACATTTCCACATTTGAAGCCTGGCCATTTCTGACGGCATTTTCTTTTTGATTGTAAAGTTCTAATTTATTAAGATTTCCAGAAGCTGACAAGAAGTTTTACAACACCTGTGCATAATCAAAGAGATCAATCAGTGAGGAATTCTAAATATACAGATAACTATATCAGAACCAACTAAAAACTTTAGAAAGAAGTTACTCAGCTCAAATAAGTACACCATATGGCCATAGAGGTTATAAAAGATACCTGAATCAGTATTGAAACTAGAACACCATGAAGTTACATGCCTGCTTTAACAGCATGAAGCTTCTTCTGTCTCTTGAACCCATTCAAACTATTCAAATGAAACCCATTTGTCAAAGGTATTCCCTCCACAGATTTCAAGTCTTCTCCCTTAATCATGAATTCATTGTCCTCATCTGGTATGCTGAAATCAGCAGGATTCCTGTTCAGACTGCAGGTTTGAGTCACAGTACTGCTTTTATTTGCCCGAGCAATACCACTATTATTCAATGGGTGTATCTTGTGCTTTGATGAATTGCCAGATGCTTGCATCTGTGTAGGAAATGCACTAGACTCCGATGTACCAAAAAAAACTGTTTGAAGGCTATGAGCTGGAACAGATCCACAGTTGGTCCCAAAACTAGCACTTGGTGCAGATTTTCTTGATCTGCCTTTACTCTGAGAAAGAAAGTCAGTTTTTCTCTTATGTTTTTCTTGAGAAAGATGAGAAATATATTCATTATCCGTCTTGAAGCTCTTATCGTGTTGAGGTGAAGCAGAAGATGCACCAACTGTAATTGACATTGCAGGAACCTGACCATGGGCACGATCTGCAAATTGGTTTCTACCATGGTAATTATATGGAATATATTTTATGGCATTAGGAGGTTTATAAACACCAGGTTCCTGCCCAGGAAACTGTTTAGTGCTATGGTCAGATTTTATGGTAGGTCTCTTCAGCAATTCTGAGGATACATCCTTATCAATCTGAGCACTGGATCGTGCTCCTGCATCCACAAGGCTGAGCAAATGCATAGCAGGTATGGTTTCATTAGAATACAGGTCCAGTGAACCTACCAGCTTTTCATTTATCTCAATCTTACCATGCTTGTGAGGAAATAGGTAATCTGAATGAGTTCTCCTGAGAGTTTCAGAATCAATATTTTGCATTTGCTTTCCAATGTTGGTAGAACTTTGAAGAAACTTTGGTTCAGGAGGCCAATTTGTTTTTTGCTGATACATGCTGCCAGGTCCAGTGGTACAAGGGAGCATAGTCAAATTTGCTGATGGACCTCCAGACTTAGGAGGGATTCTATACACAAAGGGTATGTGATTTGGCAACATGGATTGCCAAAGAGGATTTGCTTCTTCATTCTGATCTGGATTCCATTGGCAGGTAACACATGGTCTTGAGCCATGCAAAATGGTATGAGAAAACCTCTTTGTATTGACATTCCCAATCGAGGCGGAATTTGGGCCATGAGATTGCCTTTGGGAACTTGAAACACAATTTTGGTCCACATTTGATGGATTCTCTTCATGATCTACCACGCGACCTGCAAGCAACCGAGCTTGTTCCAGTTGGTTCATACTCAGTAGGTTTCTATCAGCTTGAGAAAAATAATCAATTGACTTTAGTTTCGCCAATCCCGGACGTTCCTCCCTCTTGATCGTTCGGTTTTTTCCATTCTTAGCCCTGGGATTTCCTTTAAGAGCAACTTCTTGAGGAAAGAGACTCGTCCCCCCTTTCCCATATGCCTTACTGAAATCAATTGTCTGACCACAGATGGGGTAATCAGTTGTTGCTAACTGGCTGTTCTGGTACTCGGGATCAGGAAGACACCTCTCATACTGATTCTTTGCCATGAGCTCAACAATATCCATTGGAATGTCATCTAGAGCTCCCTGTTCAGGTACCTTATCAACCCTTTGGATATTTAAATGGTCCTGATTTTCTGTTGTCTTTTTGCTGTTGCTTGGAGTAAAATAATCCTGGAAATTTAATGTTGATCAATTAGATACAAACAAGGCATGCTGACGTGCCTACTAAAGAATTATATTGAAACCTACTGACGAAAGTTTTCCAACATGAGCAATTTGCAACTAGGACAAATGCATAATTCACTCTGTTGTGTTAATCAAAAAGTAATCCAACTTACACCAGCCAAGCCAGTATAAGAACTGACAATGAGAATGCAATGGAAAAATAAGCAGATGATGATTTAAAAGGGGAGAGAGATAGAGATGTGACAACATGCAATCAAAATGTCATATAAAATCCATCTACCTCATTCAACTACCATGATGCATCCACACATGAATTATGTATCATATACCACAATTTAACTTAGCCACTGTTAAGAAGAAATGTAGAGCTATATAGTTATACCTTTTGTTGCATACGAGAACAAGCCCCAATCTCAATCTGAGAGGAGAGATTCTGCTTCTGATTCAGGAAGGGTATTATGAAGTTAGGGTTGTTACCACTCAAGGAAACATCTAGTCCTTTCCTGATAGATGCATTTGGTGCAGACAGAGAAGTCAAGCCAAAATTTTGACAATATTTGGTTTCTGCAGCCTTCCTCATAAGCTGATCCTCAGAAATGCCCTCATGCCAAACAAAAAAGGGATTATTTCTGTTATCCACATGTGTAATATACTTTCTGCCATGTCCTTCTGTAGGAATGTAGCTGTTAAGAGAAAGTTCCAGTCCTCTTTCCTGAGATATGTCTTCAGCAGAACAAAATGGAACACCAAAGGCCGCAGAGTGTATGATTCCTGTATCTTTTTTTCTCACAATACCTTCTCTGAAAATCCCACCAGTCCCGGCAGAAGTATTCTGATCATCAATTTTTGGCATCTTTCCTTTCTTCTTAGTTGAAAAACTATGTTTTTTCTCCATTCTTTGTGCGGGCAAAGGGAAAAGATTCATTTCTCTGGCTGGCAATGCATTATTTGCCAGTTTTGACGAAGCAAAATCAACAGCAGTACAATTAGAATCATCCCCTAGTTCCTCTGCAGTTTCATTTGGCACATGATCATCTGATACTGGTAAGGATATTTTTTTTTCACTGAATTTCAACTTTTGAGTTTTCCTTTTACCTAAACTAGGACCCTTGTCAAGTCTTTGTTTGGTCACATGACGTTTCAAATCATTTTGCACTCCAGTTATGGCACAAACACCTGCCTGTAATTCAGACCCAACTACTTCTGAATCTCCTTTTAAAGTCCTAACTTCCTTTGCAACTCTGTTGGGAGAGCTTGTCTCCCTTGTCACTGCAGGTTTCCAGTCTTCATCCTGATAAATTTTCCTTTTTCTGGTCTGATCCAAAACACTTTTGGTTTGTCCTTGGACAGTCAGCTGACCTTGGGTGACAGCAAAAACGTTAACTTTTGTAGATGCATCAGAGATGGCATTAAGTGCGTCATTAGACAGATAATCTTTAGTAGATCTAATGATATCATTGTCTCCATCCTCATTTTCAGTTAATAATTCAGTTAACAAGCGGACCTTTCTTGCTTTTCTGCGAGGCAAACTGCTTGAATCCTCATGATGGAGATCTTTCAGATTGTTGCCAACCAGGATCTCAGCACTTTCAGATGAAACATCATCATGCTCTTCTGATTGCAAAGAGGAACTTCGGCCTGCACAATCCATGTTGCTGAGTGGCTCCTTACTGTTTCCATCATCCCTAGATTTCTCAAAATTTTTATCAGAACTTATAGCCACATAACCAAGGCCCCCATCAGACTCAGAATTAGCAACATCATGATGATGATAGAATGGTTTAGACAGACTGATTGATCCATCATATTTCCTCATGAAAGCAACTGTTGTAAGAAATCAGAACAGCTACAATTAAGTAGGGAAGAAGCACCGTAGTTTATTAATACAAGTATAACTTCAGGCCCATGGAATTAAAAGGGTTACCAACTCTGATTGCATGATATGAATTAAAAGTTACCTAAGTCCTCTGCATGACAATTTTTCTCCATCATGCTGGAAGCAGCTTCTGCACCATAATCATGTCTATGAATTTCCTGATTCAAATTTATTTCTAGTTGCACATTGTCCCCTGGAAAAACGAATGTTTAATTAACCAAATACTTTAATATGTGGAGTATAATACTGCACCTTTGCTCGGATTGAATACGTACCCAATATGGGACTATTTGAAAGTTCAAGTTCCTTTTTTTTCTCCATAATGCATGCTGAAGGTTGATTCTTGATTGTGTTGGATAAATTATCAGAACTACTACCATCAACTTTTTTCCCTTCATCACCAATATTGTCTATCTTAGAAACATGATGAGATAAGCACATTGCAACATCAGCAGCAACCGGCACATTCGAACATATATTATCTACATTGAAGCTGTTGTGACAAGATTTGAGCACCTCACAGTCATTTGCAGTTCCTTCAGCATCAACCTCCCCCAGACAGTCATGGCAACGCCAAAATCTGAACTTTGGGACATATAAGGGAGGAAGTAAGCTCTTTTGCTCCTCAGACTTGTCATTGTCTTCATCAGAAGCAAATGGCCAACATAGCTTCCAGTCTCTTTTGCGAATTTGAGTTACATATCCACTGCATGCAAAATGAAAAAAAAAAAAACTTTAGAAGGCTAACTTTCAAGAAGTTGAAGTTAATCACCATCTAGAAAAAGAAAAAGTCCTTGACGGAGTTACTTTTTGTAGCAATATTCCCAATGTTCAGTTTCACTATTATACATAGTCATTTGTTGTGACTCAGTTATTCAATATTAGAAATTTGTCTAAGTTATTCAATATTAGAAATTTGTTTATACTTTGGATTTAAATTAGTAAGAGGTACCTATCATTGCTGAGGACGAAGGATAGAGAGGGTGGGTCATCTTTATCATCAACACTTACTGATTAGAACTTAGATACATAATGAAAGAATAGCACTTCTCCATGTCAGATGTAAGATTAGACAGATCACACAAAGAAGTATGAAGCTAGAAAATCAGACCATTTGTGAGCACAAGTCATAACTATGAACAAGATGGTCAAGGCTCAGTTAAATACATAAATAAACACAAAGATTAAATTTCTTACATTCTCTCTCTCTCTCCCCCTCTCCCTTTCCCTTTCTCTATTACACTCTCCACTACCTCCTAACCGCCTCTCTCACACAGTCATATACATCATTGCTGCTAAAATGTAAAATTAAATCAGATCAAGGCTTACCGTAAAGAAAAATGCTGACAATTTGTTGCATCATTCCTCTCATTTGATTTGATGAGATTTATAGATATAGAGTCAATCAAAAGGGGTGATTCAATGGATTTGGAGGCAGTAATGCTCTTGCTACTACGCCATTTCTCCCCAACCACCATGCTCCCATCCATGCTATCACTAATGCCAACAATGCTAAAACCATGTTAATTAGGTGCATACAAGCTTATCTTAAATGAAATCATGATGATATATTAAGCCGCCCAATAGAGTTTTGAATAATAAAAAAGTTCTTGCATAGTGCTTTGTTCAAGTAAGGTGTAGTGCTAGGCCAGCCAAGTAGACAGCAAATGTTAAAGGAATTTTGGAACATCATTCACAAGAAAGTACATGCATTAAAGGTAAGACAAATAATTCAAGCAACCAATACCACAATGTTAAAATGACGAATTGCCAATGTGCATAAAATTGAATCATAAGTTATAAATGCATTATGTCATTAATATTGATAAATAACATGATTGTGAAACATTCACCAAGCAAACCATTTAAATCAAACAACCATGCTAGGGTTTGTTCCAATTAGAAGTATAACGAGCTTGAAAAACTATTATTTCTCAACAATAATCTCTTAAAGTGGCATGAATATTAAAGAACTGCCATATATGCAGATTTAACACATAAAATAACAATTAGCAGAAGATAAATGCAAAATGAGGAAAGGGAATACTTAGAAACCCTAGGCTTCCACAGTAACAAACATAAGCCTGCAGGCAACAATTCATGATTCTCATGAAATATGATTAAAGATATCGAGAAATTCATTCATTGGAATGGCAAGCCAATTGAGGAAATAAAGCCAGTAAGACAAAGTATTGACTAGGGTTACTTAAAACTGACAGCGCTACACATAAGAAGGGAAGCTGTTAATCTCTCGATAATAACAGCAGCAAGCACAGAACCCACTTCAAAATGACCTCCAAAAACTCCAGATAATCGTGAACGTTTCTCCATCAATGAAACTTTTAGGGTTTCCTTGCCCCAAAGCCATGAATTGACGTCAATCACTGAATAGTCAACGTAGCTAATCACTACAGCCGAAAATTCAATACACCAAATGAAATCTGACATAAATATGAAGATTCTTACCTTAAGTAAAATCCAGATCGGAGAATACAAAGAAATGAGCAAAGTTGACGTACCAAAAACAGTGAAATGACCTAAAAACCTTGGATAAACGAGCTGGAAACTGAGCTAAACAGAAACAATCCGGCACCAAACCAACCACAGACGCAAATACCACCCAAATCAATAATTAAGAGAAGAAACAACACCTTAAGTCACTTGCACATCAAAAGGAGCGATCTTACGCGTGCAAGATCTAATTCTTCACGGCCAACCCAAAAAGTGGTATCATCAGAAACAGCGTTTGGAAGGCAAAGAGAAGCAGCAAGCAATCAGCAGAGATTTAGAGCTGGTTGGGTGGAATTCGAGTGCGAAGTCTGGAGAAACCCTAGAGAGGTTTTCGATTCTTGAGGAGGGAGAGAGAGGGAGAGGGAGAGAGAGGGAGAGTTTTTATCTTATGTCCTTGAAAGAAGGTCCTTTGTTTGTACTAATATATTACACATATGATATGCCCCCCATGCCATGTCATAACCCTCCTCAGGCATTTACGACCATCCACCATTTTATATGTGCATATTTATGTTTATACGTGAGAGAGAGAAAGTGCGGGAAAGAGAAAGGGAGCCAACGGTAGGGGTCCCACGTGGCAGGGAGGTGCGCTTCTTATCACTATCCATTATGTGCTTTTCTTTTTCACAATACATAATAAAACCCTAGTTTCCAACTTTCGTGGCTAAATGAGTAAAGTTACCATTTTCACTTTTACCCCCCACCCAACGCGTTGTTTTCACGCTATTTTGGTGTGTCGTAGTCAGGTCTTTTTGTGGCATGAAAGATGCCATTTCCACTTAAGTGGCTTGTGATTGGTGAGTGCAATACACGGGTATTCTTTGAGAGTGGTTGACGCTCTAAACACGTTGAAACCCTAAGACTTTTTATTTCTTTTTTATCTTTTAAATTGGTAGGTATTAGGTAATGAATACTATAACCCTAGGGTCATTGGTTATTTGTTGCATAGTTAACGTCTAACCCTAGCCTGGCTCTATACCTGAGGTGGGTATGGCAACATCAGACATCAGTTGTCCCTTGTGCCATTGTGTGAGAGAGAGCAAACTCTGTCAAAAATGATATAGAGGAGAACAAGAAAATACATTATGAATCCACAGTAAAAACAAAAACGTAAAAAGAAGCATGCATTATTTTCCAATTGGTAAGTATTCACCAAAATGACTTATATTCACTTTATAATAAAACCATATTTGAATGCGAATAGTAGACCATAAAAGACATTGTTTCGTTTCGTACGTACCAAAACGAGAACATCAGAAACATATTAGCTTCGCCAGTAACCTATTTTACATCACCAGCTATCTATGATTTGTCCGTAGGTACAACCAGTGCCGTATATACAAGCACAATCTTTGTTTTGTTTCAGCTAATGAGCAATGATCACTCGTAAGGGCAAATGAAAAGTTAGATCGTGATCATTTAATTCTTTTCTTTTTATTGGAATTAAGTAACTATCTTATGCATACTAAGTACGTACGTAGTATGTAGTAGGTCAACAAATACACGTAAAACTGTTACGTACCTTATCATGGAAAACTAAAATGAAATAAACTAACATAAATCATTCGTAGTTAGCATTCATAAGCAAGTATATGCATTATTATTCATACCACTTGTCCGTGGAAAAGGTCTACATTTATTTAAAACATTCCAATTTTTGATGATTTAATCGCAGATTGTGTTGCCAAATAATACATAGAGTTACCCGAATTTAAATTTAATGTATTGGTCGTGATTCGTTGTTCCACAAATTCCATGTATTATGATTTGTTTCATTTTATAAATGTAATTTAAGGTTTTTTTGACAAATATTTTGCAAATAAGAAATTGATACTTCTCCATAATTCTTGGCTTATATATAAATTTTGTTTGAAAACCATATTTGATAGAATTCAAGAGAAGTTATCCCAATGCAACTGTGAGTTATGGATACTTAGAGTTTCGCTCTTCTTCTCTTTAGGAGGAGAGTAACGTAATGACACCCCTCATTGCCTAACAGGCCTTTTTCCCTTATTGTTTTGCTCTTCACTCCGTCAAAATCCGTCGATTAACATTCAAATCAGCTGGTGACATTGAGCCAAAACAATGACGTACACCTATGGATTTTGTAAAAGCCTGAGGACCCAGGAGTTGTACAGCCAATCCTCCGCCCGGTAACATATGCAAATAAGCTTTTTGCTTAGCGTTTTATGTCAAAAAATTTCAATCTTCAATGCATTTGAGGGCACAGAGATTGAAGTTGAGTTAATAAATCAATGTCAATCGTCTCCTGAGATGATAAATGCAGATCAACACCCATGAATATCTATAATTATTTAAATTCCAGTACAAGTACTAGTATTGCTTAAATAAGCTGGGGTTGAATATTACAGACCTGTTTGATTAATTTTACAAAACCAATTAATAATTACTATTATAACTTACAAACTTAATGTCACTTATACTTTTTGCTCGTTCTATCACTTCGTAGAGTATGTTTGAATCACAAGAAACATGAGCTTCATCTTACATACATACATCCATCCTCCCACTGGGAGTGGAGTGGAGAGGGTGAGTGGTAATGTATGTAAATGTATATTAGCATATTTATCCTATTGATCATCTGTGTCAGTAAAAATAAAATCCATGTAGAAGAACTGTTGGGTTTAGTTTGGTTGAAACGTGAAAGGGATACCTCACATTTCTTGACAAAGTAAAAAGGGGCCCTCGGTTCACATCATCTGCCATCATGCATAAAAAAGATCCGCCAGGTACATCCAATTTTATTTTTTTTAGGAAATGGCCAGTGCATGCTGTGCTCTACAAACAGTAATCATGAACAAAGAAGATTCCTACCTGATGCTTATTAGTGCTTGCTTCTTGGGATTACGCTAATTCTATCTGACTGGTAATAATTTAAAAGTTAAATATCGGGTAATCAAAGCTAGCAGTACAGTAGCACTGAAGACCAGATTTGGAATCAAAAGTCAGATCTTTTACTGAACACTAGCTGGTAAGGCAATCACACAGATACTCGGTGGAAATTGAACAATTTTAATTTCAGAGAAAAAAGACTTGCTCAGAAGGAATTTCGATAAAAGTTGCAAATGTGTCAAAGATTTTGATGTCGAAGACTTAATTCCCACACCAAAACTTAATGCCGGGGTTGACGCTAATGTTGATATTGAAAATGGCGGTGGTAGTACTAGTAGGCGGAGAGTAGCTGTTGTATTTGTGGTGTGAGTGTGACTGTGATGTTCAGTGAAGTAAGAAAGTCCTATTTTCAAGTTCTTTTTCTTTTCTTTTTTTTTTTGTCCAAATAAGTCATACTGAGAAGTTGGCTTGGCCCAATAGCCACAAGTTCACATTCCTCCCTGTAGAATTAGATGCGGCTTTATTGGTACCTCCAAATTATATAAAGTCCTTGTTATTTCCAATCAACTCCTCAGCTCATGCCTAATTCATACTGTGCTTAATTTCATTAAATATAAATGTAACCCATATCCGTTCCTTGTTTTGGACACGTCGTTTAAACACACCTAAGTTTCCATATATGCTGGCTGTACCACCAACTGAGAGAGTACAAGAAGAAAGATGCCCCCTTTCTAACAGCAATTTAATGAAGGGCTTCTCCAGATATTAGGCTAAGTATTTTGAAATCACGTATTCTATGTGGACTAAAAGTGCTTCATTTTTAACCCATACAGTACACTGCATTTCTGTTATATTCTTTAAACTTTGAATTATTGGGATTTTGATAACAGAAGAATGATGACCAATTGCATAAGCCTGCGTTCTAAAACCCTAACAAGTTTTATCACTTGATTAGTATTTTGCAGTCAATTAATTTCGGTTAGTCAATACTAAATTATTAATGTATGCTGAAAATATATCTTGTCGATAAATAATGCCAGCATATGTCCTCTTTTCATAATTTTTACTTGATCCAACTTATTCAAAGTATATTTATTCAATTGACCTAAAATACTTGTATTGAGTATGCTTGTGTTCCGCTCACATTTATATGAAACGTTTTAGTCGGATTGTTAAATTTAAAAGAGTTATCCGTTGTCTAAACAACTGAAATGAATGAAAAAAAAAAAAGGAAAATAATGAGTCGTAGAAGCCGAAAAACAATCTGAGGTTTATATATTTCCAGGTTCCTGATTATGGTGGTAAGGGAAAAGGGAAAGGAGGAAAGAAAGAGTTGAAAGAGAAAGTACTTGTTTTGGCATACAAACCCCACAAAAATCATGTGCACGTAGCAGTGTTGGTTACCAGAAAGCCTGCAAGCAGAACATTTGACTAGCTACTGTTTTCCCCATTCCTCACCAGCCACAGAACCCCTCTCTCTCTCTCTCTGTTTTCTGCTTTTTTTTTAAATATTGGAATGCCCACTACTCTCCTTCATTTCATGTCAAAGATTATCA
Source organism: Erythroxylum plowmanianum (assembly GCA_025531925.1). Classification (NCBI taxonomy): domain Eukaryota; kingdom Viridiplantae; phylum Streptophyta; class Magnoliopsida; order Malpighiales; family Erythroxylaceae; genus Erythroxylum; species Erythroxylum plowmanianum. The sequence continues at coordinate 21,073,105 of JANVCQ010000008.1, forward strand.
TAGTTACCATTGCATAATGGCTCGAGTAACAAAGCAAGAGGTATATCATAATGAATACAAGCTTATTCATTCTGAGACAAAAAAAAAAAAAAAAGAAGAAGAAGAAAAGAAGAACGAAACAAAGAATTAGCTAAGTGCATGGCATCACTTGACATCTTATGCCTTGCAGCAGCCAGCAGGCCTTATGATTAAGATTGACCCGGTAATGTACATATAGCTAATAAATGGTTGTCTCTGCAGGTGTACAATGTTGCCTTTCCTTTAGCTAATTAATTAAACTTTGTCCCCTTTTCCTTCTCAGGCGTCTATGGAATTTCTGACGTCACGTCTCAGAAGTGACCTTACATTATTACCCAAGTTGCTGGACTTTTATTTTAATACACGTACTCCCTGTCCCAATTCCCACGTTCCCGTCCTTTTGCTCTCTCTAATTTCTAATGATGTGCCCCATCAAACTTCGTTTCTGTTCATTTCTCTATTTCTCCGTCTTCCAAACGCTCCTTTTCGTGCTTTTGTTCTGATTCGTATACAGAAGCAGCATGAGTAAGATGTTGGTAATCATTCGTTAAATTTAATCCTTTTCCTTAATGTCACAATAATACAAACCTTTCAAAAAATTGATCTTACTTATCTTTTTCTTATTAGTTAACAATAAAAATCCATTCATTATTTTTAGCAGACAAGTAGGCCTAACGACTTGAATCGGCAGCTCTATCGTTGCTATTTGTAGATTTTAGAAAGTAAACAAAAGATATTACATGTTAGCATGCTTGAATCGATGGCTGCTTAGTGACAGAAATTCAATGACGGTGATGATGCACATACTTTAACATCATATTTATCTTATGATGGAATTCATGCTGTTCATTATCAGGTGTAGTAAAACTATGTTGTCGTTTTATTTAGAAACTTCATTGCATCTAATCACATGTTAGATTTACTCATTTGTTGTCGATTTGTGTAGAATAAAAAAAATTATCATATTATTTATTTATTTTTCAATCATAAATAACGAAAAGTATTTTTTTTACTAAGCTTCTATTAAGTTATTTTAGCATATTGTTATCAAAGTCAATTCAAAGCACTCATATAAGCTCTATTATATATATGTTTAATATTAACCACATAATAACTTGTATTAAATAATTCTATACCAACTCAATAAAATATATCTAAATATTTCAATACAAAAAACTTTATATTAACTTAGAACAATGATATTCTAAAAAAAAGTAAAATTTTTTGATAGGTTTAGAAGCTTCCATGAGCAAATAACGTTACAGGGATGAAAAGAATCTAATATTTACTTTATATTTTAAATTAAAAAGAAAGTACAAAGGCCAAAACTAGATACAATTCTTAGGATGGCTTAACTTCTATCCTCTTGGAACTAATTAGCACCTTCATAAAAGATCAGAGTGAGAGTAGTAAGATATGGATTGCTTTAAGCTGACTGTCTTTAAGTGAAAGTTAATTTAATGTTGATGAAAAAGAAACCGTCAGTAGCTGAGTTTTAGGTGTGCTTGAACTATCTTTAATTTCTCTCTCTCTTTTTCCATGGATAATACAACTGAATCCAAGCCTAAATATGGTAAACTCTTTTTTTTTTTTCCCCCGGAAGTTTTTGTTGCTAGCAAAATCTATTATTCGGTTCCTGTCTTGCTTGTTACATAGGGTATTTGCATAAGGCCTAGAATTTGAACCATATCAAGATTGATACTAACAGTTTCTAGGCTGCACAAGGAGCAGCTTAATTGTTGAATCTATCATTGATTTTATCTTTGGTTTTCAGTCTTTATTTTGCAGCTAACCCCAAAATTTTAATTGAAGTTGACATATAAAAGATTTTTACAAAGTTGTTGCTTTTCGATTTAGTTTTTCACTTGAAAAATATTTCAATTGGATAACTATAAAAAAAGTTACACTCGTATAAGTAACGTCTCTAAAAATCATTACTTATAAGACGTTGAAACACAAATTTAAAAATGTGCTGTTAAAAATTAATATAATGTAATAGTTTTTACTTTTTAAAGTGTTGTCTTTAATAATAGTAAAAATAATAACGAAAATAATAATTTATTACTTTATATTTTAAAAAATAAAATTTTAAAAAGTTACTATAAAATTTTGAATATAAAAACTTTAAAATTGTGGCTATAATTATAAAGATACAATATCATATCGTTAAAGCGGAAAACTAATTAACAGAAATATGTTTTCAAGTGGAACAAAAAAGACGACATGAGCGAAATGAGAGGCTCAACTGAATGCAGGTAACAGCCTACCGAATCGATGAACCTACAACCTACGCCATATTACCACCATCTCTAGTTTCCCCACGATTCCGATGCCACCCATTTTAGTAGTCAGCCGTCATCCATAGGTGCCAGTCACTCCTTTGAGCTCCCCACCGATAAAGCCCACCTAGGCATAGTAGTGCGAATCGTGAATGCGAATCTCTCTTCCTACTCACTCTCCCCTGCAAAAAATTCCAATTTGCCTTTTATCTTTTTTAGTTCTATTACCGTATTGGATAAATAGATGAGTTCAATTAGTTTTTCCCTCCCACTCTCCTCCACAAAAGTTCCAGTGTCCTTTTATCTTTCTTTTCTTCTGTTACGTTATTGGGTAAACAGATGTATTCAATTAGTTTTCCCCACCCAATCTCCTCTGCAAAAGTTCTTCTAATTGGGTATCGATGAATTCGATTCGCACTAATAGGGTTTCATGAAATATTGGGTAATTTTTTTTAAAATATATATATTTTCAAAAAAAATTAGTAGAAAAATAGTAAAAAACGACAAAACATTTGGAGAATACTCTCCTACATCAAGAGTCGCAAAACGACGTGTTATGAGACACAATTATAGCAAATTAATATTGTCGTATTGTAAAAGGAGTAAAATACTCACCCCATCTGCGTATCCGGTCTTCACTTCTTTCCCAATTAGGGCTAGGAGGAACAAAGACATTTCAGCGACGATTGTCTTCTCAGCTCGTAACCTTTTAGCCAAAGGTGAGAAATTTCAGTATGGGTGCATCTCTTCTTCCTAAGTCTTCCTTTAATCGTTGTTCCATGTTTGCTAGATCAAGGAATTAGCATGAAGACCTCGCAGATATACTACAAGCGGGATCTGGATCAGTTAAATTAGCCTTTTCACGAGTTTTCTACGTTTCTTCATTTCTCGAAATTGCTTAAAACTAGTAGTACAAAAGATTAATAAGCAAATGTCTTCAACTTTCGTGTTCGAATTCCCTGGCTGTGATCTGATGGATTACACATCTTTCCTATTCATCTCTCCAACATTTTCTGTTTATGTTGAATTCCAGGTACGAATGCCTATTTCTCCAGTCAACCAATATTCCAGATTCTAAGAGTAAAGCTTGATATTTGGTTTTTGATACTGAATAAGGAAATATGCTCTCTAATTTTACAATACACTTCTTTGTCCTTCCCTGTTGAAAGTGAGGTTTCTTAAATGAAGCCATCCCTAGATTGAATTCCAGTTCAGTTTCGTAACCTGGGTAGATGTGCTTCTTGTGTTTGATTAAGCCTTTCTAAATTCTTTTCCAACATACTGTTGATGAATCAGTGCTAGATTTCTATCGGTATTTTTGGATAAGAAATCCCTAGATCTCTAAGTGCCTCATCTAGATTGCCTAGCAGATCACAATGGGAGCACCGTTCTAAGGCTATTTATTATTCAATATGGACTGAATAAGCTAGATGTTTTTGACTTTGCTTGATTATCTTATGCAATGCATATTAACAAACTCCGTGTGTGTGTTAATTGTTGGAGAATTTTGTTGTGCTCACTCACATAATCTACCATATTTTTTAGCATGATGGAATGAGACTGCATTTCTTTCCAGAAACCCTTCAGCAGTGCCCTTGAGTTTCCATATGTCAATTCCTGGTATGCTATGATAAAGTTGATCTACCTTTTTGTCAGAGCAAGCTTTGATTCCTTTGACAATCTTCAAACCTGCATATGTGACTACCTGAGATCCAAAACCTTAGTTCTTCTCATCGATTCTAACCATATATTATTATATTGCTGAAAATTTACAAATTAGTGATTTTGTTTGCTCATTTGTCAAGGTATGTTCTTATTCGACAATGGCGCAATAGCTTAGATTTGCAAATGTTTGATTTGCAAACTTAGTGCAGTTTTCTGGGAATTTTAGTTTCTTACTACTGCGATTGTCTAACAAAAATGTACTTTATTGTGGTTCTTGATGTCATTTTCTTTTCGATACTTGCTACAGAAATATAATTGGGTAAGAAATTTTGATTTTCTTCTTGCTGCTTCAGTCCATTTCTCATGTTTATGTTTATCCTTTTTCTCAAATTCATTCTCCTGGCCAATCATGGCGATGGCAACTTTAATTGCAATAGTTGCCAGTCAAGTTGCAATCTCAGCCACATTTCTAGTTGTCAAACAATGCTGTACATTAGGATGTTTTCCAAGCATCAAAATTGTCCGCAAATCAAATTCCCTGAAATAAATTCGATCCTTATGATTCTTTGTTTGTTGTTTACAGTAGGTTCCCAAGACACTAATCATATAGGAAATGCTTATTGTTAGTCTTCACTACTTCTACACATATTTAGTAACGTGAAGTCTTTCCATAATTGGTGAATACAAATTATGATTGTAATATTAAAATCTGATAATACATGGGAAGCTTAATTTGATTGATCAGGACATCTTGAGTCCAATGTTTGAAATTTTGGAGGCTGTTGTTTGATGCATTAATGACTTCCGGGTCTGCAGTGATAAGCCTCTAGGTATAAGTTTAAAGGCAGGCATGCGATAGATGTGTACTGAGGAAAAAGAACTAACCTTCCATTTCCCTTACCATGACTTTGATTAATTGGGTTATTAATAAATAATTTCTTTCCAAAATTGCTAAATGAACACATCAGTGTTGGAATCAACAAAATTCTATTGGAAGATAAATTTGAAAGAAAAAAACGAGGGTATTTTTTCAAGTTTTATTTACTCGTGCATTTTTCTGCTACATAAAAATGAATTGATGTTTAGGAATATGATCTCATCTGCATTCTCGCAAAAAGCTCATATTTATCCCTCTAAAAGACGTGGAATATTTGTCCGATGGCCCAATGAAAAGCATGGGGTGTGATGATCTCATTGGGAGCTCTGGTTTAACTGCATTAGCATTTATTATTGTTGCTGTTGATTAAATGCTGTTTATGATGTAGATTAAGATATATGAATAAGTTAGATCACATTTCTTTCATTTTCTAGATTAGAAAAACTAATTCTACAAATTTGATTTCAGGTATTGCGTGTATTATCATGATGTTTTTGACTACTCTTCTTACTTCATTGGTTATCAACTTTGTATGGCATAAGAGTCTGCTGCGACCGCTTTGTTACTTTTTAAACATGCTACAAAAATGTTAAATCATAATTTATTTAGTCCATATAAATATGCAAAAATATGGATATATAAAGTTCTCCCGCACTTAGCTCATTGCTTATTCTTAAGAAATTGATAACCATAAACCCTAACTGAAACAAGAATCAATTCTATTTTTGTAAGTATACGATGATATTTAACATATAACACACATCTTTAAACTTCTAGGTGTCCTTAATAGAGGAGTTATAATATTGAAGATTTACTCTGATAATACCCACAAACATTAATCTATATTCATTAGTTAGCTTAATTAACAAATAATAATGTAAGACATACACGTTCAAGTCTCAATTGAATTGCAAAAGCTTGCACGTAATATTTTTTAAGTAGATCACTGTACAAAAAAGATAATGCAAATGCTATTCCACCTCCATCATCAACTTTAAACACTTCAAATTGATATGTCCTTCCAAAGTATCACCCATTCACATAAATGTTTAATATTTCGGTGAGGTACACGTAATCTTTCTATAAAATTGAACTTACCATAGAATTGAAAATCATCTTATCTCCACTTTACGATAGATATCTATAAAAAAAAATCAAAAAGATTTTAAATTAATTTGTATGGTGCTAAAGAGGTGATTGGGTTTGCAAAGAAAAGGAATAAGAAAAGCAAAGATATGAAAAATAAGTAGCGCACGTACATCATCTAAATGATTAAAAAAATCTCCACTACCTCTTCATTTCTTGTAAAAATCCTCTTCCTCCTTCATTATTTTCAAGGGCAAGATTATACACCAATTAATTTTTAAAAACTTTTTTTTTTCTTTTTCATTACAGAGTAGTAACATTTTCTTATGCAATAGTTCTTTTTTTTTCAATTGACATAAAAATTTTCCTTTTTACATTGCCATTTCATACATATAACTATCTTTCTCATTACGTACCGTAGTCAACAATGACAATAAATTTCAAGCAAAAGTTCAACTAGTCTTGACTTAGAGAGTAATTACTTTTTTTTTTGGCTGAAGGTTCTTTGAGAAAAAGTATATAAAAAAAGGTTAAAACTCCATATAAGCCTCAAAGAGGGTTCTTTGAGAAAAAGTACCAAAAAAAAAGGGTTAAAAGTCCATATAAGCCTCAAAAGAGTTAACTAATGTATTAATAAAACTCAATTCTAAAAGTTTATATCATTTTAATGCTTGTACATGTCTTATATACAATATCAAAAAAGATAAAATTCAAGCTCTAGAAATTCAAAATTAAAGAAGAAATTGACATTTTAAACAAATAATTTTATATAAAGACACTATAGTAAAAAGAGCTTTTAGCAGCAGACAAAAGCATAATTGTAATTACAATTATTGTTACTTTGTTTATCAAGATAACATAATTCAGATCGTTAAATAAAGTGGCGTTGCTACAAATATAAGACAACAAAATAAATGACGTTGCTTTAAGTTTTAACTAAGGCAACACAAAAGTTTCGAACTATAATAACAATGTTGAATAGTTATTACAACAATTTAAGTCTTTATAAGGCAATAAAGTGATTTTTTTAGACATCAAATGTTGGGACCCCGCTTGAATCCGAAGCCCAACCGCTTGCTCTGATACCACACATGTTGGGACCTGTTTTCGGAGCCCAACTCTAAAACGGATACCCTATGACGTGATCGTACTCCGATGAAGTTTCCTTAACCATTACTGATTTTTTTTTCATCATCAAAGCGAAACCACTTCCAATGGGAAATCATCAATCCCTCAACCTCAATTCATTTTCTT
>JANVCQ010000008.1:21101343-21117082 GCA_025531925.1 Erythroxylum plowmanianum
TAGAAAAATTATAATGCAATTAATGTCAATTTGTACAATTTTACTAGCAAATTGCATAAAACATAAGCTCACCGTAAAAGACTAATTTAAACACAAAAATCATGAATTAAGAGTCAAAAAGTGCATTAACAATCATGAAAGTGCAGCCAATTAATAAGATAAACTTGGGCTCAATCAATATGATAGATGATCCATATGATAATCTCACAGCGGGTCATCTGATGTACTTACTACTCTTAGTAAGCATCCATATGCTAACTTTCAACATCTCATGTTTACAGTTTATGAGATCCATTGCTTAATCAAATTAAGGAGTATAATGTGTGCTAGTCTATCCGGATTAACAATATCCTGTCTCATTAATCCTATGACTAGGGATAATTTAGATACTAATATAATTGCACATAACAGGAATCTCATTATCATGATCTCATCGTGATTGCCTTCATGCTATGTTTTGTATCATGGACTTTATTAAGTCGATTTAAGAGCAACAAAAATTCATAAATAAATAAACATCAAATTTATGAAAAATTCCTTTCATTTTATTAATCAAAATAAAATTTGTATAAAAGTGCTAAAGGCGATTGCCTTTATAGCATTACTTTAACAATGTCTCACTTGCACTAAAGCCAATCACCTTTCTATCTAATACTATAAGCAAGTACACTATAATCAAATCTCATTTGAGGAAGTAGCTTAGTCAAAGGATTAACAATGTTTTGATATATGAGAACTCTCTCTATCTTCACATCACCTCTATTAATGATTTCCCTGATCAGGTGATATCTCCTAAGTACGTGCTTAGATCTCTAATGAGACCGTAGTTCCTTAGCTTAAGCAATAGCCTCATTGTTGTCACAATACAATAGTATCAGGTCTACAATGCTCAAAACCACTCCAAGTTTCATAACGAACTTCTTAATCCAAACAGCTTCTTTTGTCGCTTCTGTAGCTACAATGTTCTTTGACTCAATCATTGAATCTGTAGTTGTCTCTTATTTGGAACTTTTCCAATTGACTGCTCCATCATTCAATGTGAAAACATAACCTGACTGAGATTTGAAGTCATCCTGGTTAGATTGAAAACTGACATCTGTATGCCCACTCACTATGAGACCTCCATCTCCATATACTAAGAATACATCCTTAGTCCTTTTTAAGTACTTTAGGATATTCTTGACAACCACACAGTGATACTTACTAGGATTCGATTGATATCTTTTGGTAACACTTAGAGCATATGATATATCAGGTTTTGTACATAATATAACATATATGATTGATCTTATTGTCGAAGCATAAGGGATAAAACTCGCTCGAGTCCTCTCATCTTGTGTCTTGGGATAATAGATTTCGAGAGTTTTATCCCATGAGTTATGGGAAGAAACCCTATCTTGGACTGCTTTATGCTAAACTTGTTTAGCATTTTATCTATGTATGAAGACTGTGAAAGATCTAGCAACCTCCTTGATCTATCTCTATAGATCTTTATTCCCAACATATAAGTTGCTTCTCCGAGGTCTTTCATGGAGAAATTCTGGGACAACCAAATTTTGACGAATTGCAAACTTGAAACATCATTTCCTATTAGTAATATGTCATCCAAATATAACAAAAGGAATCTGATAGCACTTCCACTAACCTTCTTGTACACACAAGGTTCATCCAAATTTTGTGAGAAACCAAACTCTTTGATTGTCACATCAAATTGGATGTTCCAACTCTTAGATATTTGTTTTAATCCATAAATAGATTTCTGAAGCTTGCATACCTTTTCAATATCTTTGGATAAAAAGCCCTAAGGTTGTATCATATACGCATCCTTGGCTAGGTTTCCATTAAGCAAATTTGTGTTCACATCCATTTGCAATATCTCATAATCATAATAAGCAACAATGGCTAGGAGTATTCTAATGGATTTAAGCATGGCTACAGGGCTAAATGTCTCATCATAGTCAACTCTTTGTTGTTGATGATAACCTTTAACGACTAGCCTCACTTTATAGTTAATCACATTACCATCCATGCCAATTTTCTTCTAGAAAATCCACTTGCGCCTTATGGATTTTAGCCTTTTGGGTAGGTCAACTAAAGTCCATACTTGGTTTTCAAACATGGAATCCATTTTGAACTTTATGGCTTGAAGCCATTTTTTAAATTCTTAACTCTTCAGAGCCCTTTCTTTGGTTGTAGGCTCATTGTCTTCTATAATCAATACGTCATTATATTCACTTATGAGAAATCCATATCTCTTTGGGACATTATGTATCCTACTTGACCTATAAATATTGTGTCAGAAGGTTCAACTGTTGTCTCATCCTGATGAACAACAATCTCGAGTTTAGGTAGTTGATTTGCGTCTGTTTGAGCATCATGAACTTCAATAAGTTCAACTTTGCTCCCGTTGTCTTCTCTTAGAAGAAACTCTTTCTCTAAAATGACAATATGCTTTAAGACATACACATTTTGCTTTAAAGGATTGTAGAACTAATATCTAATTTTTTTCCTTAAGATGTCCTACAAACATACATTTATCATATTTCACTTCAAACTTGTCTAATTGAATCCGCTTCATGTAAGCTAGATAACCCCAAACTTTCATATGAGAAAGATAAGGTTTTTTGTTAGTCTATATCTCATATGGAGTAACATCGATTGCTTTTGAAGGGATTCTGTTTATCACTTAAACAATGGTCTCAAGTGCATAACTCTAAAAGGATTTTGGTAGATTTGCTAAACCCGCCATTGACCTTACCATGTCCAACAAGGTTCAATTTCTCCTTTCAACCACACCATTATGTTACGGGGTGTAAGGTGGAGTCCACTAGGATACAATCCCGTTATCCCTAAGATAATTTAGAAGCTCCTCATTCAAGTATTCACCACCTCGATTTGATAGAAGTATCTAGATACTTTTACAGGGTTGTTTCTCTACTTCATGTCTAAATTGTTTGAACATTTCAAATGCTTTAGACTTGTATCTCATTAGATACACATACTCATATCGTGAATAATCATCAATAAAGGTAATGAAGTACATAAAACCATCTCCAACATGAATGGACATCAGACCGCATACATCAAAATGTATTAGGTATAATAACCCATTCACTTGTTCACCCTTCCCTTTAAAAGGTAATTTAGATAACCCATTCACTTGTTCACCCTTCCCTTTAAAAGGTAATTTAGTCATCTTGCCTAATAATTAAGATTCACATGTGTGATATGATTCATAATTAAATGACCCTGGCTACCTCTTCTATATAACTTAGATATGCGTCTCTCACTTATATGGCCAAGTCAACTATGTCAAAAGTAAGATGATTTTAAGTTATCTTGTTTTTTTCTTTTATTGTCATTGATATTTAAAATTGGATTGCATATATCTAATATGTAAATACCATTGCACAATTATCAGTACTATACAACATTTCATTAAACTTAATTGAACAACCATTGCTTGAAAAAGTTAAATGAAATCTCGTTTTGTTAAGGCATGAAATAGATACAATGTTATTTGTACAACATGTACATAATAGCAATTATCGAAAATTAACTCTATCCCACTAGGAAGATACAAAATATAAGTTCCTATGGCTAATGCAACAACTCTTGCTTCATTTCCCACATGTAGGTGCATCTCTCCCTTCTTGAGCGGTCTACTATCCTTGAGGCCTTGCATATCAACACATATGTGTGAGCCACATCTGGTATTTAATACCTAAATATTATGATAAGAAATAATATTAACCTTAATGAAAAATAACATACCTGAAGTAGATGGTGAAGGATCTAATTCCTTTTGCTTTAATGAATCTAGATAGGCTTTACAATTCCTCTTCCAATGCCTTTCTTTGTTGCAATAGAAGCATATGTCCTTTGGTGTATTTTCCTTTATCTTCTTTTTGGCTACACCTCCCACTGGCTTCTTAGACTTCTTCTTTTGGTTCCTCTTGTGAGAACCAGAAGCAGAGTCCACCAGCATCATAGCCTTACTGTCCTTCTTGACAGTTTGCTCAGTTGTTTTGAGTGATAATTACCTCAGGTATTAAGGTAGATATTCAGTTCATCCGATAGTTAAGCATAAACTGTGAATAACTATCGATCAAACTAGTCAGAATTATGTCTATACTTAATTCATGATCCATTTTGAAACCCAAACTGGCTAACCTCTCAATGTATCCATTCATCTTCAGCGCATATTGCACGGGAGATGATCCCTCAACCATCTTAAAGTGAAAAAGCAACCTTGAGGTCTCAAACCTTTCAAATCGAGCTTGTTCATCAAATAGTTCCCTTAAATGGTAGACTGTGGTATAAGTATCCATAACCTCATACTACTTTTACAATTCTGGTGACACAAAGGTCAACATAATACAGCTAGCCAACTCACTATCATCCATTAACTTCTTGTAAGCTTTATGATCCTCATCAGAGGCATTGACAATAGGGGGATCGAAAAGTGGCTCATCTAGGACATACCTTAGTTTTTCATATTTGAGAATAATTCTCAAATTCTTAGTGATGTTGGAGTCTAGTAGATAGTGTAAATTCACACTGGACGAAGACATCATGGTGATTTAATAACCTATAAGAATGAAAGAGAGCTTAGAATGTACATAAATGCATATTAATAAGGACTTTAATCATATGTATTATGGGTCCTAATATTTTAACCAAATCCATAGCCCTCACTAAGAATCCGAGGAAACTTATAGTTTTCTTATTGGGTCGATATCCAACATCATTAATAATGACCTTAGGTTTGCCCAACAAGCCACCTTAGGTCACTCGATAGGTATCATTCATACCAATTGCATTCAGTTATGCAACTATCAACTTGTGCCCTCAACTGTTGATTTAGAATACTCATTGGGTTATTAACTCTTGATACGTATACATCCCATGTATACTACCTAACTTTGACTCTATCCACGTTGACCTTGGGTTTGCCCATCAAATCAACGCTTCCAATTATAACCAACCTATTAATCCAAAAATCTAATTTCTATGGTTTGAACATATTCATGTAGAGTGAGCTTGGGTTTGCCCAACAACCCAACACTAAAAGAACTGTGGTTCTTGCCATATCAATAGAAGGCGTAAGTTTTAATATTTTGGTTGAGGGATTTGTTCTTAAGTCTCATCAATACTTGGATGGACTTATATATATACATGATTATGGACGCTTCAATTAAATATATATATATATATATATATATATATATATATAAAACACATAAAGGAGGTTTAATTTAGGTAGTGACTTGATTATGCATCAAAAGTTTGTGATTCAGTTTAACTCTTAAACCAAATTGGATGCTATTTTGAGTCTCGTCTAATTCAAATTATGAATGTGATTCAATTAGGAACCTTAAAATTCAATTATTTTGATGTCCAAATTAAACACTCTAGTTCTAGCACACATACCTTTTCTAGTCACGCTAGAAATGCAATGCTCTAGTTGGAGTAATTCTAAATTAATCCCTAGGGTTTCTAAAATTTTCAAACATTAATTAGTTATCTAAAACACTCCTAGGTCATCTCAAATTTATCAAAACAATTTTGGCACAAGTCAAAAAATATCTTGACGGCCAAAATTGTCAAGATAAATGAGTTAACCTACTAGGCATTAAAGAGACTGATTCAATGTCCAAAATTTTCCTAAACCGTAATTTCAAGCACATGCACTTAGCATGCTACTAGCATCACTTTCTAACTTTTGATTTTGAAATGCTTATATTGTGTACATTGAGGACAATGTACACAATATAAGCATGTCAAAATCACAAGTTAGAAAGTGATGTGTACAATTTTAAGTGTAGGTAAGGGGATTATAATTTTTTTAATTTTATTATAATCTTTGTTAAATTAGTTTAAATCCATCCATAAATACTTTATTTCATTATTGATCATTGGTTTGAATTAGTATGCAAAAGAATGAAATTTAGAATAAACTTGCTTTTATAAGTCATATTATCAGTAGTCATCGAGATAATTAATTTGAATGAAAATTGCACATTATTTACACACATAAGATCAATTTTTGTGAGCTTTTGAGCCTAAGAGCAAAATACATATATTTTAAAGCTATTTTATTCTATCATGTGTGTTACCATACATAGTTGGATGATTTTAGAACTTTATTTTATTATGCATATTGAGACCACATTTAAATTAGAAGCATTGAAATGATAAACGCAATTAAATTCAACATTTGTTTAGCCTTTTTTTTTATAACTACCTTACTATATTTTATCCTTTAGGGGTAACCATTTTTTAGCCTTAGCCTTTTTCATTGATGATAACCAAATTATTATCTTTACCTTATTTTTCTTGAAGACTTTTTTTTTGTTGTGAATCTTGAAAGTATTCACAAATACCTGATTGCTTCAAATTTAAATTTTGAAAAGGTTCAATAATTATTTTATTATGGTACATGATGAATGCTAAAAAAATATTGATTGATTTGAAAAAAAAGTGTTTGAATTATGGTAGCAATGGATTCATGTTATGAAGGACCTATATCGTGAAAGACTAAGTCTCCTGAAATCTTGTTTGTTGTAAATTTCTTTCAATTTTACCAACCTTTTAATTATCCTAATCATACCTTACCTAAGCCTTATTACCCTTATAAAGACCTTTTGATTTTTATTTCTAGTTTACATACAAGTGGTGGAGATATGATAATATTGCAAGCTTATGGTTAAGAGCTATGCTACGTATTGACTTGAGAGTTCTTATACTTTCTACCACAAACATTTAAGTGCATTGAGTGAAACCTTGATGAGGATGTAAAGAATTATACTTTTGATTTCGAAAAGATTATTGATGTGATTGTTCTTGATATTGGCTTATAAAGGTTAGTTTTAGGGTAACTTGGTTCTTAATTATATATTAATTTAATTGGCATGACATAATGATTTATAATATGAATGGACAGGCTGAAGTTAATGAGTGATAGATGTTTGTGAGAATAATGATTTAGATTATCATTTGCATAAGGACAAGCAAAAGCTTAAGTGTATAAGATGTTTGAAAAATGCTTATTTGACTATAATTGTACACTTATATTTAATGTGTTTTGCTTGATATTTTATATTTTTTTTTGTATATTTGGTACTTTATTTGCTGTAAGTGCATTTATAGGTAATAATTACCTCCATGGACTAAAAGGAGAAGAAGTAAGATGAAATCGTGGCATGAAATGAAGATTTGAAGCAACTAAGGACCTACTTGACTGTGTATAGTGACTGTGTAAGTCTTTGTAAACATGTGAAGATTGAAGAATTTTAGTTTTGGTTGTGTTGAGTTACACGGCTATGTATAAGTCTCTGTGCTCATGTGAAATTGCAAATTCAAGTATTTTTAGAGATACACGTTCACTCACACGCTCATGTAAGTTGAGCATGTATAACCCAAAAATCTTAGTTTCTACTATAAAATGATGTGAGCGGAGGCAAAATAAGGAGATTCAAGTCATTAAGCAATTTTGATACATAAGACACCTAAAGAGGCAATAGTTCTGATCAAGGGATGAGGAAAACACAACGATAATGTCAAAAGATCTTATAGAAAGCATCATCTAATCCAAATTTGTAAGAAGATTCAATATAAGAGAAAGGGAGATTTAAAATTATGATTTCTTTGTTTTCTATTAGCTTTTCTACATTTTATCTTTTCTGCACATTTTTTCGTATTTTTCTCTGTCTTGAGTTCAATATTGCTTTCAATCTTAATTCATTTGTTTAGTTTAATTTTTAATTAAAATCCAAAATCTAATTTATAGGTTAGATAATAGAAAAGGGTAACAAATAGAACTTACAGTCTTCGTAGAATCTACACATACTTGCCCATGTTAGCGACAGCTACGTAGTATACTTACAGTAATTTTTAATATTCATATCAATCAATATTTTTCTTTGATTTTTTTTTTTTATGTGTAGGAACTAAATTTGTTTAATACCTAGGTGTAATGAACTTGAAGTTACGCATACTTGCCCATGTTAGCGATAGCTACGTTGTATACTTGCAGTAATTTTTAATATTCATATCAATCAATATTTTTCTTTGATTTTTTTCTATGAGTAGGAACTAAATTTGTTTAATACCTAGGTGTGATGAACTTGAAGTTGTGATAACAATATGAATTGATCTTTTATTTAATGCAATTATATTGATTGATTTATTGTGATTCAATTATTTATTATATTCTTATTCTAATATATTCTGAATATTAGCTCATGATTTGATTTTATATGGTTAAGATTGGGACATTTTTTTATGTGGATAGATCTACCACAATGGAAAGAGTTGTATGCAAATCTAAAAATAGGTAGACATAAATCCTTTAAATTAGGGTAAAAATTAATGTTGAAATTCACGAATCGATATTACAATCTCAGGGGGTTTAATTAAGAAGATTTTTGTTAATTAACTGATGTATTAGCTATTAATTGTCTTAAGAAAGATAATAACATAAGATAGAAATTTTTACGATCTAATAATCAATAATTTAATGGCCTGATAAAGAGTTAATATTTAAAGATTCTTAGGGGATTCATCACCTAAGTACTATCCATTTGATATCAATTTTTTCAAATATTTTCCTTTATGTGAAGTTCATTGTAGTTTTAATTTTAGTTTAGTTTATTTAGTTTAATTTCTAATTAAATCTTCAATCAGATTCAACGTTTAAATATTACAAAAAATAATTATTAGTAATTATAATTTTCGTAATATCAATGTGTATTTATCTATATTAGCTACAATTATATCGTGCAATTGCAGTTTTAAAATTGATAAATTCTTATATAAGTATATAATTAAGTCAATCACTTCCAAAATGAACCAGCAGTAAGGACTTGGCTACCCAGTCGGTTTAGGGGAACAGGTGAGACTTGGCAACGGGGCGTTTGATAGGCAAGCGTAACCAAGTTTGGACGTGTACGATAACTTGACCCTTTCTTTTTATCGATTTTCGGGGTCCAAAAAAATATTTTATTAAAAAAAAGATATCTGTGCACTTGTTTTTATTTGTAGTGTACTGATAAATTTATAGGAAAAATTATGGTTGAGTATATAACACATGTACGCTTTTGCTTTAAATAGGTTTCAAACTACAATAGAAATTAATATGAATGGTTATTTATTGCTTAATTTGTTAATTATGGTGCCAAAATTTGTTTATTCACCTCTCAAAAGTCAAACCTCAAAGGGATTAAAACCATATCCAGTTGAGTATTGAACTAGTGACAGTAGCAAGTTTACTCAAAATAAATATCTTATCAGCCACAGTTTAAAATATTGATTTTTCAAATTAAATATTATGGGAGCTAAATAAAATTGTGAGATAATTATTTTCGTGCCTGTAAGGAATGGTTACTGCTACGTAAAAAGTTGGGAAACGAAAACGAGTGGCCTATGAAGTGCAGAAACGACATTGTTGGAAGGCTTTGATACTGAAAAAGGCTTTCAAATTTCGCTCGTTGATGCTTACGAAAGCCGTATGCGTGTCACGAGCACAACTCACAGTTGGAGTCCATTAGCGCCAAAATTCCACTCTCATGCGTTAAAACCTATCAAAAGCCTTCCCGCTAATCCAATGGCCCTCGACTATCCTACACCTTTAACCCAATCACCACCAAAACTTTCAATGTCACCCGTACGATCTTGTACCGTCCTCATCCAATTTTTACCCCGATATCGTTTAAATTTGATTTTTTTTTTGAAAAACCTCACCCTTTTTTTCCCCTATCTCTTTGTTCTTCCACTCTATCAGTCTATCCTTCTTCTGCTCCCAAATGAGATTGTTTGTAGGGTTTGATTAAGATTTTAGTGCTTATTTGTTTGTTGTTAGTGCGTGGCGATGGAGCAGAGTGAAACAAATTGTGAATCTGGACCGAAGAAACTGGCGCGACAGCTGGATTTCACGTCGCAGCCGCCTCCTCCTAAGAAATCTGAACCACAGACAATGCTGCAGCTGCAACCGCATCGGATTCCCCATCCGGTGCAGAAACTGCCTCTCCCGTAAGTTATGGAGATGAAACTGCAGTTGCATATTCTATATTGGAGGTTATGTCCTTGCCGATTAGTTGTGTGTTGTCAATTACACAATCTAAAGCAACAAGATTTATATTATTTATCGAGATTAACGTTTTTCATGCAAAATGAGTGAAACTACCTGCATTTATGTTGATAGATATATTTGTGAAGCTGTCTCTTACATCTAACGTGGAAAGTTGGAGCTTTTTCCTGCTTTTATTATTCTGAACTTAGTCTAGAAGTTGAATTGTAAACATTTAGAGATTTCTTCATATTCAATACTTGAAAAATCTTACTTGATTTTGCAGGCAAGAGTCTCCTGTATCACGACCATGGTCTAACATTGAAGTAAAGGACTGTACTCCTAAGAAAGCAAAGCAATGTAATTGCAAACACTCGCGATGTTTGAAATTGTTAGTACATCTTCTTTTTCCTTATAATTAATTATGAGGGTGATTATAAATCATATTCTTTCCGATTTTGATTCTTGTCTATCTATATATTCGCAATATATTCCCTAAAGTCTCATCATCCGTGGGCTGAGCCATCTTGAGAAGTACTGCTCTTTCAAAATTTTAAAAGTAATGCTCTTTGAGTTTGATTTTATTCATTAACTGCTTGTGTTCAAAATCTTAAATTGTGTGGTTCCAATCCAACATCAGTTTTCCTCACCTTGATATATTTAAATGCTGCTTATAAATTGATTAAAAAGTTTATAACTTTTGTTTCAGTTACCATTTGAGTTGCATTAGTGCTATTCTATGTTCATAATTTTGCAGTTCTAACTATTGTAAATCACTGAAGCACTTGCATGATCATCCAACTTTCTTTCTCTCAAATGGCATTTACATGATTGTTTCTGCTATTAAGAGGTAAAATTTATGTAATCTTCAGGTATTGTGAGTGCTTTACTGCTTCGGTATATTGCAACGGTTGCAATTGTACAAATTGTCATAATAATGAGGAGAATGAACGTTCTAGGAATGAGGCTATTGGAGTGATTTTGGAGAGAAATCCCAATGCTTTTAAGCCAAAGATTGCTAGCAGTCCACGGGGTTCTCTGGATGCTGGGGTTTGTGTCGCATATCCATTCAATCCTGATATTTTATGTTTAAAATATGCTAATATTATTAATTTCTGATTCTGGAATGCCACTGTTTTGTTGAGATTCTTTTTGATCATTCTTTTTTCCTTTCTATGTGAGAGCCTAGTGCATAGAAGAAGCAACCTTTTAATTAATTTGGCAATCATTTGAAAAAAGAAGGATATCTTTGTAAGTCCTTTAGCAACTTGAAATGCATAGGGTTTGTTCAACGTCTGAGTAACTACTTGTCCAAAATAATTTAATTTCATTATGTCATGATTGCGTCTAAAACCTTTGTAATGCCAATTCAGGAAGATGCGATTGAGGTTCAAATGATAGGAAAGCACAAAAAAGGATGCCATTGCAAAAAATCAGGATGCCTTAAAAAGTATTGTGAATGCTTCCAAGCGAACATTTTGTGCTCTGAAAACTGTAAATGTTTGGACTGCAAGAATTTTGATGGAAGTGATGAAAGAAAAGCTCTTTTCAGTAATAACCATAATGGAATGGCCAGTAGTAACCATAATGGAATGGCCTATCTACAGCAGGCTGCAAATGCAGCCATCAGCGGGGCCATTGGATCTTCTGGTTTTGGGGCTCCTCTAGCAGCCAGAAAAGTGAAAAGTGAAGAATTGTTGAACATGGCCACCAAATTTCAAGGCCATCATAGTATTGTAAAATTTCAGCAGGTTTGTTCTTAAGGGCCTACAGGATTTTAGAAATGTTATTGATCCTAAATGCTTCTGTACTTTAGGGTATATTTTATCCTGGTTTTAGTAAATATCTTTATTCTTATAAAATATTGATTAATTTATATTAGTTTCTTTCCTTTATGTGTCTCTCTATTATATGTATATATATATATTTTGCATTTTTATTCTCTTTCATATTCTTTGTTCTATTTCTATTGAGTCAGGAAGATCACATTCGGAGCTCAGTGGCTTCTTCTTCATTTTCTCTTCCTGTTCCTCACTCTCCTAATGTAGCATCACCAGTACCTTCCGAAGTCACATACAAGTAACCACTTATGAGATATTTTTGACCACTGTTCCAGAAATTTGGTCATTTTATCTTTCAAGGACTGATTAACATTCTCTGTAATTGCAGGTCCCCGTTGTCAGATATAATTCAGCTGCAAAGGGTGAAGGAGTTTTGCTCTATCGTGGTTGTACTTTCGGAAGAAACTAGAAAGGCATTTGCAGGTTTAGATGATTATACAGTAAAATATGAACTTCTCACTGTTTGCATTTCATTTTAATGTTTAAATTGCTGTCGGATGATTGTTATTATTCCCAAGAAAAACGTATGAATATGTTTTATAGGTGCTTGTTAATGCCTTCTGTTTATGAACATCTGATATCTAGTCTTTTCACCAGGAGGAGGTGAAATACAGAGAGAGAATGTTGAAACTTCTGTTTCATCCATCTTGGAGAGCGAAGACATTCAAAAAAGACAGACAGTGGTTGAAGAGTGTTTGAGTGAGAATAAAGCAGATATAGATAGAAGTGTCGTGTCAAGAACATACGGCAACGATGTGGAATTTTGTAGGCCACTGTCCCCTGGGATTGATTTGATGTGCCATGAACAAGAGACTATATTCCCAGAAACTAGATCACCAACTGGGGCGGCAAACATTTGTCCAAACAAAACCCCCAAAACCCTGAAATCATCTACTGAACTTGAATGCTCAAAGCTTTATGCAGAGCAGGAGCGGCGTATCTTGGCCATGTTTCGGGATCATCTTAATGGTTTTATTGCTTGCGCAAGCATAAAAGGTAAGATTATTGATATAATGCTACAGATCAAAATGTGGCAGTTGATTGAGTAAAAGTGAAAACAAGATTTTCCTCCTTCATAAAAGCCATTATTTAGATTGTTTTTTTGTCTTGTTACACTGGTACACAGTTGATTGGTGTATATACTTCCCAAATACTGATATGGTGGTTTTGTTGTGTAACTTATTCTTCTAGGTGAGCCTAATATATGCATTGTTTGTGTACGTTGATTGGCTGAAGGTTTATCTTGTTGCTTTCTCTGTAGAGGGGTGAATGAAATTAGAACTGTTTCTTTTTCCCCTTTGTTTATCCAAGGTTTTGGATCTCGCTCAATAGCAAGATTTGAGTAGCAAAATGATTTATAAGTTTAGCCGGAAAAACTTGCCCGTATGCTGCGGAAATCAGAAAGCTTTTTTCCCAACATGCACTCAAAATTGAGATTGTATGCGGGAAAATTTAAACAAGTGACAGCACGGGCAGACAAAAGTTGTGCAATATTCCTGCCCTTTTTACTTTCATCTTGGTCACTATAGATTATTTACATTCCTAGCTTACATTATAATAATTTCTACTTTTGAACCTGCAGAAGGAAAGAGCTCTCCACGGGCAAAAAGTATGGTGAAGCCTCTCGGGAGGGACAAGTCAAAAGCTGGAAATGCAAATAATTTGAAGTCTTATGTTAATGGCATTGCGAAATCTCCTGTCGCACCAACTGCTTCTAATCGCGATCCCGAGATTAAGAGCCATGACACTGGGAGAAAGTAGGCTGGTCATGGAAAATCTAGATCTGCAGCATATTCTTGTCCTCCTGATTTACTTGACGCAATTGGAAGTTGTGCTGCTGTACAAATGATAGGAATTAATTAGGCTTTAGGTCATCTCTTTTTTCTCATTTATTGGTCATCTTTTCCATTGATGGTCAGATTATTCTTGTAAATGCTTAGATTAAGGTTTTGGCATTCATTTTCGTAGTCTTATCCACTTGTTAAGTATGAGTTTTAAGTTTTTGAAGCAATCTTTGCCTTTTTAAGGATTCTACTATTAGGAAACTGGGTTGAGATTCGATCCCGACTGTAGCGGAATAATTACGAAAATTTTTTGTTACTTTTAATTTTTCGAAAATTAATATCTACTTAATTCTATAAATTGATTAACATAAATTATAATAAAGCGGAAATTTAATTTATATCTTATTTCGAGACTTGATTTTTATTTTGTCATATCTTTCAAATCGTTCTTGAAATCTATCTGTTTTAATTACCGTAGTTGCACAAATATTTGGCCTCTAATGGTATCTACAAAATGGGTTGAGAGAATTTTATGACTCTTATAGAGAGAGTTAAGTAAAAAGTGCTAGTTTTATAGAGTTTAAGTTTATTTATAATAAGTTTTGGACATTTTAATAATTTGAAATTAAAATTTAATTTCAATTAAACTTTAATTAGAATTACAAATAATTCTAATTAAATATTAATTATGTCCATATAAGATTTAATCTCATATTGATTCTTATTTATTAAACATTTAATATTTAATAATAAAATTTTTCAAACTTTACAATTAAGTCTAATTTGATTAAATTAACTTTGCTCTCTTTAACTCATTTTATATGTGAGGCCCATTAGGTTCTCAATTATATTGGCAATGATTATAAAATATAGATTAACACTCCTTTTAATTTATTTTTAATTCTTCAATTAAACAATTTATAATCATAGATCAAGATTGGTGTCTAACAACGCATCATGACCACCTAAATATTTAGGAATGTTAAAGTAGTTTTGACTAATCTTTCCGAGCATAATTTTTTCGTATAATTCAATCCTTTCATCATATAATATTCCGATTAGACATAGAGTATGAAATTAATGTCTACTTTATTTTGAGTCTAATCATATTAGTTCTTCACCATTAGCTATCAATTCAATTAATAACATTCGTAAACTATTTAAAAAGTATCATTTTACCTTAATTGAGGATTTCTTGAATTAATAATAATCGAGAACATCGAAACATTCTCCCTAATTACTTTAGGGTGATGAATCCTATTTATCTTGATCACTCAACTATCTCTATATAGCTCATGCTATATCCAATGACTATCAATTAAATGACCTATGATTAAATAGATCGTAAATAGCATCAAAACATAGCAATCCTCCTACAAGATAACTTTGATAACCTCAAGTTAAAGGATCACTTATACAATTATCACAATGAGAATTTCATAGACATATAAGTAATGTTCTAAATAGATTTCTCATATTGGGTTTGTTCAGTGAACTTGTTCTCTAGCAAGTACTCACATATTTATTTAAGTATCTTTATACTTTAGCATATGAGATCGACTATTTCCTTCGTAAGGAAAAACAAAATGTGTGTTAATATTTTTATGTTCTATTAATGTCCAATCCTAATAGAACAATGACTAGAAACATTTAAGAATAATATATAAATGCAACATAAATCTCATAATTATAAGCTTATTATAATTTCATTTGCAATGTACAATTATTCTATAGACTTTATCAAATATATCTAAACATGTACAAAATAAATAATACCTTTAAATCTATCAAAAAAAATACCTTTTGGTTCTGTCTGATTTGGATGGGGCTAGGCACTGCTGCTAGGATCCATGGGATTGGTTGACTTTGGCGCAGAAAAACCTGCAAAACAATAAGGCACACCGGGGGTTGATTTCTGGTAGGCCCCTCTAACGCTCAAGTTAATCTTTTTGTGAGGGTTTTGGCGGCTAGTGAATAAAGAATAATTAGGGTTCTTGGATCTCGTACCTTTTATGATGAGGTAATGAATTTATATAGATAATACC
>JANVCQ010000008.1:21144034-21155317 GCA_025531925.1 Erythroxylum plowmanianum
GCATATATAAAAGAATACCTCATAATATATTATTAATAAGTTATAATGTTAGTACAAAAGTCACATATGTCCATTGGGCTAGGGCACACTACTGACACAACATATATGCATGTAAATGAGGGAAAATTAGAACCTAGGGCTAAGAAATGTATTTTCCTTGGTTATGCTTCAGGGGTGAAAGGATATCGTTTGTGGTGTCCTGATCCTAAGTCACCTAAATTTGTAATTAGTAGGCATGTTACATTTGATGAGTCCCCTATGTTGTATCCTACAAAAGAGTTTTGTAATCCTTGTAATTTAGAAAAAGAGGACAGTACACAGAAACAGATGGAGTTAGAAATTGGTAGTTCAGGTCCTTCACAGTCGTCATCTACACATCAGACAGATCAAACTAATGAACTAGATCTTAATCATGTTCAAGATAACCAGTAAAAGAAGAACATTCTATAGCCATAGACAGACTAAGACGAGATATTCGACCACCACAGAGGTATGCAAATTTAGTTGTATATGCTTTATCAATAGCACAGGAAACGAGTGGAGACAGTGAACCTTCCACATATATGGAGGCAGTTTTAAATGTTGATGCTGATAAGTGGGTGTTGGCCATGAATGAAGAAATGGAATCTTTATACAAGAATGATACTTGGGTTCTGGTAAAGCTACCAAAGGGTAAGAAAATTATTGGCTGCAAATGGGTCTTTAAAAGAAAAGAAGGTACTTTAGGTATTGAAAATGTAAGATATAAGGCACGTTTGGTTGCAAAGGGCTACAGTCAGGTACAAGGTGTTAATTTTAATGATGTTTTCTGACCAATGGTGAAGCATAGCTCTATTCGTGTATTACTTGCATTGGTTTTCGTGTTTGATTTGAAATTATAACAACTTGATGTCAAGACAGCATTCCTACATGGCGAATTAGATGAGCAGATTGATATGAAACAACCTGAAGGTTTTGAAGTTGCAAGAAAGGAAGACCATGTGTGTTTGTTGAAGAAATAATTGTATGGATTGAAGCAGTCCCCAAGATAGTGGTATAAGAGGTTTGATTAATTTATGTTGGGTCATGATTTCTCCATGAGCATGTATGATAGTTATGTTTACTTTCGAAAGCTAGATGACGGCTCATTCATCTATTTATTGTTATATGTTGATGATATGCTCATTGCTGCCAAGAATGTCACAGATATTCACCATTTGAAGGCCTTATTGCAAGGTGAATTTGAGATGAAATATTTGGGAGGAGTAAAGAAAATTCTTGACATGAAGATAAGACGTGATCGAGAAGCTGGTAAATTATTCTTAACCCAGGAGAATTATCTCAATAAAGTTTTGGAGAGATTTGGATGCGAGATGCCAAAGCAGTTAGTACTCCTCTTGGTAGTCATTTTAGACTATCTGTTGCTCAATCACTATAGTCACAAGAAGAGGAAGATTTTATGGCACGAGTTCTATATTCTAGTGCCATTGGTAGTATTATGTATGCAATGTTATGTACTCGTCCTGATATTTCACAAGCTATTAGTGTCGTTAGCAGATATATGGCCAATCCTGGCAAAGAACATTAACAGGCAGTGAAATGGATTCTTAGATACTTAAAGGGTACTTCAAACTTTTGTTTGGAGTTTGGTAGAACCAGCAACACTTTGGTTGGTTTTGTAGATTCATATTATGCTGGTGATCTCGATAGACAGAGGTCTGTGATAGATTATGTATTTTGCATTGGAGGTTGTGCCGTTAGCTGGAAAGCTACTCTACAACATGTAGTGGCTTTATCTACTACTGAAGCAGAATATATGGCAGTTACTGAGGCTATCAAAGAAGCATTATGGTTATGAGGTTTATTTGGTGAGTTATCACTTCATCAAGGGGTTACTACTGTTTATTGTGACAATTAGAGTGCTATTCGTTTGACGAAAGACCAAATGTATCATGCGAGGACAAAGCATATTGATGTGAAGTATCATTTCATTCGGGATACTATTGCAAAGAAAAAAGTCCTTATTTAGAAGATCAACACTAAGGACAATCTTGCTGACATGTTTATGAAGGTTCTTCCAGTTTACAAGTTCAAGCAGTGCTTGGACTTGATTGGCGTCTATAGTTGGTGATATAGCCCTTTTGTGGCATTGTCAAAAAAGTTGGAGTAGATCACTAATTGTTCGGGACCAAGTCAAGGTGGAGATTTGTTGTATGTGCATGCCTTGGCCCCTCTAATAAGTCCAAAGTGGTTGGCTATTGATTGCATGCCTCTTCCATTTATTCAACAATAATGGCCACCGTTTAAAAAAATTTTAGACAGATGCTTAAGACTTCAGCTATAAATAGAAGGGATAGTTGCAGACTTAAACATGCTCACTCCTTCCTCTTCTTTCAATTACCAAAACAACACAAATCCTCTCATCCTTTCTTCAGTTATTTTTTGTATATTTGATGAGTTTTGAAAGCCTTTCATTCCATCCTTTGTACTTGTATACATTTTCTATATATTAGTAAAATTTTTCACCCTCCGGCTGTGGACATAGGTCATATTGATCGAAACACGTAAATCTTTGTGTTCTGTCCCATTTTATTTTGTCTAACTTTATTTTTGTTACTATATTTTGGGCTATTAAATTCAATCAGTATTCAATCCAAGGGCATTTTACTTAACAAAAATATTGGTGGAGGCCCGATATCAAATGCAGAAAATGTGGACAAATTGGGCATATTGAGAAGATTTGCAAGTCACAAAATGAATAGGCAAAAGCAATACATCAAGAGGATAAATTATTTTGACATTAAAACTCTGCAACTCCTAAGGCAAGGAGGAGTTTGTTGGAAAATCCCTTAGGTTGTAGATTCTTACGAAATAAATAGTTAAATTAATCAGATCTTAGGCAAATTTGATTATGATATTTAGTGCTTGATTTTAGGAATAAGTTTAGAGATATTATTGTGATCTTTAACAAATATATAAGATTTTCTGTTACATTTTAGCTCTATATAATGAGCTTATTGCTATTAATAATAATATGGTGTTCTACGACAAAACCTTTTCTTTTCTTCTCTTTTATTTACGTATTATGCTTTAGCTCTATAAAAACAACAGGTAAGTTGCAAAATTTTAATAACTTAATTGATTATAACTATGGGTCGCATGTGAAAATTGTTTTGAACGTAAAGAAGTAGCAACTGGAGGACAAAAGAATCATGAAAATCTTCAAGAATAAAGCAAGGGGTAAGCGACAATCTTTCTACTCTTTAAGGTGAAAAAAATCAAATGCATTTTTTATTAGGTGAATATTGGAAAATTTTATGAAAGATGAAAATGAGAAAAATAAATTAATTTTCAGCTTGTTAAATATAGTCATGCATAAATAGTTTTTATTAGTTGTTGCCTTGGCCCTTGGGATTAATTAAGGTGAGAAGCAAATTAGTTGCATTTATTCTAATTAATGTTACCCCATTTTGTCGTTATAAAAATAGAACTTTTAAAATCATTAATTGACATATTTATAGTTCTTGATCCTTTTTGAAATGTTTTATTAGTCTTATTGAAGTAAACAACTACATTAATATAGGTTAATATTGCATAGAAAAATGAAACACTGAATAAAAATTGTATAAATAGAAATAAGAGAATGCTTTTCAAACAGTATAACAACAAAAATGTTATAAAAATTACATTTCCATATACACAAGACAACATTAATAATTTTCATTTTTTAAATATATAAATATTATATTCATAATCATCACTTATGAACTAACTAATAGAAAAGTGAAGAGCATGTTTAAAGGGAACAAAAAAAGTACAAGTTTTAGAGCTTTTATATATTAACATTTATAAGACAAACCTCTCATGCTATCATTTTCTAAGCAAATGAAGTTAAGTTTGTGAAAATAGTTGTTGAATATTCTTAGATTTATTTATTTTTTTAAGGAAGTCCTTCCTTTTCATGAATGTTTTACTCTTTTTGCAAATGCAATTCTAGCTTTCTCTTCCCCTTCCATTCAATCAACTTTCTTCCTTTCTCCTTCATAGCTTTTCGAGTTCTCAACACTCTCTTATGTGGTGCTAGGTTTTAGTGTAACACCGTATGTTAGGGGTTAGAAAATTGAGGAATTGCAATGTATTATATGCTATGCATATTGAGTATAAACTGAAATATGCATATGTATTTTCGGCACATACAAATTATTGTACATACATTCATGACATTTTCTGAGTAAAACGGATTTATAAATGCGATTAAATTATGGAAAACTCATTCAAAGACTATGGAATTATTTTAGAATTTTTAGAGTAAAATGGATTTATAAATGCGATTAAATTATGGAAAACTCATTCAAAGACTATGGAATTATTTTAGAATTTTTGGAAATATTAGGAATTTTCTGAAAAATTTGGAATATGAAGAAAAATAGACAAATGACATTATGACATGTAACACTTATAAGAGGATGACAAATGGCCCACATGCAAGGGGGCCATGTGTCAATGGGTTATTAAAGCACGTATCACAAGTTGAGAAAGATGAAGCTCATGGTTCGTTCTTCAGTTTTGTTTGGTTTTTTCCTCAACACTGAACCTTGCTTTTCACTCTCACTACTGGTGCTTTTTCTAGAAACAAGGTAAGTAAAATTTTATGTTTCTGGTGTTGTGAATAAGTTGTTGTTGTTTCACGGTTGAGAAAGGAATACATGCATGATTTGTGTATGAAGCATTTTGGTGATAGTGAGAAATACGTATGAGTTTGTTTTCACAGTACATGCATGAATCTGTTAAGTATTGATAGAAATGGTTTTAAATGAGTTTAATGATATGGAATGTAGCTTTTAGTGAGGTTGAGATAAGAAATGATCTGAAGGACTTGTATGTTGAAAATGATAGAAGATAGAAAATGTAGAAATTTGGAAGTTGCATGAATGAGAATTTAGATTTTCGATATTGGATATGAACCTTGGAATTTCAATTTGTTTTGTGTCGTTGAGCTTAAATGAAGTTAGGTTGGAGTGTCATTTGGGTTAAATGAAGTGAATTGATGAAACATGAGAAGAAATGTATAAGATGAAATGATGAAAATGCAATAGGGAGAGAAAGTTTGTATAAGGTTTCGTTTTTCATGAATTATCATGTAAGCTTGCACTTGAATTATTTTGAGATTTTATTGTAATAGAAAGTCTAGAATATGTGAAGTGGGAATGAAGAAAATCAATAGAAGATACAACAAAATAATGAAAGAGTTCGGTACAGAAGAGAACAAGATCGTAAGATGCTAAGGGTCTCAAGTCACGATTGTGCTTCAGCACGATCGTGACTTCGCTTATGAAGTCGCAGATCGTGATCAAGCATCTACACGATCACAACTTGCACGTTTTTATGAAAAATGATTGTTTATGGACCATCTATCATTCAATTCGATATAGCTTCTTCAACCGATATCCAAATGACATGAGACGTAAATCAATAGATTCCTAACACATTATTCTACCCCTCTATAAAAATTGATAGCTTTCTGGAGTGATTTGGAAAAGATTGATTGACTGAAAGTGAGGGAATCTATTGGAATAATATGACCTAGAATATTTCACTAAATATACATCAGTATTTTGATTATATCATGGTCAGTAGAGCTTCGAATGAGATGATTATTAATTCTAATTAAATTATAGTCATAAGACTACAAATTGTTTGAAGAGATTGAATTCAAATTCTACCTCTAAGAATTTAAGAATCTGATTGGAAGTTGAGATAAGAATTTTGTTGAAGCTTAAGTACAGTATGAGATCTTTTGAGTATAACTTTCAGTATACATAACAAAATGGAATGAACTTGGTATCATTAGAAACTTAAGATTTGGGAGAACAACTTTCTTGAAGGAAGTATTATCAAATTACCTAATCTTTCTTATGTTAATAATTGAACAAAGTGGACCAAAAAGTTGGTTGTGAGATAAATCTGGATTGAGCAATTGAGTATGGTTTCACATGATTGATAATGTGACAAGATTAAGGATAAGAAACCTGGGAATTTGTCATGAATATGCATCATCCATATTCAGTATACATGAATGTGCATAAATAATTTCATAATCATGCACAATAATGATATGTGATTGTATTAAATGTTATTAAAAAAACGCATAGAGCGACCACTTCTAGATATTACCAGGACTTCGAGGCAATAAACAAAAGGGGAGCTTTTGTAAGTAATTTAGATGGTCAATTTTTGTAAGTAATTCAGTAGGTAATATTTGATAGTTTTGCTTTGACTGTTTTGTTTGCTATTGATTTGGATGATTGAATGATTTGCAAAGTTGTAGGAACGTGTTATGCTTGAATACATGATATGACAACATTGATTGATATGTGAATTGAATTTTAGACATTTCTATTTTTGAATCTGTTTAGTCCTAGATGTGGGTAAATATGCATGTTTAGAAGGGTCTACAGCAGCTCCTATAGCACTTCGGTGCTAAGAGTTTTGTCTCTCCTGTGACACTTCGATGTCGAGACTTTAGTCTCTCTTGGATACTTCGATGTCGAGATTTTGGTCTCTCCTGTATAAGTCCCGTTACTTGCTTCTGTAATGAATTAATAGTCATCTGATTTTGTATTCTGAAATATGTTTGATTTTTTATATAAACAAAGAAATTATGTTCTAATTCTGAAGGATTTATACCCTCTTTTGATATTATGATCTGTTGTCTGCACAATTTGTTATGAGATACATTATGTTTGAAATGTTCATTTTGATAAACTGTTAATGCATGCTTCTGTTATATCATGACTCTATATAATTAGTTGTTAGTTTATGTATAGATTAGTTATTACTCACTAAGTTATATGCTTAGCATGGTGGATTTACCCCATGTAGGTTCAGAGCGAGGATTATAAAGACTAGGATGAGTTAACCGTAATGGCCAATGGAGTCTAAGTCTTGTTTTGAAAAAAATGTATTTGAGTTTATAAAGTGTATGAATATGTATTGATGTCAATTTTTGTAATAACTATGTTTCAAGCTGCTTTCGGTTTGAAACAAGTTTGTTTTAAGTTCATCATATAATATGATGTATGTTTGCTTTGAATTGCTTCCAATGGAAGATTTTGAATGCTATGCTTCTGCGAAATGTTTTGGTTTGTTTGTATTATCATGTGTGGAATCCACATATCCTCCCAGGAGGAATTTGGGTGTTACACTTTTTGGTATCAGTGCATGATTTAGGCAATTCTGGTTTAACCAACACTTAAATCTTACTTATACTAGAGTGTGCAAGTTGCGTTTTGGCCTAATGTAGTGTCCCATGTTTTGTTTATAAAATTAAAATGGATAGATCTCATGAAGCCGTTGACGAGGTTGCTGAGAGTAATATTCCTAAGCGATCTCATCCATCGATATCTGGATCTTCTGGAGGCAATCGAGGAGAAACTGAGGGGCCACCTCCTCCTACAGCTTAGGGAGAGGATTTGTTTAAGCTGTCTTAAGATATGATGACCTTGCTACATCGTATGATAACACCTAAGGCTTCAATTGATCAGTTGAGGAAGTATGGAGCCAAGGAATTTACTGGGACATCTTTGGAGGAATCAAAAAAAGATAAATTCTGGATTAAGAAGATGAAGAGGGTGTTAGATCAGACCAGTTATCTAGTAGAGCATATGGTGCATTGTGCTGCCTTCCTTCTACAGAGAGCAACTTATGAATGGTGGAAGTTGATTTTGATGAGTCCTCAACTATTGGTGTCTCTGACTTGGAATTTCTTTACCTAAGAGTTCAAAACAAAGTATATTACTGAGGCATACAGAAAGGATAAGTGGAAGCAATTTCTGAATTTGAAATACAGGAATTTGTTAGCTACTAAGTACGACTGCGAATTTAATTAACTCAGTAAGTATGCCCCTAAATTTGTACTTACTGACAAGTTCTGATGTCATTAGTTTGACGATGGATTACATGATTCCATCAAGGAGCATCTGGCAATGTTTACTTTATTGCAGCAAATGACTTACCATCAACTGGTACAGGCTGCAATGAAAATAAAGAGATAGTAAATATTTAGGAGAGAAACAAGTAAGTGGAGGGGCTTTGTTAAAGGAGGTTAGTCCTCAGGCAAACGAAGTAGAGAAGGTGCTTCTTCTACACCAGAAGTTACTCAGAGATCTGTAGCTTAAGGAACGTCACAAAATTATCCCTCAAGAACTGCTTCTAGGGGTCATTTGGAGGCCGAGGTTCTGGTGCCCTGGAGTACCCTCATTACTCTACATAACATTGGGGTGTTTGTTGGAGGGCTATGGGGCCATATTTTCTCTATGGCAGTTCTGATAGCTAATTACCCTCTCAGATAGGCTCAGACATCACAAGCCAATAGGGAGGTCTCCCATGCATTTGCTGGGAATAGAGGATGAAGTATAGGTCAAGGAGTATATAATCAAAATAGAACTATTCTGAGTTCCCACTTAGAAACTGTGAATCGACCAACTGTGCCTTCTATTTTGGCTCTAGCTTATGCACAGAAAGCTCATGAGGATCAGGACACACCAGACATCATTGTTGGTATTGTTTCTCTGTTTAATTATGAAATGCATGCATTGATTGACCCTGGATCTACTCATTCGTAAATCTATGTTAGAGAAATGTTTGATAAGGAGATGCCTATAGATTAGTTAGAGTATGACATGCATGTAACCAATCCTTTAGGTAGTAGTGTGTTGGTTAATCATGTGTATAGGAACTGTCCTATTCTGATCCAAGGAAATGAGTATATAGCAGATTTGATCGGATTACCTTTTTATGAATTTGATTTGAATTTGGGTATGGATTGGTTGTCCAAACATCAGGCAGTAGTAGATTGTGGTGCAAAAATAGTTATGCTTAGGAAGCAGGATCAATCTACAATAGTATTGCATGGCGTCTGCATTAGTTCCTTAGCTAATGTGGTATCTACTATGCAAGCTCGAAAACTCCTCAGGAAGGGATGTGAAGCTTATCTAGCTTTTGTGTTTGATTTTAAGAAGGAGGGTGGTAAATTGCTTGACATTCCTATACTGAATGAATTTCCAAATGTATTTCCTGAGGGATTACCTAGACATCCTCCTGAACGGGAAATAGAATTGTCTATTGAAGTCATGCTTGGCACTACTCCTATATCTAGAGCATCGTATATAATGCTCCTACTGAATTGAAGGAGTTGAAGGTGTAGTTACAAGAGCTTCTAGATAAAGGGTTTATTTGACCTAGTGTATCACTGTGGGGAGCTCCAGTATTGTTTGTTAAGAAGGAGGATGGTAAACTAAGGATGTGCATTGATTACAGGTAATTGAATAGAGTCATAGTGAAGAAAAAGTATCCATTGCCAAGGATTGATGACCTTTGAAAGGCACATGAGTGTTTTCAAAGATCGATTTGCAATCAGGATACTATCAACTTCAAATAAAGGATGTTGATATACTAAAAATTGCATTTAAGACCCGTTTTGGACATTATGAATTCCTAGTAATGCCATTCAGGGTAACTGATGCTGCAGTGGCATTATGGATTTGATGAATAAAATATTCAGGCCATATTTGGATCAGTTTGTGGTGGTGTTTATTGACGATATCTTGGTATCTTCTAAGAATGAATACGAACAGACTAAGCAGCTCCGAATTGTATTACAGACTCTGTAGGAAAAATAGTTGTATGCTAAGCTAAGTAAATGTAATTTTTGGCTTTAGGAGATCATTTATAGGGCATGTTATCTCTTCTGAAGGAATTTGAGTTGATCCGAGTAAGATAGAAGTGATTGTTAACTGGAAACCACCACAAAATGTGACAGAAAAGAGAAGTTTTCTGGGTCTGGCTGGTTATTACTTTCAGTTTATAAAGGGATTTTTGGTGATAGCATCCTCTTTAACTAAATTGTTATGGAAAGGAATGAAGTATGAATGGTCTGATAGATGTCAGAATAGTTTTGATCAATTGAAAAGTATAGTTACTGAAGCTCCTGTATTGGTTCAACCTACTTTTGGTAAGGAGTATGTTGTGTATACTAATGCATCAAGAAATGGTTTAGGTTATGTTTTGATGCAGGATGGACAAGTAGCTGCTTATGCCTTTACGCAACTAAAATCTCATGAACAGAATTACCCTACATATGACCTTGAACTTGCTGCAGTAGTATTTGCCTTAAAAATTTGATGGCATTACTTGTATGGTGAAAGATGTAGAATTTTCACAAATCTTAAGAGCATAAAATATTGGCTTACCTAGAAAGAACTCAATTCGAGACAATGCCATTGGTTGGAACTGTTTAAAGACCATGATTGTATTATGAACTACCATCCAATGTCGTGACTGATGCCTTGGGTCGGAAGACAATTTTGGCATTATCAATTAAGCAGGGTGAAAGTAAGGCCTACTGATAGAGAAAGTAAGGCCTACTTTGAGACAAGAGATTTGTGATGCTCAGAGAGTTGATAATAAGTTACAACAACTTATTTTGGCTACTCAGGGAGGTAAATAGTCTAATTATTCTATGCAAGGAGATGGTGAATTGTATTATAAAGATATGGTGTGTGTGCCAATTAATGATGAATTGAAGAAAAAACTAGTGTTTGAGGCTCATAATACAGTATTTACTATGCATCATAGTGGAAACAAGATGTATCAGGATCTGAAGTAGCATTACTAGTGGTCAGGTATGAAACGGGATATTGTGGATTATGTAGTTAAACATCTAACATGTTAGCAGGTTAAAGTTGAGCATCAGGTTCCATCTAGTTTGTTGCATACTATTTCTATTCTTTAATGGAAATGGGATAGCATTACTATGGACTTTGTTATTGGACTCCCTTTGACTCAAAGAAAACATAATGTTGTATGGGTAGTTATGGAAAAGTTTACCAAATCTACTCATTTTATGCTTGTTCGTCCTGACTATTCTTTAGATAGGCTTACAAATTTGTATGTAAATAAGATAGTGAGACTGCATGGAGTAACATTGTCTATCATTTTAGATTGTGATCCTCGATTTACTTCGAGATTCTGGAAAAGCCTACAGAAGGCTCTGGGATCTTAAGTTAAGTTTAGTACTGCTTTCTGTACCTAGACAGATGGACAGTCTAAACGGGTTATGTAGACATTAGAACACATGCTTTGAGGATGTGTGTTAGAGTTTCCAGGGAGTTAGGATAAGTATTTAGCTCTGATAGAGTTCGCTTACAACAATAGTTATCAGACCAGCTGTAACATCCCACCCTCGACAGGAAGGGTAAAATAGTAATTTGGCTAAGGTCGAGAGTGTTTAGGACTAATTGGATA
>JANVCQ010000008.1:21155417-21166036 GCA_025531925.1 Erythroxylum plowmanianum
GAAACTGAAACTGTTTATTTCTGAATGTGGGCTCAGATTATTACTGTCTATTCCGCGCAAATGTATGTTTCAAAAATCGTATACTGAGTTTGATCGACTGATGTAGTACGCTGCCCTCGCGGGGCACGGACTCAGATATCGCCAACGATATCGGGTTCGGGTCACGCGGGAGTGGGGTGTTACACCAGCATTGGTATAGTGCGTTATGAAGTGTTGTATGGTAAAAAGTATAGAACTCCGATATGGTGGACTGAGTTGAGTGAAAGCAAGATGATCGACCCTGAAATTATGAAAGATACTAAAAAAAAGATTCAAATTACTCCATAAAGGTTGAAAGCTGTTAGTGATAGGCAGAAGTCTTATATTGACCTAAAAAGGAGGGATATTGAATATCAAGTAGGCGATAAGGTGCTCTTAAAAGTATCACCATGGAAGAATATATTTTAATTTGATAAGAAGAGGAAACTGGGTCCACGATACATTGGTCCTTATGAAGTTCTGAAAAGAGTCAGACCAGTTGCTTATCAGTTGGCTCTTCCAGAAGAATTGGCCAAACTACATGATGTGTTTCATATCTCTATATTAAGAAGATATCCGTCTGATGTGAAACATAAATTTTCAGTGTAAGAAATTCAAGTACAACTAGATTTGTCGTATGAAGAAGGGATAGTTTCTATCGTAGCCCGAGAAGTCAGGCAACTTAGGAATAAGCAAATACCTTTAGTAAAGGTACTCTGGCAACACCATGGACTTGAGGAAGCAACATGGGAACATGAGGAAACCATGAAAACTCAATATCCGCAACTATTTGGATCAGGTATGAATTTTGAGAATGAAAATTTTTTTTTAGGAGGGAAGAATTGTAACACCTCGTGTTAAGGGTTAGAATGTTGAGGAATTGTAGTGTATTAAATGCTATGCAAATTGAGTATTCATTGAAATGTGTATATGTATTTTCGACACATAAAAATTATTGTACATACATTCATAACATTTTTTGGGTAAAATGGATTTATAAATGCAATTAAATTACGAAAAACTGATTTGGGGCTATTGGCATTATTTCGGAATTTTTTGGAAATATTAGGAATTTTCTGAAAATTTTGGAATATTAAAAAAAATAGGCAAATGGCATTATGACATGTAACACTTATAAGAGGATGACAAATGGCCCACATATAAGGGGGCCACGTGTCAATGGGTTATTAAAACACGTATCACAAGTTGAAAAGATGAAGCTCATTGTTTGTTCTTTGGTTTTGCTTGTTTTTTTCCTCAACACTGAACCTTGCTTTTCACTCTCACTGTTGGTGATTTTTCTAGAAGCAAGGTAAGTGAAATTTTAGGTCTCTGGCGCTGCGAATAAGTTGATGATGTTTCACAGTTGAGAAAGGAATACATGCATGATTTGTGTATGAAGCATTTCACTGATAGTGTGAAATACGCATAAGTTTGTTTTCACTGTACATACATGAATTTGTTAAGTATTGGTAGAAATGGTTTTAAATGAGTTTAATGATATGGAATGTTGCTTTTAGTGAGGTTGTGATAATGAAATGATCTGAAGCACTTGTGTGTTGAAAATGACAGAAGATAGAAAATGTAGAAATTTGGAAGTTGTGTGAATGAGAATTTGGATTTTCAATATTGGATATGAACCTTGGAATTTTAATTTGTTTTGTGTTGTTGAGCTAAAATGAAGTTAGGTTGGAGTGTCATTTAGGTTAAATGAAGTGAATTGATGAAAAATAAGAAGAAAAGTATCTGATGAAAGAATGAAAATGCACTTGGGAGAGAAAGCTTGTGTAAGGTTTCAATTTTCATGAATTATCATGTAAGCTTGCACTTGAATTATTTTGAGATTATACTGGAATAGAAAGTCTAGAATATTTGATGTGGGAATGAAGAAAATCAATAGAAGACATAACAAAATAATGAAAGAGGCTATTCAGTGAAGAAGAGAAGAAGATCACAAGTTGCGATCGTGCTTCAACACGATCACGACTTCACTGCTAAGGGTCACGAGTCGTGATCATGTTTTAGCACAATTGTGACTTCACGTATGAAGTCACGGGTCGCGATCATGCAGATGTTTTTCTGAAAAATGATTATTTATGGAACATCTATCATTCAATTCGATATAACTTCTTCACTCGATATCCAAATGAATTAAGACTTAAACCAATAGATTCCTAACATATTGTTTTACCATTCCATAAAAATTGATAACTTTCTGGATTGATTTGAAAAAGATTGATTGAATGAAAGTGAGAAAATCTGTTAGAATAGTATGACCTAGAATATTTCGCTAAACATTCTTTAGTATTTTGATTATATAATAATCAGTAGAGCTCCAAATGAGATTATTATTAATTATGATTAAACTAGAGTCATAATAATACAAATTGTTTGAAGTGATTGAATTCAAATTCTGCCTCTAAGAATTAAGAGTTTAACTGGAAGTTGAGATAAGAATTTTGTTAAAGCTTAAGTATATTCTAAGATCTTTTGAGTATAGTTTTTAGTATACATAACCAAATGAAATGAACTTGGTATCATTAGAAACTTAATATTTGGGATATCAAATTTCTATTAGGAAGTGTTATCAAATTACCTCATCTTCCTGATGAGAATAATTGAGCAAAGTGGCCTTGATTGATAATGTGACAAGATTAAGGATGAGAAACTCGAGAATTTGTCATGAACACGCATCATACATATTCAGTATACATAAATGTGCATAAATAATTTCATAATCATGCACATTAGTGATATGAGGTTGTATTAAATGTTATAGAGGAACGCATAAAGTGACCACTTCTAGATATTGTCGGGAGTTCGAGGCAATAAGCAAAAAGGGAGCTTTTGTAAGTAATTTAGATGGTCAATTTTTGTAAGTAATTCAGTAGGTAATATTTGATAGTTTGTCTTTGACTATTTTGTTTGCTATTGATTTAGATCACTGGATGATTTGCAAAGCTGTAAGAACGTGATATGTTTGAATACATGATATGAAAACATTGATTGATATGTGAATTGAAGTTCAGACATTTCTATTTTTGAATCTATTTAGGGCTAGTTGTGGGTAGATAGGCATGCCTATAAGGGTCTGCAGTTGCTCCTTTGACACTTCGGTGTTGAGACTTTTGTCTCTCCTATGACACTTCAGTATCGAGACTTTGGTCTCTCTTAGACACTTCGATGTTAAGACTTCGGTCTTTCTTGTATAAGTCCT
This sequence comes from Erythroxylum plowmanianum, assembly GCA_025531925.1. Taxonomy (NCBI): domain Eukaryota; kingdom Viridiplantae; phylum Streptophyta; class Magnoliopsida; order Malpighiales; family Erythroxylaceae; genus Erythroxylum; species Erythroxylum plowmanianum. Next base: position 21,158,653 of record JANVCQ010000008.1, read on the forward strand.
ATTACCCACTTCTGTAAATAGATTAAAAGTCATATGATTTTGTATTTTGAAATATGTTTATTTTTTGATATAAACAAGGAAATTATGTTTCTATTATGAAGGGTTTATACCCTCGTTTGATATTCAGTTCTGTTTTCTGCACAATCTATTAGAAGATACATTATGTTTGAATTGTTCGTTTCGATAAACTGTTAATGCATGCTTCTGTTATATCTTGACTTTGTATAATTAGTTGTCAGTTTAAGTATAGATTTGTTATTACTCACTAATTTAGAGTGAGGATTATAAAGATTGGGATGAGTCAATCGTAATGGCCAATGGAGTCTGAGTCTTGATTTGAAATAAATGTATCTAAGTTTATTTTGGCTTGTATATAAAGTGTACGACTCTGTATTGATGTAATTTTTTGTAATCACTATGTTCCAGGTTGGTTTCAGTTTGAAACAAGTTTATTTTAAGTTCAGCATATAATATGATGTATGTTTGTTCTGAATTGCTTACAATGGAAGATTTTGAATGCTATGCTTCCGTAAAATGTTTTGGTTTGTTTGTATTGTCTTGAGTGGCATCCATATATCCTCCCAGGGAATATTTGGGCCTTACATTTAGTTTCTTACCGATGTCTTTCTGTCCCCACCTAATTTTCTTGCCCCTATTTTCTTATTGTTAATAGAATGATCTTTTGACTTTTTCTCAATGTCATTTTTACTTTTTCCTTACTCTCTAATAACTACTTGTACTCCCCCTCCTCTCCTAGGTCCTCTGGTCATTGAGAATTTCCCCCTTACCCCTTACTTCCCCCTTAGAACTACTTCTTCTTCTTCTAAGTTTAAATCATCAACTTCTCCCACTATGTCTTCATCACTCCTAGGAAGTATGGGACTAGCCTCCTTAACTATTAGCCCTACACCTCCTGGCCTTGTATTGTTCCAACCTAAAGCCTTACCCTCCCCTACTATCTAAGCGTGCTTTGCCTCTCCTTAGGATATTTCAACTAGGGCTTCTTAAAAGAATGTGGTAGGTGATCCCTTCAAGCTTAACTATTACCCTCTCTCATCCATTGGAGGTACTATAAGAGTTGCCTCTAGGAAGGAGCAAAATCTTAGGCTACCATCTTAGCGGGTTACTTCTCAGGGAAAAAATTGTCTTTTCCATTGGTACACTCTTAGGAACTAAATAAGTGGAAGTAGTATGGCCTTAAAAAGGTTCTCCTAAATGAGGAAAACATGGTCCTATTCACCTTTGCCATTGTTGAAGCAATACAAAATTTATTAGAAGGTGGCCCGTGACATTTAATGAGCATCCCAAATTTTCTCCAATTTTGGAAGCATAGGCTAAGGCTAGAAAACCTAAAAAGGAACCAGATTCCCTTTTGAATTAACTTACAGAATGTTCCTTTAAAATATTAATCCTTCAAAGTCTTAGTCATCTAGCAAGAAGAAGGATTAGGTTTGTCAAATTTTATGTTGTAGTAGAGATCACAAAGGAATTGCTAGATGTCATTCCTATTTTAAGACTTAGGGAAAATCTAGCTATAGTTAAGGATATGGTTAGAGTCTCATATTTATGAAAACATGTAAATGCTAAAAAAAAAAAAAATCTAGACCTACAAGGAAATTAAACACTTATGAAAGTTCCTTGGATTAAAGGAAGATGTACCAAAAGTAGTAGTTAAGAACATTTCATCCTGACCACAAGTTAAAATTCAAAACTTGAATGAACATAATGAGATTACTTCTTTAATTCCTCTTTTTGTGCCTTACCCATATGTTAAGACTAAGAAGGCCCAATGATTTACTAGCAAGGCCTTTGATCCCCACTTAGGGCATGGCTCTTCTCTGCTCTTCAAACAAATATGAAGGATCCCATAAGGTAATACAACTACTGGAATTACCTCTAGTTCTCCAAATTTAGTAGATAAGTTGATATCTTAAGAGAAACCTTCCCTGCATGGTGTTTCAGGAAAAGGAGGTCAAGTAGGAAAAAGAGTGGATTGAACAACATTTTTCATACTAGATGCTAAGTTCATAATATGGTATGTAGTAGGTTTTTTATAAAATAAGTTTCAGTAATATAGCTTGCACTACCTTTACAAAAAAAGTTGAGTTTACCTTCTGTGGAGCATCTAAAGTCATATAAACTTTAATAGCTTAATAAAGATGGGTAAATCAAGGTTAAAAAAAGGGTTCTATTAAACAAAAATATTATATATGAAGGCTTCAAAAATATGTGCACTTTTGTGAGGGAAGATAAACTCATTACTCTTATACATTTAACACCCAAGTAGGTATGATAGGTGCTTAATTGATTATGAAATTATTTCATAACACTTAGCGATTATTGAAATGAAATTGCTTAAGATACTCACTTTTGACTCATATGTAATTTTAGGTATAATTTGAAAGCAAAGAGGTTAAAGTGAGTCAAAAACTCTATATTTTGGCCATTTTTCGAAGATTAATTTTCACTTGTCTTCATGGTAAGAAGAAGAAAATTAAAAGATAAGAGGAAGACAAGAAAAATGGAACACAAAGAAGAAGAATCATAGAAAGCAATGCATGTGCATGTTTGTGCCATGCAAAAATGTCAATTTGGTGGAGAAAAAAACGACAGTAAGGTGAAGGAGCAAAATGGGATCTGCAGCGAAGGGCACCAAAACGTAGTCATTGGGTTGAGGATTAAAAAGAAAGCGCAGACAATGTTTGCATTTTACGCAAATGTTTGCATTTTACGCAAATGTTTGCATACTACATTTGTGATAAACGTAGATGCAAAAGTGAAACACATATGTTTTTTCAAGAGAAGTAGTGGAGAGTTAAGGAGGCGTGAATAGTAAGATGGTCCACCAAAGTTTATTTGTCACATCACCAAATAGCACAGAGCGCTTGCAGGACAGAAACAAAAGCTTGCAATAAAAAAGAGGAGGAGGCACTAGAGGGGTCTTCGATAGGGTTATCAATGGGATCTGAAACATTTTTCTAGGAGAGACCCATGGAAGGGTAATGTACCAATGCCAGTTTGGAGGTGACCTTGACATTGACGACCTAGGTTAGGCATTTGCTCCATATTTTTGTTGTTTCTTTCTCTCTTATTGAATTAACTGTTTTATCCTAACCATATGGATTTAGGTTTTGTGTATGAATGATCGTATTATTGCTATAGTTCGGTTATTTGTGAATAAACCTATTGGGTATTGTGAAAAGATGATTTTAATGCATTTATTGAATTGTTTAATTGCAAAGTCATTACTATAATTTCAATGTAATCCGTAATTGTTATATTGAAATTAATATGTAGCAACTAATGATTTGTAATCATTATGGATAACATAACCCAGGTTAAATGACAAATTGTATGTGGTTGTTGCCTTGATTAATTGGTTTTTCTAATTTGTAATGCTATTGCCTAATCAAAACTAGAGATTGTATCATAGGTTATTCAGTGGTTAGGTTGAATTAACGATCGTATCTTGATTAAACAAAACCTAAGGGAAAACTTAGGTTAATTATTAACCCATGATTAATAGTTGCTAAGAGAGATTAGAGAACAACAAATCAATGAAATATGCTTAATTAGAGTGTAGACCGAGATTGAACCAAAGAACCGGCTCCTATTAAATTCCTCACTTTTATCATTTTTTGTATATTTTCTTTAATTTGTTTTCATTATGTTAGTTTTATTTTATTTTCTTATTTCAAAATCCAAAGCCCGCTTTTTCCTAAATACTGATTAATTGAATTTCAATAACTTTACACATACTCTCTGTGGGATCGACCTAGACTCATCATTGCTACAGTAGTAATCTAGTTATTTTATTTTGACTAGCATTACGATACATTGTCAAAGTATATATGACCAATTAATATCAAAGATAGAATAGAAAAGAGAAGGAAAAGAAGGAAAAAAATAATAATGTTATGAGTGTCCTTTATACTAACCATTCTATGATTGTAAGTTTATGTAAAAAAACAAGTTTCTCTATTTATGTAGATGACAACAATAACTTAAATATAATTCCTTTTATATTATGGGAATATGATTTAAGCATGACTAACCAAAATAGGGGATCATTGCATATGGACTTTGGTCAATTACACAATCTGAAGTTAATTACACAATCTGAAGTTAGTGAAGAGTTTTAGAGGTAAAACACTCATCTTTAGTAAAGATAGGCTCATAATTGCACATGTCCCAGTCTGTGCCCCTCTCTGAATGCAAAAGTTAAAATTTCATGAGAAAAAGGTCTCTAATATGGGGGGAGTTAGATTTTAATAAACTTTATAGAGTCGTGTTGAGGCAAGTTTTAATCTATTTAAAACCCTCAAAATACTACAATTGCACAGATCGTAGGTGAGTATGTGAGGTATCGATCCCTTGAGGAGTTGTTATACTAATCTAATTCTAATTATCTAAGGTCTAAAGAATTATTAAAAAATAAAAACTACAAAGAAAAGTAAACATACGAAGATGATTGATTGGAATAAAAATGTAAAATTAACGTACAAAGAGAATCTAAATGAGCACCACCAAATTAACATTGGGAATCACACAAGGAAGATTAGCTGAATATGAGAAGGGGAATTTATCATATTATCAAATGTTAACATGACTACTTTTGAGTTAATACGGTATCAGTCTTAGACTTATGAAGGGTAGATTACTCTCTCTCGAGTTATAATCATTAAACCCTAAATCATAACCCCTAATTGAATTATGGAATTTGCAATCTCTCAATTAAAAAAAAACCCACAATTAGAATCAAATCTTAAGCTCCCTAATAAACAATTGAGTCCTCACCTGAGAACTCTTTTCTTTTAAATTCTCGATTTGATTATTTGTATGATCTATTAGATTTTTTAAGTCTCATTATCTAATCCAATCGTTTTGCTATTGGTTCACTCTCTCAATTTATTATCAAAGCATATAAGTACAATAAATAATCACCACACCTATTGTATTAACATCAAAAGAAATCACATTAACATTGATTTGAGAACAAATCCATAAAGAAGTTTAGAACATCATTATCAAACCCAAATCCATCACTGACAAATCCAACTTATATATTAAAAAAAAGAACAATAAAGATGAAATAAAGTCATTAGGAAGGGTCAAAATCGATTGGGAAGATGGCAACATAGTAACCTCCTTCTTCTCCTTTTCCTTTCTCCTCCTTCTCTCATCTTCTTCCTCTCTCCTTGGATCTTTCTCAAAGTGGCAGAGGTGGGAGCTATTTTCAAAGTAATTTCTCTTTTTTTATATAGTATTTTCCATTTAGGGTAAACCTTAGGGTTTTCTCGTGCCCAAACAGTCTAAAAGTCCCTCAAAAACTTAAGTTCGGAAGGTTGTCTGCATCTTTTGTCATGCAGGCTACGATCATGGCACCAAATTTTGCTTCTTTCACTATCATGGTGGATGAGGCCATGATCGTGGCACCTTCACCAGGCTTCTGTCATGATTTTGGCCCTAGGTTTTTCCCAGAGCTTCCTCTGAATCTCCTTCGTTCTCTATATTTGACATGAAACTCTAACAAACACAGTAAAGCACCTCAAATATGAAAAATTTAAGATCAGTGGCATACTTTAACCCATAAAACACTCAAAACATAAATGTCTAACTAAATAACACAATCCTAACCTAAACATGCACTATTCAATTTAACAACTAAGCACATACTAAACTACCCACTAAAACATTATACAATATACCACTATTAAAATCCCCACACTTAAACTTTTGGTTGTCCTTAAGCAAAAAAAAGACAAGCAAAACACAATACACCGAGCACAAGCAAAAAAACACACCCATAGACAATAATTGGTCAATGACATTAACCTTCACGAAACAAATTTAATTACAAACACAGTCCCTCAAGTGGTTCTAACTTATTAACTTGTAAAATCTATGCCTAAGTACTTCGGGCCAAATATACATACTACTCAAGACCTTAATGTTAAACTCATTCACTCTTATCACGTACACACATTGATAACTATTTGATCAATCAAAATTGTACTATTCTTAAGTAGCTTTTCATAAAAATTCAAGCTATTCATTAAGATCAGTAGGATTTATTACCTAATGCACTATTTTTGTTACTTTTAATTGACATGAACCTAGCCTTTTGATGTGAAGGCAAACATTTGTGATTAATGTCTCCCGGTTACTCAACTAGGCCATGTTTTTATTAAGCAACTTGGTTGGAATGTCATTATAACCCTTTAACTTGAAGGTAAACATTTGTGATGAATGTCTCTCAGTTACTTAGCTACATCACATTCTTAACTAGCTACTAGCTCTATTCATAGCCTGATTTGTTTCAAGAAGGGCCAGTGGAATAGTTATTAATTAAACAAAACACACTTTTTTATTGCCTACCTAATTTCTTTAGCTAATCATTCTCATAAAAAGGTACTAACAATGCTACATATTCGATTGACCTAAAATTATAAATAAATATGGTAAATTCTAGAGTGAATGAACCAATATCATATCCTAATTAACATGCGTATTTGGCCTAAACAACCTAGAAAACTAATTTCACAAGCTAATAAATATTCGCAACCTAAAAGACTATATTCAAAGTTAAATCGATTTCGTTAAGTTTTATCCATTGACACATTCAGACAAATCACACCTTGCAATCCTAAACAAAACTAACATACATGATTCAAAATTCATATTCAAATAAAAAAAATATAATGCATATAACCCTCCCCATGCTTGGATAGCACACTGTCCTCAATGTGAGAAAAACAAACAAACAATACATAAGGTCATAATAAAAATAACGAAACAAGAGAAAAATGAGAACAATTGAAAATAACAATAAAATAGAAGACAAGGGTTAGAGTGTAGAACCTGTCATGTTGACTGAGGTGGTGATGGCGATGTTGTTGAGATAAAATCCACTTAACACTAAGATTATTTTCCTTTTTTATAATTGATTCAAAAGAGTAAGAGAATTAGTAATCCAACCCATTCCAAATCATTAAGAGTTTTTGTTATAGAATTTAAAACAAATTTAACTACAAAATAATTTAAATCTTGGTCATTAGCTTGACCTTACATCTTTTGAAATTCAGTCGTGATTAATTATGAGTAGCTTGCTTCCACTTGTGTTTCCCAATTTTAGCTTCATAGCCTATAAATAAGCTACACATTACAAGATAATTAAAAGGAAAATATTGATAAAATTAAGAAAACCAATTAAGTTCAGTAATATTGTAGCACCCCCTTACCGTAGAGTGCCCACCAGAATGCCCGTAGGTCATTCCGGTACACATCCTATGATAAGATAACACTATAGACAACACTACTATACTCCACATGGCATCACAATAATAAAACATTAATAAGAAATTGGCAACTTTTTAAAAACCAA
>JANVCQ010000008.1:21185342-21198948 GCA_025531925.1 Erythroxylum plowmanianum
ACAAAATGTACTAACACATATTCATATTATGCAAATCTCCAATTGAATACAATTAAATAATTGTTCAATGAAAATAACCATTACATTTGCATGGTTAATAGTATATATCTATCATGTAAAACCAATGATCTTCTCAATCTTGACGTAACCAATATCTCTTATTCAACTTAAGCTACACTTGAAAAGTTTTAGGGTTTATGGTTTTTCAACTCAACATTCTGCTATACAAGAAAACCTTTTAGATGGAACTAATATTGAGGCTAGGATACCACAACTGGTTGATTTATTAGAATGTGTTATGTAGACATACTAAGGACAAGCATTAAGTAGTATATATTTCTAAAGTTATTGTTTTAGGATATGACATGACCTGTCAAAATTTATTTTGAGTAGGGCACCCTCCTATGAATCTAGGTATCTGAGTCTTTGGGATAGGTGGCACTTTTTGAAAACATTTAGAGATCTTCATAAGCAATTGATGTTAGCTTATGGCTTAATGATTTTGATGATGAATATTCAGATTGGATATATTTTCTTTTATTGCTAAAAGATTAATTTTTTAAAGAAAATAAAATCATATGATAAATGCTTCCTTTATTGTTGAAACCTTCCTTATGAACTTACCTGATTTATTAGAAATCATATGATAAATGCTTCCTTTATTGCAAAAACCTTCCTTTTGAACTTACCTAATTTATTAGAAATGATTCCATAATATCTGGAACGATCTTACAAATCATAATTAGCTCCATGATATGATCTTTTGTCTTAACATCATGATACAGAAAGATTTTTATCAAATATGGTATTAAAGATTCAAAGTTAATTCAAGATATAAGAGAACCAATGATCAGTTTAAGAAGATGTCTATTTAAGGAAGAGCAACTGTATTTGCGAATGGGGGAATATGCAAGACCTTCAAAATACATTTATAGCATCAACTTTCTTAAAAGTGATATCATTGTCAAATCTCTTATGCTTTAGAAAGTGAAATCTCTTTTTGAGAGAGATTGTTGAAGCTCATATCGAGCAAATTACATCTTCATTTGTTGAGAGCATGTAGAGGCTAGTAAAATATTAGTAGTGTGAAAGGTTAGAACTTTGAAAATTATGTTCTAGTGAGCTTGAAGAGCCTTGGAAAATTCCTACTTGGATTTTTATAATGAAATCCTCAAATTGGATAATCAGGGACTGGAAGTAGGCTTTAGCTTGTAAGCTGAACCAGTATAAATCGACTATGTCGTTTTCTCTCTTAACTTTTATATTTCTCAATTATATTGTTTGTGTGTTCATTTTAGCAAGAGGCTTCTTCACTATTATAGCAAGCTCCTTCTATTTTCAACTTGCTAAAGGTTCCTTTCATTTTAGCAGGGCCTTCTGTTTTAAATTATCTTAACTGGATTTATCATTTAGCAGAGCTTCTATCATTTAACAGAAATTTATCAATTAACAAGCTCCTATTGCTTAAATAAGGTCCTATCACATAACAGGCTCCTTTTGTTTTGCAAGCTCCTATTGTGGTTTTAAACTTTGACAAGCCTCTATTGTTTTATTCGAATTAAAAGTATCTCTTGCGTGTATATGCCTGATCATTTGGTATCAGAGCGAGATTTCACATTTATTGTGTTTTATAGCACGTGATACATCATGGCAAACAACTTGAGAAGTTTTAAAGGACAACCAGTCTTAAAGCCTCCTTATTTCAATGGAAACAACTACTCATATTGGAAAGAGGGATGACAATCTATCTCTAATCTGTAGATATTGAAGTCTTACAAGCCATCAAAATTAGAGCTACACTTTCCTCTATGGAAAACATAGAAGTGTGACCTGATGTTGATAGAAGAAATGCACAACTAAACGCTAAAGAAAAACATCATCTGATTTGTGTACTATCCCAAAAAGAACATGAAAAGATATCCCACTACTCTATAATAAAAGAAATGTGGGATAAACTGCATGTCACCTTTAAAGGAACGAATGAGATAAAAAAACATAAAATAAGCTTTTTAGTGTATCAATACGAGCTATTGGCATGAAATAGGGAGAAATCATCGATGAATTCTTTGAACGGTTTAACAACATCATCACAACCTTAAAGAGTTTCGGAAAAGACATATCCCAATGATGAGCTCAGAAAGAAGATTCTAAGGCTACTACCAAAGGAATGGAGGCCTAAGATGACAGCTCTAGAAAATGCAAATGATCTAAACACTATTTCGCTTGACTGACTATTAGGAAAGTTGATGATCCATGAAATCGAGCTTAAGCGAGATAACGGATCCTCCTACATAAGAGGAATGACACTAAAAGCAAGCTGATTAAATGATGATCTTAAAAGCTTTGAAGAAGAAGAGCCTAAAGAAGTCAGCAACATCTGTCTTATAGCTAAATCAAGAGATGATGAGGTATATTATTCTAACTTTGATATTGAAGTTGATAAATTAAAAAATGCATATCATAAATTGTATGATCGGTGAAAAAGGTTGATAGTGAAATATTTCAAAGAAGTAGAGAAGTCCAAGAATAATGATGCATCTCTGAAAAGTAACATTAAATCATTAGAATTTGTCAATGAGAGTTTGGCAACCAAGAATATGTATCTTTAGGTTTAGTATACGTAAAAGGTTTCTACTGGAAGAAAGAGTAACTAAGCTAGAAAATACATTGCTAAAAAATAATTCTAAAAAGGTGACACAATTAGAAGAAAAAGTCACCACCTTAGAATTTGAGAAAGAGAAAAGTTCTAGAAAGATCTTATCTCTAGAAAAAGATTTGAAAATTTTCGTTGATGGAAGGAACAACCTTGATGCATTACTTGGTAGTGGTAAAGACATTTTTGATAAGGCCGGAATAGGATACAATGAGAACAATAATATTAGGCCATACAAGAACTTTTTCGTCAAACCCAGTAGTAGCTATAGTCAAAATAGCAAGAACTTGATACATGACAGAAATTATAGCAACTCTCATTCATCTGTTTTGTGCTTCTATTGTGGTAGACATGGTCATATTAGTCATTCTTGTAACTTTCGTAGAATGAGGAAATTATCCCAAATGTATGTTTAGAGACCAAAAGGTCAAGTTACTAACCTCAAAAGACCCAAAAAAATTAGGTACCTAAAATGAGATAATACTTTCTGTAAATAAGCTTCAAAAAGGAGACAGTCGAAAATCAATGAATAGTTGATAGTGGGTGCTCTAGACATATGATCGGTGAAATATCACATTTTAAATACATTGAAAGAAAAGATGGAGTTTTGTAGAAAAATTCAAATTAAAAAAAGTACTGCATTTCATCAATTCAGAACTATCATGGAGGAGAATTCAATAACATAAAATTTGAAGATTTATGTGACAAAAATGGTAAGGTGTAGGCTTCCTTAGCATGTTATGAGAGGTTAAGTAACTTTCTTCCTGAGAATAACCTCAAAAGAGGAAAGCATTCATGCAAGGGGAGAGTTAAGAGTTAAGATGAAGATATATTTTTTCCTAGTTTATTCTTACATGTGATTTTTTTGGCTATTTAGTTCTTATCCCTCTATTTTTTAATAATAACACAAAGGGGAGAATTATTTTTGATATTCAATTTTTGCTAAAGATTGACTATGTACTTGTATGAGTGTCACTTGCATATGATGAATCTGTGATATTTTTTATTATGAAGTCCTTATGGTAGAGAGGAAAGGCTCCTTCTAATCAGTAAGAACTTATAAAGTTGATAAGTATATCTCGGACTCTTGTCATTTCTTTGATTTGTTAAGGAAAGGCTCCTTCTATTCAGTAAGAACTTATAAAGTTAATAGGTATATTTCAAACTCTTGTTTGAATTTTGAAAATATATCTGCTATTGTTTGTCATCATCAAAAATTAGGAGATTGTTAGCTCAAGGCTTAATGATTTTGATGATGACCTTTCATATTGGATCTATTTCCTTTTATTGCTAACGGGTTGATTCTCCAAAGGAAATCAAATCATATGATAAATGCTTCCTTTATTGCATAAACCTTCCTTATAAACTTACTTGATTTAATAGAAATGATTTGACAATATTTGGATGGATCTTACAAATCACAATCAGCTCCGTGATATGATGTTTTGTCTTAACATTTGGATATTGGAAGATTTTTATCAAATATGGTATTGAAGATTCAAAGTCAATTCAAGATATAAGAGAAGTAATGACTAGTTGAAGAAGATATCTATTCAAGGAAGAGCCACTCCATTTACAAATGGGGGACATACGGTAGACCTTCGAAATACATCTATAGCATCAATCCTATTAAAAGTGATATCAATGTCAAATCTCTTGTGCTTTAGAAAGTGAAAAATCTTTTTGAGAGAGATCATTAAAGCTTATATCAAGCAAATTACATCTTCATTTGTTGAGAGCAATTAGAGGCTACCAAAGTACTATTGGTGTGAAAGGTTGGATAACTTTGAAAATTTTGTACTTATGAGCTTGAAGGAGCTCGTCGAATTACTACTTGAACTTTTATAGTAAAACACTCAAGTTGGATACTTGGAGACTAGACGTAGGCTTGGGTTATAAGCCAAACCAGTATAAATCGATTGCATGCTTCTCTCTTTTAACTTTTATATTTCCACATTATATTATGTGTGTATGTTCATTTTAACAAGAGCCTCCTTCACTGTTATAATAAGCTCCTTCTACTTTCAACTTACTAAAGGTTCCTTTCATTTTAACAGGAACTTTTTGTATTAAAATGTCTTAACTAGATTTATCCTTTAGCAATCTCTTGTCCTTTAATAGGCTTCTATCACTTAACAGGTTCCTATTGCTTAAAAAGGGATCCTATCATATAACAACCTTCTCTTGTTTTGTAGGCTCCTATTGCTGTTTTAAACTTTGATAGGCCCTTGTCGTTTTATTCAAATTAAAAGTATCTCTTGCGTATATTTGCTTTATCAATTGACATTATGTGAGTAATGTTAAAACCTTCTAACGTATAAGCAAAAAAATAAATTTGAAATGACAAGGTCATTATTATTCCTTAAAGATACTGATATTTCATAAACAAACATTAACATTTTGTCATTTTTATCTAATATGCTTTTCTAACTACTACATGCCAAACATAGAAGGAAAGAATTTATATACTAATTATGGACAACCCCCTTTAAGGTTCTTCTTAAACCATAAAGTAGACAAGATAGGACTTGTTTCATATTCAACCACCTTTGTCCTCGACTTTCTCTATTTAATTATTATCAAGATCAAAGGATGCATTATCTACAGGCAAAACCTTAGCTATCCATAGCTTGAATAAAGTTAATGTACTCCATGCATAAGGTTCTCCGCTTTACAAGGATTGGTAGAGGGCCATCAATATATGCGGCCTCTTTGTAAATGCCTTTCTTTTGTAATTTTTATAAAAAGATTATTTTCGTTATTCGAACTTGTAATCTTATAGTCACAAAAGAGCAACTTTTACTAATCACTCCAAGATTCTCCCTCCGCTCACTGGTCCGAACTAGCACTATATAACATAAAGCCTAATACAACTTTCTCCATCTCTAAACAAACAACCATACATCTCTCACATCCTCTATGCACATCTAAAACTGCGATGCATTCATGAAAATGACTTCCTTCTTCTCTCTTTCAAAACTTGATTGTTGTATCCTTAGATATGCTAAATATCAATTTCTCTAGAGCTACTAGACAAGGTACACAAAGCGGGGGCATTGTAAGAATTCACAATGGTTAAACCTATAGGATAATGTTCTTTCTGGTATCATTGTTGGAATAATGATAGCAACTATGCCTTTTTCATTATTGCTTGTTGCTCGTTCTTCCACTAACACTTGATAGTCTTACATTAATTAGATAAGGGGCCTTGTACTTTTTTTATATTATGGTTATTTTTCTACTTATTTGGGTTGTTTTCTTGGGTCTTTGGTATAGTAATCCACGCGCGCGCAGTGCCTGCCCTTTTGGGCAAAGCATGGCCTAATTTGTAAGTTGTAAGCTAATATGGTTATCTTTTTGGACCCAGTTTGTATTACAAATTTATTGAATCTACATTCATTGGTTTTGTAACTGCTCAATTATTCTTTCTGTTACAATTGTTTGATCGTTTTCTAACATTTCGCTTCATTTATTCTATTATTGACTTTTATACACCAAGTTTCTACGGACCTTCCTTTCTTTTTCATCTTTTCGGTTCCTTAACCTTTTATTATGCATACTCCACTTTCTTGCCCATAAGTGCACGTTTGTAAGAGCTTGCTATGATAACCTTAAAAAGAGACCGATATTTTGAATTATTCAAAGTCCTGTTAAAGTCACTTTCAAGATAGTGGGCTTGATTACGACGAGGGAATTTCTATTGATCTACATTTTTTCTCCCTACAATCATTTGAAGAACCCGAATAGACATGGCAGTTGTTAAATGATAAGCTTATGGCTAAGGCATTCACTGGTGACAGCTGAACTTTAGAATCATATTTAGAGTACAAGAGTTCTATTTATACACTCTTCCCTATTACTTTAACTGACCCATTAAACGAGCAGGTGAAAACACATCCCCACATTTTTTATCTAGGATCCTCCAAATTGTAGCAGTTTTATCAAAAAAATCAGTATATAAAAGCCCTTCTACATGATAATAAGCCATGTAACAGAGATAATACTTATGGTATTGTGTGCTTGACTTTTGGAACATTGTCAATGACTTTCTTTCAGGAAATGTAGAGACTTTTCTAGTCCGAAAATTCTCAACAAAGGTAAAGCTCCATATTCTGATCCTATGGTCTTTATAGGCGAAGCAAAGCGTATTATCATGAGCTAAAATAGCTAGGATTTCACTAGAGCTCGCCTTAACATAACCTTTCTCAATGTAGTCCAGTTAACTCTAAACTTGAATACAATTACTTACAAAGCCAGTGAAGACTATCCCTTTTGAGACAATGGAAGAGATGTTTCTTTGGTGCTAGTGAAGTGAAGCTATACAATGATAGACAAGGGAGGGGACGGACTTCAGAGAGGGGAGAGGGTCCATTATAACTTAGGGTTAGGTGGGATTAGGCCATCCATAGCTGTAGATCGCTGATCACACCATGGGTGGAGTGAAGTGGTAAGAACCATATTTTTTATTCAACTCATTCCCTCACATTTCATGCCACAAAAATTTCAACCTCTCATCCTGTCAACCTCAATAAAATCCTTGAAGACCATTCTCACTTTTTTCAAGCCCCCACCCAACTTCCTCCTAAAAGAGAGAACCAAATCCCCCTCATCCTAAATTCGTAGCCTGTTAATGTACGATCATATCAATATCCTCATTACCAAAAAATTGAAATTGAGAGATAGGTTCAAGAACTACTTGTGTCCGGTGTGATTCGTCTTAGTACCGGCCCATTCTCATCCTCGGTGTTACTAGTTAAAAAGGCCAACAAAGATTAGAGATTTTGTACTAACTACCAAGCGCTTAATTCCATCACCATCAAAGACCGATTCCAATTCCAATGATTGACGAACTCTTGGACAAGCTGTTTGGAGCCCGACATTACTCAAAGGTAGATTTGATGCACGGGTACCATCAAGTTTGTGTATATGAGGCTGACATCCCTAAAACTACCTTCCATACTCATAATGGACATTATAAGTTCACCGCGATGCCATTCGAACTGTCAAATGCCCCTTTGCCATTCCAAAGTTTGATGAACGAGATCTTCGATCCTTATTTGTGTAAGTTTGTTTTGTATTTCTTTGATGACATTTTAATTTATTCAAAGACTTGGGAAAAACATTTACAACATATTTAATTAGTTCTAGCGATGTTAATCCAACACTAATTGTATGCAAAAAGAAGAAAAGTATGTTTTTGGTGTGCAAAAAATTGAATATTTAGGTCATGTTATATCGGAGGATGGAGTTGAACCATACTTAGAGAAAATTAGAACGGTTAAAGAATGGCCAACTTCGATGACCATTTGCCAGGTCCAAAGTTTCTTAGGCTTAGTGGGTTACTATCACAAGTTTGTGAAAAACTTCGGTTCCATTATTACTCTCCTTAATAAGATGTTAGGGAAGGACGAATTTGAATGGACGGAAGAAGCAACTACTTCTTTGAACAGCTAAAGGAGGTATTAAATTAATACCCCGATATTGCGGCTTCCTGATTTTTCTCAACCCTTCATCATAGAGAGTGACGTCGTGGCAATGGAATTAGCGCGATTTTGATGCAAGATGTAAGTAGCGTCCTTATCTGTTAGGGAGTTCTTTCATTGTTCGGACTAATTAAAGGAGCCTTAAATATTTACTAGAGTAATGGATCACCACTCCCTCACAAGCTCATTAGCTTTCCAAATTGATGGGCTATAATTACAACATTGATTATGAGAAGGGGCAAAAACTAGGTAGTCAGTTCTTTATCTAGACAGATGAAGGTCGTGTTCATTGCCATCTCTCGTCCCAACTTCGACTAGTGGCATAAATTACAGCATGAATGTAAACAAGACAAATTTTATAAGACTTTGAGAACCAATCCGTAAGCCTTCCAATGTGATGGGGTATGGTTTTTTTGATGAAAAGGTAATATTAAATCCTCTTTCTTCAATAATTCCTCTCATTCTCCCTGAACTACATGAGACCCTAACTGGAGGCCATTTTGGGTTCTTCAAAACTCTTGCTCAGATTCGTTTACTTGGGTGGGTATGCGAAAAATTATACAAGATTACATCCGGAGTTATGATGTTTTCCAACACTGTAAGATTGATAACATGGCACCTGTTGGGCTTCTTCAACCCCTACCCATTCCTGATAGAATATGGAGTGATATCACTATAGATTTTATAGAGAGTCTGCCGAATTCAAGAGGTGCTTAAGTCATCATGGTGGTTGTGGACCGACTGTCTAAATATGTTCACTTCATTCCCTTGGCTTGCCCTTTCACTTCTATGATCGTTATCAAAGCTTTTATGGCAAACATCATAAAGTTGCATGGCGTTCCATCTACCATTGTAAGTGATCGTGACCCAATTTTTATGAGCAATTTTTGGACACTTTTGTTTCATTTACAGGGTACCCAACTCAATATGAGTTCAAGTTACCATCCCCAAATGTATAATAAGATCAAAGTGGTCCATACTCTAAAATAGTACCTCCGGTTTTTTACTTCTGAGCAACCAAAGAGATGGAAGGAATGGCTACTGTGGGCCGAATATAGTTACAATATATCGTACCATTCTTCTACCCACACCACACCATTTAAAGCTATCCATGACATACCACCTCTAAGTCTGATGTGTCATGTACCCAAAACATCTAAGGTTGCTGCAGTGGAAACTTACTTGTGAGACAGATATGCAATCCTCAAGGACCTACATTTTGCTCTCTTACAGGCACAAAACCGCATGAAAAGTTTGGCAGATCAACATTGTCGTGATGTGGAGTTCAAAGTGGGTGATCTTGTTTACCTCAAACTGCAACTTTATAGGTAGACCCCTGTTGCATTCCAAGCCTCCCTTAAGCTTTCTCCAAGGTATTTCGGTCCTTACAAGGTGATTGAGAGAATAGGAGCAGTTGCTTATTGAATTGAGTTACCTTCGGGATTGTGCATACATAACGTCTTTCATATTAGTCAACTTAATTAAAAGGTGTCTGGGAGCAACTCTGGTTACGTCTTCTGTTCTTCCTCCAACTTCTAAAGACGAGACCATGCTTCCCTAACTAGCGAAGAGGTTGCAACAATGCACAATCCAAAAAGGACGTTGTAGACCTAAACTCAAAGTTTTGGTTAAATGACAAGGGACATCCGTAGAAAACACAACCTGGGAAGATGCGCCATGACTTGCGAGGAGTTATCTTTCTTTCTCTCTTGGGGATAAGGGACTTAAAGGAGGGGAGGATTGATATATCGTTTCAGCTTGAAGACCAGATCTCGCGTAAAGAGTTATCTTATTTGTTAGAGTTATGTTTCCGTAGGAATAGGTCCAAATAAGAGTTTATTTGTTACCATCATAATTTTCCTAGTTTAATGGCTTAAAAGAGTTCCCTTTGTTAGGATTTGATATTTATTAGGATTGGATATTTATCTTCCCATTCAATCTACTATAAATATGGATTTACAAATGAAATAGAGAGGTAGGCAATTTTTTCAACAAAACCCAATCTTCTTCTATGACTTTCTTTTTTCTCTAAATTCTCTAGTCCTTAAGCAACTATATCAGAAATTACCTAGCTATGCAGGCTTTGAGATGGGGATTAGGTAGGTATGTAAGGAGTGGATTGGCTCTGGTGAAAAAAATATTTATAAAGCATCAAACTCGAAGCTATCTAGAGACAAGTGGGTTGGAGAGGACGATTCACAGCGAAGACCAAAGGTTTGAGCTAACTCTCCTTTAGGACCAGACTAGCAAGTGATTATTGCTTTAAAATGTAGTTGTTTTTAAGAATTAAAAATTATGTATATATTGCTTTTTTGTTATAAATAGTTAAAATGTGAAATTGAATATTGTTAAAGTTAGAATTTGAGGCAAAAAATTAGAAATGTATGATGCGGGAAAGAATTTTGTAAGGAAAAAGAGGATATAAAATATTATTATTTTCATGAAAATAAAATTATAAACAAGGGTCATTAGAATGATGGGAAGTGCTATAAAGTGCTTATAGAAAATCTACATAACCATAATTCATTCTATATCAAGCCCATCAAGCTGAAAAATGAATATAAGCATATATATGTAAGCACAATTTTGTAAGGTAAAAGAGCGGGTGATGTACACCTCTTATTTAGAAGATACCCGAATCAAGTTTGTTTTAATTTGTCAGTTGTTGTTTTTGATATGCCTCATTAGCGAGGTATACAACAAAGAAACTATAGTCTATTAGTATCTTTTGATAAAAATATTTTATGAGACAGGGCAGAAGTCAGGACATTCTTCATTTTTTTTATTACAAACTAATGAATGTTGGATGTTAATACACATAATTAGAATAGGATATATTTTAATATACAAAATAATAAAATATATTATTTATTGTCAAATAATTAAATTACCATATATTTATCAATAAATATATTTTGAAAGACTTAAATGAAAGTTAATTTCATTTTAAATAAATATCGTATATAAAAATATAAATATAACAAATAGTTTTATATTTTTAAGATAAAATTTTTGATTTTTTTGAATCATTTGAACTTTTGTAGGTAACTTAGTATCAAAAATATTTTTGTTTCGGCTAATTTAATAATAAAAATAAAAACAAAATTTTAAACATATCTCGAAAACAAAAAAAAAACTATTATTTCCAAGAGGTCTTCTTTCAAATTATATTAATTATTTTATTTATATATGCATATATCAATAAATATTTAGTCTTAACATATTTCTATTAAAAGTACGTAAAATGATTTAAAATTTCATTTTAAATAGTAATAAGTTTAACAAATATTTTTAAGATCGACAAAGCATTGTGATCTGCTGCTTGTCACTTTCCTAGTAGCATGATTTTGATTATCGGGTTTTCCTTCTCCAAGTTTCGAATTTCCAGGCAACATTATTGAGTAAATTTCCTCCACAATTGGAAAACAAATAAAATAGGGCGATAACCAAATATGTACTTAAAAACTCTACATAATTGCAATGCCACCATCACAAAATTTAATTAATAGGGCTACAACAAAAGGTACTTACCATGTAAGACTTGCAGCCCATTAGCCCCATTAGCCTAATTGGGTTTATAGTTCAAAAGCTCCCAAGTAGAAGCCTTGAAAAAAATTTAAATATGGAGATTGTAATGGAACAAGAAGAATAATGTTGATTCAAGGAAGCATGTGTCATATAGTATTTTGGGTTTAAGAGAAAAAAAGTAACCTCTTATTGTATGTTAGGTGTTAGAGGACAACGTCCGCTTTGGTAGCTAAACGATGAATTCAACTGGATTAAATCAAACTCGAGCCATAAACAAGCAACCCCCTAAAATCCCACCTTCCAAATTGGTTTTTAGGGAAAAGGGTAACTGAAAAAACTATTACTAAAATAAAAGGTAGTACAGTTGCTAATTTAGAGTAAATTTCACAAGGAAAATAGTTTGTAGTAGAGGTGCTCAGCTAGAGGAAAATGAAAAATGAGTTGAAGTTCTATATATAAACTTGAAGTTCTAAATGCATGGAAAATTTGACCGTAAAGGTGTAAAGTTATAGGTAAATGCAAAAAAAAGAAAAAAATAGTAGGGTTACAACTTATATCACACCTAAACCATACAATTGTAAATTATTGAATATTACAGAAGGCAGGTTATGTGTCATGCTGAACATGATCTTGAAAACTAAATGAATAAAATTTTGTTCACTTAATACTAATCAATATTGACAACTACTGTAAACAACAGATGAGAATGAAGAAAGACACAAACCTTTTCTTTTTCGTTGATATCAACTTTCATAAGCTTGGAATAGAAATCTCTCTGCACTTTACCATCCTTGAGACATTCAATATCATTAATAAAAGCAACACAAAGAGCTTCATTTCTAACATCACAAGTATAGTGCATAAACAAATCATTTACCATATCTCAGTAAACTAACAATCATAGACGTGAAAACCTTACCTCCACCAGTTGCTCTTTCCAAATTGGCTTGAAGCATAACGGCTTTCCTATAGTACATCATCCCGCAAACTGCATTTGGAAAATTTATCAACTTAGAAAGATTGAACAGCTAATAGCATTCACTTAATTTAACATAAAATGAAAACTGGGAAAAAAGAACAACAGGAGAAGGTACGTATGAATAAAAAAATAACAAAACAAGAAAATAAGGACTTGAAAAAGTATTCCTCTCTGCTTTCCAAAAGGTACAAAGTGCAAATAATAATGGCCCAATGCTTATGCTGGTTGACATTCAATAAACCCATCAACAATGTTTGGAAAAATATATAATGTGCAAAAGGGAAGACATAAAGAGGATAGGTGAAATCATCTACCTGTTCTTGCCAATGTTTGTCCCCTATAAGAAACCCAAAATCGGAGTTCAAGTACACCACTAGGACTATCAGAGAGCTCTGTATCTAATGCATTTTCATCACGAGAAATTCGATAAAGAAAGTTTCTCCATTCATCTGCAACAGAACATGAAAAGAAAAAGAAAAATCAGACTGTAGGCAATTGAAAGAAAAGTAAGATTCAAGCTACAAAGTCAGACTTGTAAAAGTCAAACTAATTGACAGCTGGCTTACAAGACTCCAAGATTGATGATCAGATGATTAACCAAATAAAAAGTACTCTCAAAATCAAATGATTAACCAAATAAAATGTACTCTCAAACTTAAACAAATAGGGTCAAGCAAGAGACAGAATTGTGAAAGTAAAAGGATGAGGAGGAACAAAAGTGTTTAGGATTTGCACAAAGTTTAACAAGATTCGACCATAAGACCTACATCTACGGGCACAAAAAATATGAAAATACTCAAGTGTATTAATCAACTAAATTTACATATTTTATTTATAATGGTGGGAGAATAAGAACAATACTCCAAATAGAGTACACTAAATATTTCTGTAGCGCCCCCTTACCGTAGGGTACGCACCGGGACGCCCGTGGGTCATTCCGACGCATATCCCACAGCAAGGAAG
>JANVCQ010000008.1:21200910-21211377 GCA_025531925.1 Erythroxylum plowmanianum
GCTTCCCCACTTAGATTAAAGTAAGGATATCAAGATAAGTAAGAAATATAAATAGAGGTTTTAGAAGCTCATAATTGAATGTTAAGCTTGCACTAATTATTGGTTAATTAAAAGCCCAAATGTTCATTAAGAAATGGACTAGACTTTGGTTTAATATAATTGATTAGACTAATTATATTAAAACAAATTTTTTAAGAAATGAAGGATCAATTTCGATTTTATTAGGTTTGAATGTGGAGCTGCACATTTGACATTAAAAATGCTAAATAAAGATGGTCTTTGTTATGGTTTATCATCATTAAATGGAGTTATGAACTTATCGCTAAATGGTTTAATGGTTATCTTTTAATGTTAGCATGTAACCTATTAGCATTGATTGGATTAAAGAAGAAAAATATAAATTGGATGGACCATCTTCCTTCTTACATTATTAAAAACCAAAATTAACGTGATAACATTTAGGTTAATAGACTTTTTATATAGTCATCTTAAAGACAAATGAGAATAGTCTCATTTAATGGCTTCTTTATGATTGATTAAATGAAGAAATGATGTATTGGATGGAAGTCTCTTCTTTCCTTTGTTAACTGAAAGTGGGAGTGAGTAAGAAGGTGTTCTTGCATTTTTATCACTCTCTCTCTCATCTTGCATTAAAAAAATCAAAAATTGCATGAGAAGTGTCTCATTGTTTCCTTCATTCTTCTAAAACAATACTCCTCCAAAAATGTTTCTTCTCCTCTCCTACCAAAGGATTTTGTTAACCAAGTTGTCCTAGGAGAACAAGAGGTAAATCAACTTGGATAAGGATACAACAATAAGGAGAAGATAAATTGATAAAGGAAAAGATTCAAAAGCAAAAGCTTTGGGTACAAGAAGAAGGAGAGGATAGCACAGCAAGGAATTCAAGTTGTAGCAAAGGAGGTGGTAATACTCTTCATCTTGTTTATATTTATTATTATCCTCATACCATATCATGTATATATTGGCATGATAATTTGGATATATTGCTTCCACTGCAAATAAGATTTCTAAAAAGTTCTAAAATCTACCGATTCTCCAAATATAGCATGCTTTATTTTTCCGACCCAACAGGTACCTTATGACTAGTTATATAATGCTCATACAAATAAAACCAAACTCTTTTGTTTTATTAATAATAAATGTTTTCATTACAAAAGTAACTGGAAGGAGATTAAATTATATGTAAATACACTTGCTTTCGAAGGCACTATATTTGCATAACTCCGACAAAGAAGTAGTTCATAATTTGAACAAGGCATTGACTAGATGGTGGTATGATTCAAATAAATTATTCAATGTTACCAAATCTTATTATTATTAGCTTATGATGGATTCTATTACCTCATATGGTCTAAAAAAGAAAGCTCCTTAAGTTGATAGCTACAGATATAAACTTTTGAGCAGCTCTGTTTAGGAAATAAAAAGTTATTTGGATGAAAGAAGAATGACTTAAACTACTTATAAGTGTTCAATCATGTGTTTAATTTTTTTAGTTTATTCTTCAAAGGGGACAATTTTTTTGAATTTTATTGATATATCTAGACTTATTAGCAATGTTGATACTCTATTTCAAAATTTTGATGAAATTGTGAATGAAATGGGCCATAAAATATTGTTCAGCTCATTACTGATAATGACTTTGCTTATAAAGTAGGTGGAAAAAGATTACAAAGCAAGTGTAATTCTTCATTTGGATTCCTTGTGATGCATATTGTATTAACCTGATATTGGGAAAGATGAGAGATGCTAGGTATTTTTGTATCATTAATGAGACTGTGTGAAAAAGCAAAAAGGGGACCAAATTCAGCTACAATCATACATAGGTCCTGAATTTAATAAGAAAGTATTTCACCAATGATAGGAATTTGTATTATCCTATTCTTAGAAGATTGGTAACTAATTTCTTAACACTTTAGTATTTTATTTTGATAAAGAAGAAGTTAAAGCAAATATTTGCAATTGATAAGTTTGTTGTATTTCAGGATGTTAGGTATAATGCTGGATTGGAGGATTTTAGAATTGTAACATCCCATTTTCCCGTGCTAAGGGCTAGAATAGAATGCTGTACATAGGAGATATCAATGAGAAAATTAGGAAATTCACTTTATGCTCATGCATAATATAGTATACATACACATGAATTTGATTGTTGCCCATATTACAATGATTTGTTCATGCACTCGTTTGACATTTTCTGGGTATAAATGGTTATTTTAATGTGATAATGATATGGATAGTGAATATTTTGCTTAAAATTTTGATCTTGTGAATTAAATTATTGATTTAGAATTTTTGGTAAAGTTTGAGAATTTTCTAAAATTATGGGTATTTTTAGACTAGGAAAAATTTCAAGTGACAGAACAGTTGATAAATGGCAATAGAATTAAGAGTCAAATGGTAGTGGAAAACTTTGATAAATGAAATTAAGATTTAATGACAAGTGTCTTAAAAATTTAGGAGACAATTGGATTAGAATTGGGGAACGAATGGATTGATTATTAAATGACTTTGGGTACTATGATTAGAAGATATTTACTTGGTTATATATGTGGTAAGTGTCATGACACTTACCAAGCAATTAAACCCATGACACCCATATGAAAAACCATATTTCATCTTAGTCTTTCATTTTCCTTGCTACTTATTTTCTTCTTCTCGTCTTCTTTCACTCATGATATTCTTCTACCAACCATCAACATTGAGCTTTGCTAACACCTTTCATTTAACCACTCCAAATAATTACTTGTCTTCACTTTGGTGATGAAAGCACAACCTTTTCCTCCGTAAAATGAGATGATCGTGTGATATGGAAGGTTAGTGCTTTATGATGGTTTTTGAAGAAGATTTGAGCTAATCAAGTAAGTGCATTATTATTGATCTTCATGGCTTTATTAATGAAGCCTATATGATGATGATAGTTAGTGGTAAATGATCACAATAGAGAAGTTGAAATATGTGTAACATTCAAGTTGCAATAAACAGATGTATGTTTTGTTTTAATGTATTAATGGTATTTATTAGTTGTTTTAAGGGGGGATTGAGAGACTAAATGGTAATGAAGAGTTATGATTTAATGATGAAGATATTAATAGTCATAAATGCTCTATTTTCATATAAATGATAAATCAAATATCATGTCTTTCCTTTGTATATTTGATGATAGATATTTCATAAGTTGTGGTTCAGAAGATTTTTGGAGATAGTTTATGATTTGTTTATGAATGATATTGAGCTAAAATGGAGTTGAGAATGAAGAGGAAATGAAGTGGAAAAGATGACCTATGTACAAGATGTGCTAGATGTAAAATGTAGGACTTAAAAATCTAGAAAAGTTAGCCGTAACATTTCCTTTATACATGCAGTTGTATTTTAGCCATATCTTGATCTGTAGATATCCAAATGGGATGATTTTAAGTTTTTATTAAACTAGAGACATAAGTATATATTTTTCATGTAGGAATTGAATTTGAATTCCATTTTCAAGGGTTTCAAATTTTATCTTGAAGTTGAGTATACTATAATATCACTGTGTGAGAGTAGTCTGAAGTATTTTGAATATAACTTGCAGGATACTGAACCAAATTGTGTGAACTTGGTGTCGTTAGAAACTTAATACATACGGTAACATTGTTTTAATAGAATGTATTGCCTAAATGTCTCATTTTCTGTGTCAAAATTGCTATGAAAAATTGACCCGAAAATTTGTCTTGACAAAAAACTGGAAGGGCCATCAACGTGAGTTATTCTTCTTTTATGTCATGTTTGAAACAACAAATGGTAAGGTACTATCCTATGATGCATTTAGACTTGAAAGGGACTTAAAATGAACCTAGTTTGAGGTTAAATGAGTTGATAAAGTGTTGGATATGTATAGGTTGTAATTGTAGATATAACATAGTAAAAGGATTGTTGATATTAAGTGTATAAAATCTGGAAATTTATGAGTGTTATAAGAATAAAAGTGCTCTCAGAAATGCTAATATGATTATAAGGAGATGAGTAATGTGTATAAAATAAGAATGAATGAGAGTTTGGATATTGTGTGATCATGTAATGTTAAAATAACATTGGTGAATGATTGATTGATGATATTATAATAATCAAGTGTATTAAGCTATGTCTAACAGCCCAGATCACCGGCTCATAGATATTGTTCATTTTGGGCCTTGACCTAGCCAAACCCTCACAGTTTTGCTTTTCACAAGAACTTCCTAGAAGGTCATCCATCCTGGTACTACTCTTGCCCTAACACATTTAACTTCGAAGTTCTGATAGGCTCCGGTGCGTTAGGGTATAGAAAACACGTCTATAAGGAAGAGGTATCCATACCTTTATAAGACATACTTCTTTCCCCTCTCTAACCGATGTGGGATCTCACACTCTCCGCCCCCTTAGGGCCCAGCCCTCTTTGGGGATCAGTCTAGCTGGCACAACAGTTTGGGTACCAACTTTGATATGACTAGTTGGCCAAACTAATATGCACACCCACCGATACTTAATGGTGGCTTGACTTTCATCTGTAATAAGTTCATACTACAGTCAACAAGAGCGTCATGACCCTAAGTGATGACCTATTCGATGTCAAGATCCTAGGTATGGAATCACCCACGAGTTCCATAGAAAGGTGTCAATATGGCGACTCGACTTTCATGTACCGACGACAAAGGTATGGGGGTCACTTAATCAGTTGTGCCCAGCACACAATTGATCAATCGTTTCCTTACCAATCACAAAAATCATATACAAAAATCAAGTACAAAAATCAAGTAAAGCATCATATTTTTATTTAACAGTCCAATCGATAAAATAAAACCGTACCATGGCTCTAAGCCAAAAGAGAATAAAAACATGCATCATATATGACTAGATTATGCATATGTAAATTCCAAAACATTTTCTCATAAAATAAAAGCCATCTTTTGAAATCCAAATGCATGGTTGTTCAAAACAATGCCATTTATTAAATACATAAGCATATTAGCATTCATTTGAAATTCAATTTCTACCTTATGTTGCCTAGGTTAAAAATTCACATATAAGTCATTATGCTTGTCTTAGGATGTTCTAATCCTATTTGAGAAATATGGTTTCCCTAACTCACCTCAAAGAAGATATGCTCTCTCTTAACTTTAACAATCCTTGGTATGATCTTCCTAATTAACGACTTTCAAGCCTTTATATATAAAAAGACATACAATGACATTACAACTTAAACATAAATTTCCTATTTATACACCATCACATTAGCTTCTCTTTTCTAAGGCATTTAATTCCTTTAATCCAAACTTACTCATTTCATAACATAATTAAGCACATCTTTATCTAAGCATATTAGACCATTATTCATCAATCTAAGCAACATTTCAATTTTACTCTAAGTAAACATGGAAGTGTTTTCCAATGTACACCATTATAAAGCCTTAAATCCTAAACCAAGTTCACTTAGGTATTTTATCAAACACTTAAAGGCATAAACTTGAAAGCCTCCTTCTAATGCAGTTCTTCCTTATTTTCCATCACCAATTCACCTTATACATACATAATTAACATCATAGAGTTCATTTAAACTATCAATTTCAAAAGATATTCAATTTCACAAACTTTCACCAAAAGGGGGCAATTTTTGTTTTGACTTAAAAAACTCTCTCTATGACACATTTCATTCATCTAAACCATATTTTATGCATATTCAAGCATGGAGAACAAGATATCTTAACACCAAACTCAAACTTATAATGTAGAGAGAGATGAGACAAAATTTACCTATACCTTCCTTTGATGATATCTTCAAATCCTTTGAGATTTTATTAAATCTAATGATAGATTTGAGTTCCTTGACCCCAATTTAGGTTAAAACACTTTGGTTTGAGTTGAAAAACCAAAAAGACGGGTGAATTTTAATGATAGCCAAAACTTCCTCTTCTTCCTCTCTTTTCTCCTATCCTTTTCTTTCTTTTAATTAAAACAAAATGTCTTAAGTCCTTAGAAATGTGTTGCACGGCCATAAGTGAAAGAAAGGTCTAGAATATTGACTCTTCTTTAATCAAATGGGGTGAAATTACCATTTTACCCTCCAAACTTTCCTAAATTTACAATTAAGCCTAAAGTTTAGGAATCTCCAAAACTTTTATTTTTATTTTGATCCTTGGACTTTTGGAAATAATAACTAAGCCCCTTAACTTTATAAAATTACACATTGGTCCTCCAAGAATTGAAAAATTACGTTTAAGTCCTTTGACTTTTAACAATTTGCAAATAAGCCCTTATGTATATCAACTTTTCTAATTAAACTTTGTAAGTGTCCAAAGAGTCTATACATCATGTCTAATCACCTCCAAGGTATTAGAACACATTTAATTCAACCACCATGATCATATCCATCAAATGGACTCGATTTTTCACACTTAAAAGCTTATTTGTTGGAAATCTCCAAGATTTCACATACCAATCAACTCTAAGTTTATGTAAGGGCATATAACATTATAAATCATCAGCATACGTACCAAAAGGATTCAAATTCATCTTTGAACTCATATACAACCATGTATATAGCAATATATAGTACTATCTCCAAATACAAAACAATCACCAAATGTAGCACCCCACCCTCTCGAGGCACGTACCCGACATCTTGAGTGATGTCCGAGTGCGAATCCTGCAAGGGTGGCATGCTAAAATAGTCAACCACTCAAAAACTTAAAACAATTTTTTTTGAAAAACATTAAATGCATATGCATATGCAGAAATCAGTAATCAAATTCGGACCCATTTTACACATAAACATTTTCAAACATAAAGTTACAATCAGTACACAACTCATTAGAATTTCACTAGTCACTTGGGCCCAAGTTAAAATACAAAACATTTCAAATTTCAAAAGGTTTTTACATACTGAACCATTCAAATAAATATGATACAACATTTTGCAAAATATACAATTTAGTATGAAAATAAAGAAGTACAATGCTGACGTAGACTAATTTCGACCTTTACCCCTTACTTGTATGCTATAGGTATACTTCCATTTGGCCAACGGGGTATTCTTTTGACCCTAAAAAATATTTGCAAATTTTGGGTGAGTTTTGCGGACTCAATGAGTGACCATCATCGATGGCTCACCCAGTCATATAACACATAATTCACATTTACATCATTTCACATTTCACATTTCACACTCAATACACTTTAATCATTCGTATTATGCATATGCGATACACATCAGACCCACTTTTCATTTATTACTTTGTTGTGACTGAGTGCCTAAACAGTCCCGTATCAATTGGAAACTGGGCTCATTACTAACTATCCTTTATCTGATGGGGATACAGGGCTCATTTTATATAGTGAGCCTTAGGCTCTTAATCACTTTCTGAGCTAGAGGCTCTTTTCACACTTTGAGCTTTAAGCTCTGATCGATCACTACTTTGGTCGCAACTTCCATTATCTGATTATGCATTCATGTATGGAATGCGTCTCACATTTTTAATCAATCATATCATGAAACATTTAATTCATCACATTCACATGCAAGTACCATTTCAATATCTCATCCACATTTCACAATCATCGAACTTTCTGTTCAGAATTTAACACAATCAATCACACTCATATAAGCATTCAGTAGTCAATCAATAAAAAAAATTCAACCAAAACAAACAATGAAATGAGACCATTTAGGTCTGCTCATAGTATGCTGCAAATTAGCATTTGCTTCCAAATTTTGGAAATGTTTGAATGCAGACTTTTAGCCTGCACAACCCATTTATACAAGACAGACGTTGCACTCACATTAATAATGGTACAATTGTAAGCATTTATTCAAGCACAACTGTGCATATGGAGTATGTACAATACATG
The DNA here is from genome assembly GCA_025531925.1 of Erythroxylum plowmanianum. Classification (NCBI taxonomy): domain Eukaryota; kingdom Viridiplantae; phylum Streptophyta; class Magnoliopsida; order Malpighiales; family Erythroxylaceae; genus Erythroxylum; species Erythroxylum plowmanianum. The sequence continues at coordinate 21,208,789 of JANVCQ010000008.1, forward strand.
CTCAATGACAATCTCGGGTACTTTATCAACTTCAACACTTAATCACTCATCATTTCTTTAAATCACAACCTCCATCCTTTGGTAATTTGATGTCAAAAACTCATCCACTAATTTTCCATTATATACCTGAATGTGACTAGTGAAGAGGAAAACCAAGTCTTTATATACATACATATCACTATCAACTTTCTGCTTAAAACTCAGTATTTTCTCTTCATTCCTATTTCATTTCAGTTCAACATATCGCAATCAAATAAAAAATTATCATTTTCTATAATCATCAAAAATAGAAAATCACTCTCATGTTTTCTGCACTTCTTCACTTCATTTTTCTACATTTTTGTATTTTTACATTCACTTCATTTTCTTCCTCTAACTATCATTTTAATCACTCTTTCTCATCTCCAGACATCACTATACATCTATCTCTTAACTCTAAATTCATTTTCAGTCATCTCTACAATCACTCCAAAAGTTACATGTATATATAGACAGTGAAAACGTTAACATGAACAGAGCATTCACATATTCATTTCTCCAAATTTTTCTCTTCTCATTAGACACACACTTTAGTTGTTCTTTCAACTTCAAAAAATCATTTCTACAACCTCTTATAACATTTTGATCATCAATTCTAAAAAAATCAACTTGTACGGCACACTCAAAATCTCCTCACTCATTTTCTAGCAAATATGAATATTACTATTTCCTAACCATTTTACAGTGAACTCACGATGCATGTTTTAGTTCATACAAAAGTACAAAATCATAACAAGTTTACTTGTTTAAAGCTCTAAAATCTGCAAAAATCTCGTAGCCCTAATCCCTCATGCAACCACATACATCAACTTGAAAATTGATAGGGTTCAGTTTTCTTGGGGTAGAAGAAAGAAATAACAAAGTGGAAGGGGTAGTGGATAGAAAAAAAAACCAATATTTTGTTATGGTGTAGATTTGATGAGAAACTATGTGTTTAAGAAAAAATAGGGAAAGAAGCTTCAAGAAGGATAAAGACAAGGACAGTAGTTTGTCTTTTAAGATTATTAAAACTAAACTTTAAAGCTTGGACACCTGTCCATTTCTTAGCCTCTTATCCACATCCCTATATTAAAACTCACTTAATTATAATTTATACTTAAGCTTATGACTTAATAAAACCACTAAAAACACAAGTCATAACTCCTTGAATCACTATCAGATTTTTTCCATAAAAACATCCTTTTAGGTCAACTTTGCATTTCCTTTCTGACCCTGATACTGAAGTAATTTTGTAACACTTTCTTCTAGAAACATGTTCCACTATGTCTTATGTCTCCACTAACACCAAAATCATTCAATTTGGTTTAGTGATTTGAAAGATATACTTCAAACATTTTCAGAAGGGTCTTGTCTAAAATAGTGTACTATGTTTAAATTCAATCCATAAATTTAAATTCTTAGAGACTAAAATACAATTGGTCTTTTTTAGATGATTTCTATTCCTATAGTTTACTCGACATCAAAAATAATCTCATTTGGTTGTCTAGAGAAGAAGTTATGGTTGAAAGAAGCAAAATAGTTCAGTTTGCACGAGAGTAAACTATTAAGGACCACTGTAGCATGAAAAGACAATTAAACATCACTCTTGCAATTAACTCACAAGCGTAAGAGTGAAAAATCATGCTAGTGTAGGAGTCACGCCTGTGAGAACAAATCATTGGTGTGAGAGAGATTCATGGGTGTGAGAATAATTCACGGGGGTGAGAGATAATAAGACACTAAACTATTTAACTACATACTTACTCCACTCATACCATGTTTTCCACTCAATCTTCCTCAATTTATTTCAGTTAGCTATGATTTTTGATGGAGAGAAATGTCTTACGAGTCCAATGGTTTAACAACCAAGTCATTTGGATGTCAAGAGAAGGAGTTATGATCAAAAGAAGCAAGATTATTCAGTATAGGGAGAAACCTCAAATGCATGATTGTGCTTAAGCATGATTATGCAATTTGCCCTTCACCTCCAAAGTCACCATCGTGCTTATGCACGATGGGGCATTTTCACTACACTCAAAAGTCACTGTCATACTTATGCACAACGGTGCATTTTCCTTTTAATCACAAAAAGCATTTTCTTCTTCTTCTTTTTCTTCGAATCTCTACTTCAAACCACCATAACTTTTGATCTAGAACTTCAAAAATTGCAAACTTTATATAAATAAAAAGCTAAGAGAAAGATCTACAACTTTAATGAAGACAATTTTGTCAAAATCTATCTAGATCAACACAGTTAATTCTTGGAATTTCAGATCAATCCTAACTTCTCTAACTTCCCTTTTTCATTCACAATGCTTCCTCTACCTCTAACCTTCATTTTTTTTCTTTTCCAACTTAAATTCTTCTAACTTATTGATAATGCATTTCTTTACTCCACACACTTTTTAAACAAAACTGAATCAAACTTATAATCCAAAGCTTAAGAATGTGAAACTCACATTTACAACCTCTCTCTGCTGTAATTTTCCACTTTTTTATTCTCATTTCAATCCTCTTCAATCAACATATAGAACACTGAAACACATTCTTCTAGCTTCATTTCATTATACA
>JANVCQ010000008.1:21219572-21232358 GCA_025531925.1 Erythroxylum plowmanianum
AAAGACCAAAGAAAGTAGAACTTTTATTAAACTATACATCATGGTGGCATGTTAGGCAAGTGACAAGTGTCACTTGCGCCATGTCACTTTCTTAAGCCTCCATTTAGTTTCTCTCCAATTAAATTCCAATTTCTACTCCAATTTCTCTCCAAATTCCAACAGCTCAAATTAATAAATCATAAAATCATGTATTTAAATTTTCAGTGCCATTGGACAATTATTTTTACTACCGAAAAACAAACAGTCTGCCACTTGATATTTTGCCTAGTCTGGAAAAATACCCCAAAATTTCACTAAAATTTCACTAAAATTCACTAACAATTTTAAAACCTCAATGACCCTCTCTAATCAATTTTTCCAACAAAAAAATCACATTTTTCATAACAATCACATTTCTTCACAATTATACCGGGAAATGTCACGAATGCATGTATAATCATTTTCATGTGCAAAAATTCACTATTCACTTGTATGTATATGCATGAACATAGCAAGCCAATTTTATGCACTCATAAACTATTACAAATTACTACTTTGCCCTTCCCATCAGTGATGAGATGTTACAATTTAACTAGTCCCATTAATTTCAATTTCTACTCTAATTATTCCCCAATTTTTAACGGCACTTGTCAATAATTCCTAAAGTCATTTATCAAAATTTATATTGCCATTGGACAATAATTTCTACTACCACTTAACAATTGTTTTGTCACTTGACAATTTTCCTAGTTAAAAAAATGCCCAACAATTTTCAAAAATTTCTCCAAAAATTCTAAATCAAATTATACACTCCCTAAATCAATTTTCAACATATAAAAATCACATTTCTCAATATACTCACATTTATAAACAATTATACCCAAAAATTGTCAATGAATGCATGTACAATTATTTTTATGTGCAAAGATTCGATATTCATGTGTATGTGCATCTTTTGTAACGCATGACTAGTAATCTCTCACATTTACTATTTTATCCTTAATATGGGTAACGAGATGTTACATAGATGGTCTCCTCTTCATTAATTGTTTTTTAAGCATCTGTACTAAATTATTATTGATGTGAATGTGAATGTGTTAATTATGAACATTAATAGTCCGAGGTGTTTGATGCATGAGAATCACATTGGAAGTGCTCTTTGTATATGAATTTGATAGAAATAAGTGTACTCAACATAACTTTTGAATGCTGGATTTAGATCCGCTGACATGTGAAAGTGAAAGTGTAATGTAAAATAAAGTGACTGATTAATCTTATGTGATTTGGTGCATTTTATTACATGAATGCATGAACAAATAATGACAGTAGTGACCGAAGTAGCCATCAAAAGAGAGCTTAAAGCTCATAATGTGATTAAGAGCCAAAGGCTCACTATAATGAGACTTGTATCCTCAATGGATACGAAACAATTGTTAATGAGTCCGATATCTATAATGAATATGGGATAGTTATAGGTACTCAGTCACAACAATGTAATAATCGAAAGTGAGTTAAGCATTACATATACAATTGATAAACTATTTAAACGACTCAGTTGTACTATTGAATTGTTCCAAATGTGATATATGAAATAAGTGAATATGTGTATTTGATGTCACATGATGAATGAATGAAGTGATGTGCTATATGTGTTGATATTTATTTGCAAATTGAATCTATATTGTGAACTATTTGTCTTATGTGATATGAGTGAGCCATCAAGGATGGTCCGCTCACTTAGTTCACAAAACTCACCCAAAATTTACAGCGTTGTCTTTCAGGTTCAGGAGATACCCAGTTAGACTAATTGGAGTCCAACCACTGCATTGGGATAAGAGTTAAAGGTCGGGATTAGTTGACGTCTGCATATGTTTTATGTTATTTTTAGTATTAAACATTATATTCCGAAGCATTATTTATTGTGTAAATGAATTTTGCTTGCAATAACAGTTGATAAACACAATTTGTATTTATATTAGACCCAGATGATCATTGGAATTTATGATGATTTATTTATTGTTTGTGACATTTATAACTGAGATTGTTTTGAGTAAAATGGGTTGATAGTTCAACTATCGATTTTCTAGATATACGCGTGATATTTCTAAAATTTTGAATTGTGTATGATTGACTGACTACCCTAGCATGCCACCTCATAGAGTATGTTTCCAAATACTGATGATTTGTTTGGGAATATGCCCTATGGGATTGGGGTGCTGCAAGAATTATATTTAAAAATAATAATTTTTGGTCCTATTGTCAATTTATCATTCGAGTTTGTGAGCCTTTGCTAAAGATACTTTGTGTGGCTAATAGTGAAGAGAAGAAAATAATAGGTTATTTTTATAATTTAATAGAAAGGGCGAAGAAAGCAATCAAAACCATTATGAAAAATAAATCTTCTTTGTATATACCTTATCTTACAGTTATCAATGAGAGATGAGAAAGACAACTTTACTTTATTTTGTTTGCAATTGGGATATGTTTAAATTCTAGTGTCTATTTCAGACAAAGTTTTATAAAGAAAGATGAAGTTCTTAGGAGATTGCTATTAACCTTTACAACAATTGTTGCCTGTGAGATGACACAAAATCCCAAAGCTCAAAAATGGAGATTAAATATGCTTATGGTGATTTCGAGATGTCAATTGATATTGGTCAAAAAGATAAACTTAATCTAAGTATAATTTTTTTAGAAACTTAATTCAAGTATATATTTTTCACTTTTGTTACTTGTTGAAAAATAATCATAACTTTATTTTGTTTATAATGCTACTTTTGTTGTATAACAATTTCTTGGTGGGACCAATTTGTAAGTTATGTTTCACAATTACAAATGTTTGTAATTTGAATTCTAAGTTAATATGTGAGTGTAATATGGTATGAAATGAATTGTAGCACATTTGAATTTATCCATTCTAGAAAAGGAACATGTTAGAGCCTAAAAGATAAAACAACTTGATCTTTGGTCGATATAATTTAAAGCTTCAAGAGAGGTATATTATTATCATTGTTAAATTGGATATAATTTCTTGTAATTTTTAATTATTTTGTTTTATTTACTTACTAGGACTTCTAGTAGAACAAGTAGTTCTATAGATCTAATTTGTTTTGATCATGTCGATCTTTTAACGGATTGCGTTTCTGAAGAACCAGGTTTGATAGATGACAGTGACTTAAAAGAAAATCTTGAATGAGAAACTATTGACATGTCATTTGGTGTAATAAATTTAAGTGATGGTAATGATGAGGCTCTTCTTATTAATGATGATTTTGTATTAAATGAAAATTGAGCTCAATGCGATTTGAATGAGTATTTGATTGATTGAACTTCCAAATTTGTATTTTTCCTCTTACTTTAATTTCAGTTTTAGCTAATGTATATATTCAATTATATATGTGTAATATAAATATAATTGTAAATATTTTTATTTCAAGTTTCATTTTTAGTTTGTTATTTTCTTAGCATTAACTTCTTTTGTAAATTGTAAAAGATACCTACTATTCTTTTAATTTGATGTTTTGATGTAATTATCTTTTGTTTTGTGATGAAATTGTAATATTTTAAATATTTTGTATTATTCTTAATTTTATATTTGTATAATGAATAAATGATCTTTTTTTATATTAATTATATATAAAATATGTGAAAAGTAATAATAATAAAAATAAATAAATTGTTGTTATTTAAAATTTCTATTGTTATGATTTTTAGAGACGTAATTGATGTAAAATTACAAATTATATTATACGAAAGATTATTTTGTAATTTTTAAAAAATTTAAGAACTATTTATATATTTAAGAATTACTCGAAATGATATTTAACATTATTTAATAACGACATTGTATCCCAGTTGAAATTAACTCTAATCCTGGTATCGATCGGTATTCATAACAATGGTTATAAGTGTAGGGAAGAAGATAGATGGGCCCAGTGGGGCACTGGACCCTCCAAAATTTTAAAAAATTAAATATTTTTAATTTTTAAAAAATATATATAAGAATAGAGTTATTTAGAGGTCAGTGGTACATTGAGCCTTTCAAAATTTAAAAAAATTAAATATTTAGATCATTCTATTCTAAATTTCTGGCTTTGCCACTTTATAAGTGTGATCTTAGAATTCTTTTTTTTTTTTTTGATTAAAAGGAACCTGGCAAAACAGATTACAAAGTGAGTCTGGGGAAACTGGTTCCTGACATATCCTCAAAGAGGAAGCGTTGGCACTCTACAGATGCGGTATCAAAATAAGTGACGCCGACATCAAAATTAGCAGCGTGAGTGGCAAGCCAGTCAGCACTTCTGTTGCCCTCTCGGTAAACATGCCGATGAACAACAGTCCAATTGCGATGAAACAGTTCGCTGATGCTTGCGACAATAGGGCAGACCACCTGCGTACGGGAATCCGAGGAAGACAGGAGCTGGTGCACCGCTGTCGAATCAACCTCCAACTCGATGTGGCGGAAGCCTAGACGTCAGGCAAGAGAGAGGTCAGTATAAACACCCCAGAGCTCAACAATCTTTGGAGGGCACTAACCGAGGTTCTGGGCAAAACCAGCTAACCAACGCCCTGTGCTGTCCCGGATGAGGCCACCGGCTGTGGCCAGGGAGATGAACCGATTGCTGGCCCCGTCAGTATTGACCTTGACCCATCCTGGTGGCGGCGTGGTCCAGCTAATGCTGATCTCCTGGCGGGTCCTGAGGCTAGGGTCATAGCGGCTGCGCCTCTCCGAATCTATGCAGAGTTGATCTGCATAAGAAAAAATAACAAAATCAGGGGAAGAAGGCCAAGTGAAGTGAAGGTCAAAGATAGACTTATTCCTCCAAGTCCAAAGAAACCAGCAGGTGACACCGAACAGTGTGACCCAGGCGTGGCCAAGAGGTCGGCGGTGATGGTGGAGGTTGAAAAGAATCCAGTCCCAAAGAGGCTGTGTGAAGAAGTCAGTAGTAGCGAGATGGGGCCACAGCGTGGTCCACACTCGACGAGCCTTGTGACAATCGCGAATCACGTGAATGGAGGATTCTTCAGAGGGGCAGTGAGGACACGAGCTGTCCGTCGTAAGATGCCTCCGGGCCCTGTGCTGGTTCGTTAGTAATCGGTCCGTCGTAAGATGCCCGTGCTGGTTCGTTAGAATTCTTTGAACCGTCTGGCTGCCATGCCTAAATTCCAGGCAGCAAATAATTTAGTTGCAAAGTAACTGTCCGTCCCCACACGGGACGATTGCAATTTGGAAAGGAAACCGAGGAGCAAGAGAAGAGAATGTGATGATCAAGTCATTGATGTCGTCACCCTGTGGGTGGATCTATAATTGATTTGAATTTTCCTACGCATATCCAGCTACCTCGGCCGTCGTATTCTGTATAAAAAAGGACCGGCTGAAGTGACGAGAGGAGGATACTGAAGTCATTGATGTCGTCATCACGTGGGTGGGTCGACAATTTATTTGAGTTTCCCTCCCCATGTCCAGCCACGTAGGTGATTCATATCAATGAATGGATAAAATTAAAGGGACAAGGTTGGAATAGGCCGTGTTATTCTAACCAATCACATTTTATTTTTCTGGGTTGTTGACATTAAAAATTAACATGCAAAAAGTAGAACCATCATTGCAACCAAAATTTAAGGCCACGGGGGTAAGATGATATCGTTGTCTCTCGTCTGAACGCAGTTGCATGTTCTTAGACACCAGTTGTAATCTAAAGAATTTTCCAATGTAGAAATAGCTATGAACTTTCGCATATATAACTTGACTAATTGAAGATTTCATGCTCAGAAAGTTATCCAAGCCCAACATCTGAAGGTTCTCATGTATTTTAAAAGTGCTCTGTATATATTTTAATAATTAAAGAAATGTTCAATTAAATATTTAAGAGTTGTTTATTTCCGTTTTTAAACTGCGACTTTTGTTATGTGGCTAAAAGGACAAAAACAAAGTTAAAACTCGTGTGGTCTATAGTTTTGTTATTTATTGTTTTTAAAAATTAAAAAACTACAATAAAACTAAAATTTGAAATTGTCTTTTATTTTTCCCTATGTTTTTAGTTATGATTTTCAAAAGAAAAGAAATAATTTATTAAAATGTGTTAGTGTTGTATAAAAAACAAAATAAATTATAAAATCTTAAAATATGTGCTTTCTCTAATTGTGGTAATCATTAATGAAAAGTCAAGTTGAAAATTATTCCTAGCTCCTTTTTCATTATTTGTCTAATTATTGCTTTACTTACGTAGATGGCTACTTTGTGAGGCAGTGGCCCACGATTTCTATAAAAATGGTACGAACTTCTTCTTCTTCTTCTATAAAGTCCAAACTTCTAACTCCACATTGGTGATAACATTCTTATCATACAAGAATTGCTAAAGGGCTACTCTCGCTCCACTTATGTTCCCAACTATATAATGAAAATCGACTTTCATAAGGTCTTTGACAGCATTAGCTGAGATTTCATATTGATAATGTTCCAAGCCTTGGTATTTCCAGATATCTTCATCAATTGGTTAAAGTAATGCATCACCTTTACTATTTTATTTGTGCTTATAAATGACAGTCCAACTAAATTTTTTAAGGTTGCCAAGGGTCTTTCACAGGAGGATCCTCTATCTCCCTATTTCTTCATTATATATATACAGAAATCCTTAGCTCAATTATTAAACAAGAAGTGTTGTTTAATCCAAACTTCAGATACCATTCTAAATGCAAAATGATTACTTTAACTAACCTTGGGTTTACACATAACATCCTTTTTTTTGTAAAGCTCAGACGAGCTCCATCAACACCTTGATGAAGGTACTTGAGAAATTTAAAAGCTACTCTAGGTTACAAATCAATATCAGTAAAAGCCTCTATCTTCTCTCCAAAACAACCACTAATCTCCAACCATTTGTTGCACAAGCTACTGATATGTATCCCACTAGCCATCCAATAAAGTATTTGGGACTTCCAGTAACTGCAAAATGCCTCAATTACCAAAAGTGCTTACCCCTTACTGAAAGAATTCAGAGAAGAATCAACTCATGGGTGAATAAAACTCTATCCTTTTCTGGTAAATTACAACTCATAAATTATGTGCTTAATTCTTTGCATATATATTGGAGTTCCCACATCTTCCTCTCATAAATCATTATCAAAAATATTGAAAGATTGCTCAAAAATTTCTTGTGGAGCCACCCAGATGGGTCTAACGATGCAGCAAAGGTCAGGTGGACTGATATATGCCTCTTTAAAGAAAAAGGTGGCTTGCATATCTCACTTATCAAAACCACAAACTAGGCTTTGATTCTCAAGAGACTTTGGTGGATTTTGCTTAATAAACACTCACTGTGGATAAGATGGCTACACTTTATTTTCTATGATGTAGAAGTATATGGAAAATATGCAAAAGCTCCTCTCATTCTACTTCTTGAATCAATTACTTACTTTGAGAGACACGGTACTGTGATGTCACAAGCAAAGCTAGTAATGATCCAAATTCTATTGATATATTTGATTGGAATGGCTACTCAATCCATACTCTAAGCAATAAGATTACCAAGAATCTCTTAAGAAGAAGATGCCCTGAAGTTGATTGACACAAAATTGTGTGGAACAAAACACTTACTCCTCGGCTATCCTTCATTCTTTAGCTTGCTATCCAGAATAAGCTTAATACTTTAGACAAATATCCTCATTTGCAATTTGATAGGAATTGCTCTATATGTCAACTTCATGAAGAATCTCGAGATCATCTTTTCTTTACATGTCCCTTCAACTTCAACATATGGCAGAAGATTAAGAGGAAATGTCTATGGACTGATCCAGGTAACATCATACTTGACATCAAGCAAAGCTTATCAGTTGGGACAACTCGTCTAAAACATATTCAATTCATCTTTATTCTTGTTTTGAGGACTTGTGTGTATAAACTACGAAGAGAATGTAATCTCAGAAAGTTTGCAAATAAAATTTTAACAAAAGAATCCATTCAGTTAGACATTATACAACAAATAAATGAGTTGCTAATGGTGAAGAACTTTAACAACAATGCACAACTGATATATCATATTCTTTGAACATTTCAGCACATGCGTGCTTAATCTATTTTTTTACTTATATTTTGTCTTTATTCCTTATATATCTTTGTAAGGAGTGAAAAGGGTATACTCTTTAACTTTTTGTCTACCTTCTATTATCTTCATTTTTATCACTTAATACAATTTTATTTTTCAAAAAATGCTCCTGGCTCCATAGACTAAAAAAGGTTAAAGAAGTTTTCCTTTTTATAATTTATTGTCTCAAATTTTTGCTAATCCGTATTTTATACTCCTTTATTCTAAAACCGTATTGAAGTATTTGACATAAATTCTTATCACTATCCCACGAAGAACCATTGATTGTCTCCTCTCTTGTACTTTTTGCTCTTATTGTTGATGTGCAAGTAAGATTAATAAATTTGAAAAAAAGAAAACCTAGACAAATCCCAGCTTACTTTTCTCAAAAAATTGATGAAGGTTTACAATTTTTTTTAATTATTGTGATTGCTTAGGTTTTGACACTCTCAATTCCTCGTCGAGATAGTACATTAAGATGTCATAGATAGAATCAAGATTGTCTTGTCATTGAGTGAGCTAATACTTAATAGCTACTAGACGATCATTAGGTGGAGATTCATCATGTGGTCGTGAGGTAGTAACCCTATCATCTACAAGTAGCTCCATATTGTGAATAAGTATAGAAACATAAGGACCAATGTAATACGTGAAAGCCTCATATGGTGATACAAGCTATTGATGCTATAATTACTATAACTAAGAAGGCATATGACCATTAATGAGTTGGTAATCTATACCTCTACTATTAAGGGTAATAAAATCAAAGAAGAAATCTAGATCAATCTTATATTTAGTGGGAGAGATGCAAAAATGTTGGAAGATGAGGTTATGGATTAGATTATATGAGATGTTTTGTTTCTTTTTGTTGGTGCTACTAAAATGAATCATATTGAGAAAAATGAAGTTATCAAGATGTATGTTCTCTCTTAGTAGAGGGGTGTAGAGGAACCAAAGGTCATCAAATCCTAGAAATGTAAAATGGCCATCAAAATAAACAAAGTTGTACTTGATAAAAAGATGATAAAATTTAGTAATAACATTAAAACCATAAATATCATTTAGTTTGCTAATGGATTTTACACAGTACCTAACTTAAAGATGATTTTGACTTGATCATATACAAATTATAGTAAAAGTTGATATTTGGTATGATAACTTTTATAAACAAGATTTTCAGCTGTGAAAATGTCTAAATCTCATTAATAACGTCACTAGTAAGATAGATGTATACACTTTGGACTTTAGAAAAGAGGTGAGTGTTGTCATTGATTATTTAAGATTGAAGTTTATAGTAAAACAACCTAATAGTTTTTGGACTAATGTGATAATTCTTAGTAAGTAGAGATTCCTATCCTTGATTAATAAAAAATTGTATTAGGTCATATGCTTTAAATTATTCTAGACCTAATTAAATAAATTAAATGATTTTCATATAACTTGTGTGTAAAATATAATTGATAAATTAAGGATAGTGAAAGTCAAAGTACTCATCCTTATGACTAGAATCAGGCACAGGCATAGGAGGAATTAGAGATCTCTCTCATGTTTTTTGAGTCCTAGTAGAAGTACATTAGTAAATGTTCTAGATATAAAGAGGGACTTTTATAGAAGTACATTAGTAAATGTTTTAGATATAAAGAGGGAGTTTTATCTCATTCTTCCCATGAGAATAAAATGTGCAAATTTCTTTAAGGATGGAAATAGAAACTTTAAAAATGGTGAATATCCATGATTTTTGAAGGTCTAACGACACCTGGAGGAAATGAATTTCAATAAAATTTTAAACATTTAATCTCACCAATTTTAATTCCCATCCATCACAACAAGTAGTATTAGTCATCTAGGAAAAGGTAAGATAAATTATGAAATATACATGATTTGGTGAAAATTTTAAAATCAAGGCTTTTTGAGAAATAATTGGTTATAGACTTTCAAATAAGGCAAGAATTCACAAAGGTGAGTGTTGGCATAATTCACATATATTCCTAGTGATGGTAGGTAATCATCAATTGCACAGGGAAATAAAAAATGATAACTAACTAAAAAATTCCTAAATTTATTCATAAGGAAAAATGCAAGAAAAACTTAAATTGGATAAAAATAGATATGATTAGATGCAATGAGAGTTATAAAATCATAATTCAACCATTAATTTCACTAATAAAGGATCAATTTTGGAAAATGATAAGTGAAATGTAAATAAATGAAAAATCCTTAATTCTAGAACCATTATATCTTCAAATTAAAAAAATTGGTGCCATCTAATTGTAATTGGATGAAATTATATATAAAAAACTTTAATAAAATGAAAAATGATGAATTAATCATTAATTGTAGCTTAAAGGAGGGTAAAGAACAATCTTGGACTCTTATAGAAATGTTGAGGCTGGGGGAGTTACTTAAGCTATCATTCAAGAGCTTGATTGTTAATAGTAACAACACCTTATTCTATTTCAATATTTAGTGTAATTTAGGTCCTTTCATTCAAGAACTAAGTTTAATTCAATTGGATTGACAATCACCCTTAATTCCAAGGTAAAAGAAGTGGTTGATGGTGATGATTAGAGTTAAAAATCGAGAGGACTATCTATAATTAAGGCAAACCTTCCAAGTTATAAATAAAATCTAAATGAAGATCACTAAGTGGTTTGTTTGAGGGATAATTCACACAAATTTACCAATAATTCGTGTTTGGAACTCACTTTAAAAGAGTTTCATGTTATAACCTAATATGGATGTCATGACCCAGTACCACATCGAGCCCATGACAACCGACGCATAACCTGGCTAAGGACACTTACGGTATCCTTAATCTGACTATACAAGACTAACTGAATATCTATTCTTTTCTCTCTCTTTTTTAAAATTCGGGCAGCACAATGGTTGTGTTTTAAAAATCTAAAAAAAACTGTAAACAATTTCAAACGCACTTCTATATTCACATCCAACCACAACTTGAGGACTTTAAAGTCCTCTCAAGGCAATCTCAACAACAATATTAAAAGATTCATACATAAAGTCATTTATAAAATACAAGGCAATCAAAAGTTAACTTACAAAATCATAAAGTGTATCTGAATAAACATAGTTCATGAACCATTAGACCATAAAAGTACAAAATAGGAAACTACCCACATGCAGTAATACTTCGAAAATGTCAAAAGATCACATGATCCACTCAGAGCTTCAAACTCACTAAATTAACCTGCATGGTTGGAAAGTGGAGGGGGTGAGTACACTAGGTACTCATCGAGTAGGAAAGACATATATTACAAATAGAATTCGATTCATACCAAGACAGTGTGGATAACATATGAAGTAAATATATATCACATAGAAAACACATAGGCCTCACTTATAACTCAATGTATACTAGTTAGGAACCCTATAGGCCTAGCATATTAACTTACTTATCAAGTGAGCATAGGTTCCAATTCCAGTATACAATAGCATAAAAACATCATATGTATAAATCAAATATTGATAGGGAAACCAATATTAGGATAAGCCAAAACAATCATGTGTGACACCACTAGTTGGCCAAACTAATGTAAACACCCACTGATACTTGGTATGGCTCGACTTTCATCCATGGTGAGTCCGGACTATAGTTGACAAGAGCGTCATGACCCTAGGTGATGACCTTGTCAATGTCGAGACCCTAAGTGTGGAATCACCCACGAGTCCTATAGAAAGGTGTCGATATGGTAACTCGACTTTCATGTACCAGCATCAAGGATACGGGGTTCGCTTAATCAGTTATGCCAAGCACACGATTGACCAATTGTTTTCTCACCAATCACAAAACAAATCATGTCCAATTATTAAGTATAAAATCAACCAAGGCACCATGCCTTTATTTCTCGGTCCAATCGATAAAATGAAACTATGCCATGGCTCTAAGTCAAAAGAGAACAAAAACATGCAGCATACATGACTCGATTATGTATATATAAATTCTAAAACATTATCTTATGAAATACAAGGCATCTTTTGTACTCCAAATGCAAAGTTATTCAAAAATGTAGTTTCAGAAAATAAAACATTATTCTTTACATTCAAGTTCAGATTGGTGGAAAACAATATTATTTCTCAAAATATATAATAAAAACATCAGCTGCACTTCATGTGAAAAGAGGTATTAAAAACAATGTCATTTATTAAATAACTAAGCATATTAGCATCCATTTGAAATTCAATTCTACCACACGTTGCATAGGTTCAAAATTCACATACAAGTCATCATGTATGTCTTAGAATGTTCTAATCCTATTTGAGAAATATGGTCTCCCCATCTCACCTCAAAGAAGGTATATACTCTCTTAGCTTCAACAATCCTGGTACGGGCTCCTTGATTTACAGCTCCCGAGCCTTTATACATAAAAAGGATATACAATGAAATTACTACCTAAATATAAATTTCATGTTTATACACCCTCACTTAAGTGTATAAAACACAATATCACTCCCTATAAGCTATATAATTTGACCATTAAACTTCTCACAGGGTTACTTCCTTACTAGTCACATTATCTTCTCTTTTGCATTTTCTAAGGCATTTAATGCCTTTAATCAAACTTACTCATTTCATAACATAATTAAGCACATCATTATCTAAGCATATTAAGCTATTACTTGTCAATCTAAGCAACAATTCAAGTTCACTCTAAGTTGACATAAAAGTGTTTTCCAATGCATACCATTATAAAGCCTTAAATCC
>JANVCQ010000008.1:21244954-21256324 GCA_025531925.1 Erythroxylum plowmanianum
CAGTTCGCGTCTGCATTAGTGTATTTTTATTTTCTGAATTTTTGTATTAATGATTAGGTCAATTTGTAAAGTCAACAAGCTGAAATAAATTGTATTTATGAAAAGGGCCCTCGTGGCCAATGTACTTACAAATGATTGTGCATGTTCTTTGTTTTCGCATTGTGCATGTTTGTGTTCAAAAAAAAAATTTATACTGTATTTTGACTGAATGATGTAGCACGCCACCCTCACAGGACACGGACTCGGATATCACCGTCGATGTCGAGTTCGGGTCATGTGAGAGTGAGGTGTTACAATTTATGTCAAACTAATATACACCATCACTTATACATCTATGTAGCTGATCATGTATAAGCAAGCAACCCTAATTTTACACAATTAAAATGCATTTAAAAGGACAACAAGGGTATGAAGAGATTAGGGACTGAAAACGAGGCAAATTCCTTTCTCTTTTGATAGTTATAAAGAGCTAAACTTTACCTTTCCATTTTAGACGGGATATCGAGGCTGATGAACATGTTTAGGTTTTCATTAGGCTAGTGATGTTGTTCTTAAACCTCTTTTGTGATTGACTATGTTATTTTGTGTTTAATTTTTTTAATCTATATATGAACAACTTAGGTTGGCCTACTAGATTATTCATGTACAAATTCATTACCAAAATCTAAATTGCAACACATAATTGTTATACATATGATTCACTTATGGTAAATTAATGGTCAAGCATCATTAGGTATAATATAGAATAGGTTAAATGTCTTATTGCTTAGATTAAATTTTTGTTCCTATTTCATAATGTAATTGTCACATTAAATCTATAGAGCTTATTATAGATTATCCAATAGTATGTAATCTTACCCCTACTTGGTAGAGAGAATATTTACGATAGACCCACTTAAATATACATATATGCGTAAAATATAAATAAACATATTAAAATAATAAAGTAATAATAAAATGTGAAAATAATAAACTAACAAGACCATATTATACCCATCTCTTTACCTCACCAACTTAGTCATTTTTAGTAATAACACCAATTTCAACAAAACATGTCTGAATGCATAAGTAAACATAATTAATTACTATAGAAACAACATATACACATATAAACTCCATTAAGATAGATAAGTAAATGGGAGTGACATTATCTTCTTACATTGTCTACTTTAATTTTTGAATGTTGGACATGTAGACACTCTAATAACAATTTTTGAATGTTGAACATGTCGACAATCTAATAACCTTATTGTTTACTATTTAACACACAATTAGTTGGGATGATTATCAGATATTTATGTTGCTTACTTTTGGATTCTTATAAGGCACTAAAAAATAAAAGAATAAGAAGCTACTACTAAACTAAGTGAGAGGAGGTATTGATATATCATTTTAAGGAGGCTTTACAAAAAATGAAATTACGTCATTACCTATAATGGTACTTTAAAACCCGAATGTGGTACTGGGTGGGAGAAACTTCTTTAAACTTCTCAAGGAAGCTTTGTACATGTTGTTGTACTTAATTTATTACTTTAAATTTATGAATTATTATGATAAACATAATTTAGTGAATGAACATATAGCAATTTGTTTCCTTTAAATTGATGCTTCAACCAATGCTAATATCTACACATTTAAAGATACAGTTGTAAAAGTAATAGTGTTAAAGAAAACATTAATTCCATATGGTATGGTAAACGGTTGTATAAGTATATGTGTCCTTCGTACTGTTCATTCATAAAAGGTAATGACAAAAATTGTGACCATATGGGCATACAAACAACCATATGCAACTAAACTTCAAAAGAAAAGCATGATTTTATATGCAAAGGTTAATATATTTATGTGTTAATAATTATTCCTTGAAATTCTATATATCAAAAACACAATTCAACATATGAGGGTATAGCTAAGAGTATTGACCAAATCCTTTAATAGACATAGATTAATAGTTGATCGTGTAACCGTATATGTACTTTACACTTAATTGCAAGCAACGAATATGAACCAATATCAAGAGCCCCAATGGCTAAAAGATCTTACTTAGTAAAAAACTAAGGAAAAAAAGAAAAAAGGAACATTAAGTCAAAAAGGCAAAAAAGGCAAGAAACGAAGATCGTGCCTTAAGAATTTAAGAAACCAACAAGATTGGCCACATGACTATATAGTCTTGTTGAACATAACCTTTTATAGACAAACTTTGATGCACGATGGTATACCAATCAATTTCCTTCATATTAAATCTTTGTATTATTCTAATTTAGTCATAGGGAACCCACTTTTTATTGTTTTAGAAAAGAAATATAATTAATTAATACAGGAAAACAAGGTCATACAAGCTTAATATTTCATTCAAAGGCGAAACGTTAAGAACAGAAAAACAAGGTGAAAATAAACGCAACAAAATTGCACTATAGATGTAGTGAGAAACGTATATTTGAACTACATGTTAAGTGAAAGTTCTTCATCAAAATGAGTTCCCATACTTCAGCAATGATCAAAGATATCAAAGCCTCTTTCACAAAAAAATTTCTTGGGAAACCACAGGTTGCGTTTAGTGATGATCATAGATATCAAACCCACTTTTATAGTTGTTACTTGGTCCTAATGCATAACAGAATTTTTTTACAAAAAATTTGTATAAATTGTAATTAGAAATGGTATAGTTTGTGTTGAGGCATGATATACTCTTATTAAAGTAATGTTATTCTCATATTAAAGTGAAGTTTGGATTAGTTATTATAGGTTATAGTATTATTTTATACATAGGCATGGTATTAGATGTATGGAGTTCTAGTATAATTTTTATTAAGACATGGTATTCTTTATACTTAGTGTTAGCATTATGATATTAAAGTGAAAATGTGATTTATTTGTCATGGGTGGTGATATGTTTTGTAGATAGGTATAGTATTGGATGTACGAAGTCATGGTAGTTTGTATTGAGTCATAGTATTCTTTCTATTTAATATGGTATTCTCATATTAGATTTAAGGTGTGACGTTTATCTATTATAGGTGGTAGCGTTTTTTTGTATATAAGTGTAGTATTAAATAAATAAAGTCTTAGTATAACTTTTATTAAGTGATGATATTCTTATATTAAAGTGAAGGTGTGACTTATCTATTATAGATAGTGATTTTTTTGTACATAAGCGTGGTATTAGATGTATGAAGCCCTGATATAGTTTGCATTAAGTCATAGTATTATTTCTACTCAATGATGATATTCTCATATTAAATTATTGAAGGCGACACTTATCCATTAAAAGTGGTAGTACTTTATATAAATAAGCAAGGTATGATGTTTAAAGTCCTAATTTAATTTATATCGAGACATTGTATTTTTAGTACTTAAATATGGATTATTATATTAAAGTAAATGTGTTACTTATATATAGTGAGTACTAGTACTTTTTATACATAAGAGTGGTAGTGAATGTATGAAGGTTGTACATAGTATATTCTTTGTACTCATTGATAGCATTTTGATATTAAAGAGAACGTGTGACTTATATGTTATAGGTGGTAGTACTTTTTATACATGATCATATTATTCCATGTATAAAGCATAATATATTTTTTATTAAGTGATGATATTATCTATACTTATTGATCGTATTCTCATATTAAAGTGATGATCTGATTTATCTGTTGTGAGTGGTGATATTTTTTGTACAATTTCACGATATTGAATATATATAATTATAGTTTTTATTAAAGTATGATATCTTTTGTACTTCTACTACTATTCTTATATTAAAATAGATATGTAACTTATCTGTAGTGATACTTTTTGTACATAGACATGGTATTCTTTTCATAGCGTGGTAGAATATTTTTTAATATATTTGATATTTTCTTGTCTTCATAGTATTACAGCTAGCCATTGAAGTTTTTAAAGGTTCGTATAAGCTCATTTTTTAACGATCATCTTGATTGTTAAAAGGTAACACAAGTTGGTGCTTCATCTTTTTCGTCCTTCTTAGTTAACTTGATCATGTAACTGACTGGTAAAAAATAATGGTGATTTTGTAAAATCGATCAAAGAACATGTTGTCGCTTTTGAAACTAGTTGTTGCAATAGTAGAACATGTATTTTCTTAAATCTATTGTAGTTTTCATTTTTTTGAAAAGAGCAGTATTAAAGATGATATATGTTATAAATTATTAATTTTTAAATCACAATAAGAAACTTAATAAAAAGAAAAAAATCTCTTAATTTTCTTTTGCAGTTGATAATAGAAGGAAAAAATGAAATACAATGAATAAGAAAAAGAAAAATATAAAAATTCATTTCACATTATGATAATACTATTTTATTCCTTTTGTAAGTAAAAATTATTTATTTACCTTTTAAAAAATATATACCCAACAACCAAGTGATATAAATGACCAAATACCAAACGGTCCCAGAAAAAGTGAGATGTCGACGACGAACCATGCATGTGACACCAATTCTGCGTCCGTAGTGCCCTTTAGCGTTGACCTCTCTAGACCTCAGAAAACAAGGAAAAAAAATTAGGAACTCCGTGCAATTATTGCGAAGCTTCATGGCGGCTGCAGTTTGTGGAAAAATGAGACCATTCCTGCAATAATTATATCTTCTCCACTGCCGTCCACTTTTACAGCTCCCTCCAATAACTTTCATTGTTATCACTCTCTCTATCTTCCCCAATTTCAGACATGGACCGACGCCTCCATGAGACCATAAGAAAAGGTGATACATCCACCTTCTTAAATTTTGTTCGAGAAAACGAAGCACTAATCGATCACACGACCCCAAAGTCCACCAATACCATATTACACATAGCAGCTCGTTTCGGGCACAGGGAGTTGGCGGGAGAGATAGTGAAATTGAGGCCGGAGATGGTGTCGGCGGTGAATGAGAAGATGGAGACGCCATTGCATGAGTGCTGTAGAGAGGGGATGGTGGAACTGGCGAAACTCTTGGTAGAAACTGATCCTTGGGTGATTTACAAGGTCAACCAGGACAACCAAAGTGCTCTTTTTGTTGCTTGTGAGAAAGGAAAACTGGATGTTGTCCAGTACTTGCTTGAGTACCAGTGGCTACTGACGTCGGAAGTTGATGGCTTATCTACTTCTCTACATGTTGCTGCTTTGGGAGGGTACACAGGTAATTAACACCTAAATACCATATTCTTCTTCTTATTGTTCTTATGGTTATATTAGTATTAATGAAATATTTCTTAGAAAAAGAGAGGACAAACTAGTCCAAAAGTGGAATTACTTGCAAACTTATCTAGTACATATGTCCTATAAAAACTAAAATTCACTATCATATTTGAATTCTGTAGCTTTTATATTAGCACTCGGAAGAATATAAAAAGTGGATTAACGAAATCCCCTTCATTAGAAGATTCAAGTTTAAGTTTTTACTTCAAATGAGAGAAAACTTTATTTAATAAATAAAATTTTTTAAAATGTATATTCTAGAAAATTTTAAAATCAGGAAACTTATTTATATTTTTCGAAATAAATTGAATATTAGTCATACTCTTCATAAAAACAAAAACAAAAATTAAAATTAATTATTATTTTTACAAATTATAAATATACGAAGAAATTAAAATTAAAATAAATCTAAAGTTTTTGTCCACGGCTCTTTTACGACCGGCTAGAACAAAATGTTCCTATTGCCGCGTGTAGCTGGAATCCACTACATATTCATGTATATTTCAGAATCACAGTGGTTGACTTGACTTAGAGCCAAACAACTTGCTTGTCCTAACTATCATAACCAGTCAAACAAGCGCACGTTTCCTTTATACTACTTTCTGAATCTATTTCAATTCTTTAGTTAGAAATTTCTTCTTATAATTTTTAATTCTATTGCATATGTTAATAGTTAATACCATTAATGTTTTGCTAGAACACGTAACATTTATATTTTAGAAACCATATCATATAGGGACTTATATAAACAAAATTATATATTGTTACGTTGTATTGTTTAAATTAATATAGTGTGTAATTATAAAATTAAATACAATACATATTATAGTTTTTATTTAAAAATTTTGTAAAAATATACACTTATTACATATAAAATTTATATTTACAATTTTCAGAAACATTTCATTCTGTTTAAATTATATAAAAATTTCAATGGTGTTGTGACCATAAAAATATTTAAATTTTGTATGTAAAAATAAATATTAAAATTATACGAAATGAAAAATTAGACGACAGCATTTTGTTAATCAAAACCAATTTATAAGAAATAACGCTAGAGACAAACTGCCTTGGCCTACCATGACCATCCCTTATGTTTAGCGGACATAGAAACCGATACAGTGACCCTCAGTATCAACTGGGCACAAAAGAAATGGATAAACACTGCATGAAGTTTTTGAAGCCATCAGTCTAAAATCTTTTACCAATGGCCAGAAATAGCTACGTGACGATAAATGTATAATTTTTAAAAATAAAATTTTCTTCATTTAAAAGCGATATTAATTAAAGATTATTAAGTATTAGTTATTTATTAATCTGTCACTAATAACTTTTAAGTGAAAAGTTAATAATAGGATGTGTTTTAATTAGAGTATTGATTGTTTTATAGGTTTTCTCTTAATTCCAGTTCAACTTGAGAATTCTACGTAATCTCTTTGAAATTTTGTTTGTGATTAACGAAAAGATTAACATTATCTTTGTGGTTCTGTATATTTCCACCAGAAGCGAAAGTGTTAACCTTTTCTCTAATGTCTTTTTTTCCTCTCCTGCGTAACTCTGCTAAGCCTAAGTTGTACAAGTAAATATTTCCAGAACTTTTCATTTCTGACAGCCGAGTATACTTGCCTTTGAGAACGGCATGATATCTACTAATCTTAACCATATTACAACGTAGAAAGGCAAACTGTCTTGTTAAGTAGATGAATAAGATTTTTATGTATATATATTTCAATATTACTGTTCTTTTATATATTACAAAACGTTGAGGCTATATAAAGATTCGACTTTCAGGGTGAACGGAAGTCTTAAACTTGTCTCCAACTGACACTAAAACTTTAAGTTACAATTACAAGAAATTGGAATAAAGTTAACTAACACGGTTGTTAATTAAATCCGTGCCTGCATGCAGAAATAGTGAAGGAAATCCTTAAAGTACGGCCTGACTTTGCATGGAAGAAAGACCTTCATGGATGCACACCTTTGCACCTATCTAGCAGCAAAGGCCATCTCGAGATAACCAGAGAGTTGCTAAGGCTTGACAGAGACTCATCTTCTTTACAAGACAATTATGGTCGTACGCCTCTCCATTCGGCAGCCATCAAAGGCCGAGTAAACATCCTCGACGAGTTGCTCTCTGTAAGCCTCGAACCTGCTGAGATGTTAACTACACATGGTGAGACAGTTCTTCATCTTGGCGTCAAACACAACCAGTTCGATGCCATTAAGTATCTGGTTGAGAAGCTTAACATCACCAAGCTTATTGATAAGCCCGACAATGACGGCAGCACCGTTTTGCATTTAGCAACTGCCGGGAAGCTTAGCACTGTAAGAAATTTCTCTTATCAGATAAAATATATTCTTTCCCTTAAATCATTTTGCTACCGATTTAAAATATTGGAATTCATATTGTCTTTTACTTGATTGAGATTAGATGGTCCTCTACCTCCTGAAGCTTGGTGTCAATGTAAATGCAATAAACCGTAAGGGACAAACTGCTCTTGACATAGTGGAGTCGGATGTGAGCAACTCTGGTGCACTCCTGATTTTACCCGCGTTACAAAATGTTGGAGGCAAGAGGTGTGATCAGTTACCGCCAGGTTCGCAAGAAATTCACCTAACGGAGCAGGAAAAAACTTCATACCAACCATCACCATCGCCAAAGAAAACAGCACAATCTCCAGGTCGACATAACAATCGCCGTAGCCACCGCAGACGGCGTGAAAAGCAGCTAGAGAACCAGAACGAGGGCCTACGAAATGCACGTAACACAATCACTGTGGTGGCGGTCTTGATAGCCACCGTCACATTTGCCGCGGGAATCAACCCTCCGGGGGGTTTTGACCAGCAAAGGGGTCGAAGCATAATGGCAAGGCATACTTCTTTCAAAGTCTTCATGGTGTGCAACATTGTGGCCCTATTTCTATCCCTAGGCATCGTCATTTTCCTTGTTAGCATCATACCTTTCCGACGAAAATCATTGATGAAGTTACTGGTGGTGACACATAAAGTGATGTGGGTATCCGTGTCGTTCATGGCTGCAGCTTATATTGCGGCCATGTGGACGATTGTGCCGCAAGGGAAAAGTATGGCATGGACGTTGGTGATAGTGGTGGCTGTTGGTGGAGGGTGTACCATGGCCATTTTTGTTGGTTTAGGGGTGCTGTTGGCTAAGCATTGGATCCGTAAATGGGAATGGAGGAGATCTAAAAGAAAAAACGATTCCCCGACTAGTAGCGTTAGTCGTGTTGAAGACTTGCAGACAATGAAAAGGGGCATTGGCGATTCCACTAGTAATTCAGACGTTGATAGCTCTGATCAAGGAGGTTACCACTTATATTAGCACCAGTAGATCCTTAAGAGTTGCTATTATATCAGTCACGGCCCAATTAATATTATACCATCAGGCCTTGCAGGTTCCTTCGCCTACGGGTTTTCGTTAACTCGTGCTTGTACTTCACAATAGACTTACAGTTAGTGTTTATGTACCCTTTACCATTAAATTTAAATTGAATTATTTTTTCATTCGTGAATGGAGTTGAATTCCAATCAATTATGGTTTATGAAGAGATGAAATCGTTGTCTAAATTAAATTAGGAGACTTTTTCAAGACTTAATGTTACAATTATTCTGGTATAAATCTACAAAAGGATTGCTAAACTTCCACTTGACCTCTCGGTGGAGCAAACTAAAAATATAATTGGAGAACATGGTTTCTACAGCAATTATTATAACAGGCATTAACTAAAAGAACAATTAACTCAAGATGATACTGTAAATTGCAAATTACATGAACGCATATTACTGTGAGAAATATATAGTATATAAAAGAAGCCATCAACCCAAAAGCTTATTTCATGAGAATTGAGTATTGCAGCATTGAGTCTCCTCTCCATATATGTTGCTGCTTGGAGAGTAGGCTAGCTAGCTGAGGAATTTTTTTTTCCAGTAATATTGGCATGTTGAGTTAGTTTTCCATTGTACTTGGTCCCTCGAATTCTTCTGCTTCTATATTATTCATTTTCTTAAATTTCCCTCCACTCTCACTTATCTTCCCTCTCTCATCTTTTCTTAAATTCTTTGTTTTGATCGCTTTGTTACTCTCTCCTTTGTTTGGACACGCATGCCCTTCTTCTTTATTTTCATCAGGTGGACCGCATCAATATGATTTGGCGAATACTATATCATTTTTAGAAATCATAATTTTTTATTTTTTTAGATGAACATAACCCGTGATTAGGCTTTTAATTATTCATACTTATCTATCATATAATTAAGATGAAGATATAGTTATTATATTGAGAGTGATAAGGCTTCTAACTGTTAATACTTGTATATTGTATAGTTAACGTACAGAAAAAGTCATGACTTTAAAATCGAACCAAATCGGCTGATTTGACCAAAATAAATATAAACAGGGCAAATTTTTGGTCCAATTTATGTTCATAACCTCCATTCAAAAACCGAGCCGGTGTAATAAACCGACCGATTTCTTTAAAAACAGCCCGATTTTCTTAAAAATAGGTTAAGTCAGATTTTTTTTAGTTGCATGAATCACATAATGATGCGGGATCCACCAATATTTAAGTTCCCCTTTCAGCCACACGCACAACCACAACTGTACTTGTAAACCTTTTATCTTTGAATTTTAGCATCATGTATTTTAATGAAAGTTAAGATTTTAAGGGTAGACTCGTAAACTTCTTAAATTTTCAATAAATTTTTTTCTTTCAACTCATTTATATAATCTAAATAAAAATTATATTTTTCAAAAATTATATTCTTTATTTGTTTCTTTATATTTTAATTAAAAATTTTAAAATTATTTTTAAAAAAGGAATTACTATTTTATTCTTAAAAATACTAAATTTATTTTATCTCATTAATAAATTATATTTGTGAAAATTTAGATTCTTTATTTATCTCCTTATACTTTAATTGAAAATTTTTAAATTATTATCGATAGAATCTAATTATTATTTTTATCATAAATTTGTTTAATAAATTAAATTATTAGTTAGTATAGAAGTAATTTTGCTTAAAATAAATAATAATGTGTTAAAATAATATTTAAAATATAAAGAAATATATTTAAAGGATATTAGAAAAGAAATTAGAATAAATTTAGAGTCTTTACTATTGACTTTCTATAAATATACCTCAACTTTTATAAGTTTTAAAGTAAATTATAATATCGAAATACAATTATTATTATTATTATTATTTTAAAATTTATGTTTGATTCAAAATTAGTTTAAATTATTAGATTTATTATTAGTCTATTATATATTAATAGACATTATTAGTGCAATTTTATTTTAATAAGGTATTTTATTTTATATTATATTTCACTTATTTTTATGATTTTTAATTCTTATTTATTATATATCGATTTTATAGTCATTTAATACCAGTTGAACCTTTAAACGTAAACATTTTCTTTGATTGGTTCGATGTCTGGTCTGGTTTTTAAAACTTTAAAAATAGTTAGCATAGAAATAAATTTTGTTGATTATCAAATACTTATTGTATATTTACAAACAACCAAGAAATTTTCATCAATATCATTCAAATCATACAAACAATTTGTGTTCCCGCAGGTTATACAATTTTCTCTAACTCATTTTTCTAACTTTTCTAACGTAGCGTATGGTTGTTGTCTTCGTTGGTAGACATAGATGACAAAACAAAAAATTCTTGTGCCTCGTAATGTTTGATTGCTGTCCCAACTGATTTTTGTTCTGTCTCCTGATGACAAAGATATAAATTTTTTGCTCCTTCTAAAATCGGAGGACAAAATTTCTTGTCTTCGTCTCCGAAACAAAACACATAAATAACTTCCAGAAATACCCGTCTTCCAACATAAACAATTTTTTATTCTTATTTATATTATTAAACTTATTATTATTATTATTATTATTATTATTACTATTATTATTATTATTAGAAATTTTCTACTTATTATTATTATTCTTATTAATATTAATATTATTTTTATTTTTATTAAGTTTATTATACGAAATTAATTATCTTATTATTATTATTATTATTTAATTAATTATTGATATTATTATTATAAATTTTGTACTTATTATAATAATAATAATTATTGTTATTATTATTATTAATTATTGTTATAAATTTTCTACTTATTATTATTACTTTTATCAATTATTTC
>JANVCQ010000008.1:21279390-21304938 GCA_025531925.1 Erythroxylum plowmanianum
TTGAGGTCCTGCGTTCGAGTTGTGACTCACGCAGTGAACCAAAGAGGACAATACCTGGAGTGATGGCGGTAGGGGCCAACAAAACCTTGAGGTCCTGCGTTCGAGTTGTGACTCACGCAGTGAACCAAAGAGGACAATACCTGGAGTGATGGCAGTAGGGGCAGGGGCCCTACAATAGTAGAACTTAGAAATACGTCAAATGAAACAGCTAACAAGGATAAGCGTAATTCAGTAAATAGTTGACTAAAACTGGGAACGAAAAATCTAAATAAAGCTTTAGTTAACTCACTCACTAAACTCTCCTTCTTGAGTGAAAATTCTGTCATTATCGCCCCTATTATTTATGCTAACAATTTTGGATTCTAACGAGCTACATTGTGGACTGATTTACAAAATCTGTGCAGCAATATTCGATTGCCTTGGTTGATATACGGGGACTTTAGCTCTATTTTGTATCGATCTGAAGCTAATGACAATTGTAATTTTAGAAATTATACTTAAGATTTCAAAATATGTGTCGATTAGTTAGGTGTGTTGGTTGGAAATAAGTTTACTTGGTCCAATAAATAAAGCTCAAATTGGTTCATCTAAAAGAAACTTAATCTACCTTTAGTGAATGGCAGATAGCTTGCTCATATTCCAGTAGTAATGCACACTTCCTTGATCCTTTACTTCACAACTCAAAAATTCCCATTTAGATTCAACAATTATTTGACCAATGTACCTGGTTTCTTTGATGCATGTAGGAGATGCTCAAATTGTTTTTTTCATGACACTAAACAATACATCTGCATCCAAAAATTGAAAGCTATTAAACAAGAATTGAAGTGGTTCCAATCTTTGAGGGGCTCAGCTAATCATCCTTTGCCCAAAGCTCAAGATGATCTTACTGAAGTTCAACAGAAACTTGCTCTATCTCCCCACAATCCATTACTCCTAGCAACTAAAAAACAGATATTATCTCACCATATGCTCTATATCCAAAATCATCATTCATTGCTTCAACAAAGAGCAAGAATGATATGGCTTAAAGACGGGGACAAGTGTACCAAAATTTTCTTTAATTCTATATAGGCCAGTAAGAACAAAAATCACATCAATTCGATCATTACAAATAAAGGTACTAGACTTCAAAACTATCAGGAAATTCAAGAAGAGGCTGTGAATTACTTCAAAATTTTGCTTGCTTCTACCACATCTACTCTTGTCATTTCCAGGAAATAAGTCAGGAAGACATAGATTTGTTAACCAAAGTAGTTGATAATTAGGAGATTAAGGAAGCTTTGTATAAATGGCATGGTACGAAAGCACCAGTTATAGATGATCTTAACAATTTCTTCTATCAAAATACATGGAATATTTGCAAACATTCAGGTAACAGAGAAACGTAACAGAAGGAATGAAGGAATGATTGTCTGAATCCTTAATCATTGATAACGTAGGGTGCAAAATATATATAGTTTGCCAACTATGTTAGACGAAGCGTGGGATTCCCTGTAACTAACAAGAGAGAGAAAGGAAATGAAAATATTTACAGGTATTTACACTTATGTACATCACTGAAGTTTCTACGATCTTCTAAAAATAGGGCTTGAAGGCTGGAGTTGTTGGGCGCATTGGTGGGCCTTATATCCTAACAACCCCCCTCAAGGTGGGACGGCATCAAGCAGGCCCAGCTTGAGTAGTGTAGTAGAAAAGGCTGAAGAGGGAAGAGCCTTGGTGAAGAAGTTTGCCAACTATCGCGAAGAATTGATGTGGGTAGTGGTGATGAAGCCCTCCTTGACGGCATTCTGAACTAAATGACAATCGATTTCTAAATGTTTAGTGCGTTTGTGGAATATCGGATTGGTGGAGATGTGTATAGCAACCATATTGTCACAATAGAATGGAATAGGAGTAGGGACTGGTATGTGTAGATCTCGAAGGAGATAAGTGAGCCATCGGAGTTCGCATAATGTGGAAGCCATGCTACGGTATTCCGCCTCTGCCGAGGATCTACTGATTGTGTTTAGTTTCTTTGTCTTCCAAAAGATGAGAGTGGAGCTAAGGAAGATACAGTACCCGGATAGTGATTTCCTGGTGAAATTGCAGCCTGCCCAGTCAGAGTCACAGAATGCGTGTAATGGGAGATCGTCCTGGAATGGGTAGAAAAGACAGCGGTTGGTTGTCCCTTTTAAATACCGCAAAGTATGGACCAGCACGGTCCAGTGTTGTTATGTCGGAGAAGCAGTGAACTGAGTTAATTGCTGTACTGAAAAGGCAATGTCCGGTCGGGTGAAGCCAAGATATAGTAGTTGGTTGACGATGCGCCGATATTTGTCCGGGTCATAGAGAGGAATCTCTTCATTAATGGTGAGTTTCGTGCCCTGACAGATGGGTACAGTAGTAGGTTTGATGTCGAAAAGACCAGCGTCGGTGAGAATGTCCGTAATCAATTTCCGTTGAGATAGAAGCATGCCTGTCGCGGAGTGGGCAATTTCAATGCCTATAAAATATTTGGCAACGCCGAGATCCTTGATGGTAAATGTTGAATGCAGAAACTCTTTGACAGCGTCAATTAAAATCTCAGAAGGCCCTAAAATCAATAAATCATCAACATATAGAATAAGGGCTAGGAAGGAATCGGCAGTACCTTTAGTGAAAAGACAAGGATTCGAAGCAGATTGTTCGAATCCGAAGTGTAGTAGTTTGGATGTGATCTCCTTGTTCCACTGGCGACCCGCCTGTTTTAAGCCGTAGAGTGATTTGTTTAATTTGAAGACTTGACCGGCATGTGGAGTAGGGTGATTGGGAGGTGGAAGGATGTAAATATCTTCATCAATGTGGCCGTGGAGATAGGCATTGTTGATGTCGCAATGTTGGATTGGCCAATTGCGTGCAGCAGCAAGAGCGAGCAGAAGTCGAACAGTGGTGAGTTTGGCAACTGGTGAGAAGACGTCTGAGTAATCAACACCTGCACGCTGATTAAACCCCTTGACAACTAGGCGTGCCTTCCTTCTTTCAATGGAACCATCATGATTGCGTTTGATTCTGAAGATCCACTTTGTAGTTAGAGCCTTTTTCCCTTTAGGTAACGTGGTTGGTGTCCATGTGTTGTTGAGCTCCAGTGCGTCCAGTTCCAAGTGCATAGATTCAACCCATAATGATCCTTTTGAGTTGTATCAAATGATAGTGGTTCATAATCGGTGGACACGTTAGCCAGAAAAGAAGAGTATGGGGTTGAGAAATGCATGTGGGATGTAGTATCGTGATGAGAGAAAGTGGGTAGTTGGTGAATCGATGAATGGGTGTTGACAGCGCCTGTGAGCCGAGGAGGTAGATCGAGGAAATAATCATTGAGATGTGCTGGTAAGTGAGTATGTCAAGTGCTTCTCCTGATTGGAGCTGGTGGGGACGGTGGGTATGGGGGTGAATGGGAAGTAGAGGGATCAGTCATGTTGGGAGAGGTAGTGGTAGGTAATGGAGGTGAGTGGAGTTCACGTAATGGGTAGGGTGAGGATAAGTCTATCGGGTCGGTATGGTGGGTCGGTTGGGTAGAATGTTGTAGGGGTGATGTATATGGGTCGGTGTGTAGTTGTGTGGTTGGGCTTTGGTGGTGTATTGGAGTAATAGGGAAAATGGTGGGCTGGCTTGTGATTTCTGTGGGTGGTGAGGGGGTTTTATATGGAAAGATGGTTTTATAGAAGGTCACGTCCCTGTTGGTGAAACGTTGATGTGTGTCAAGATTGAACAATTTGTAAACTTTCTGATCTGGTGTATATCCAAGGAACAAGCATTTTTTAGCTCGGGGTTCGAGTTTTTCTTTTATTGGATTTGTGTTTGTGGCATAGCAAAGGCATCCGAAAATTTTAAGGTGGTCATATTTTGGTGCCTTACCATGCAACTTTTCATATGGGGTGTTCCATGATAAGGTTTTTGTGTGTAATCGTTTATAATATATGTTGTTATTAAAAGAGCATCCCCCAAAAAATTTTGGGTAAGTGGGCTTGGAATAAAAGGGCACGGGTGACTTGTAATAAATGTTGATGTTTGCGCTCTATGACACCATTTTGTTGTGGGGTGTGGACACATGTTTTTTGGTGTAAGATGCCCTTGGATAAAAATAGTTGTTGGCATGGGTAGTTAACGAATTCGGACCCATTGTCCGTTCGTATGGATTTAATGGGCAAGGAAGATTGTTTTTCAATAAGGGTGATAAAATTTGTTAAGGTATCATGGAGTTGGGCCTTACTTTGTAACAAGATAGTCCAGGTGGCCCTTGTTACCTCATCTACGATGGTTAAGAAAAACTTTGAGCCATTTGGAGTTGGTGTTTTGTACGGGCCCCAGAGGTCTATATGTAGCAATTCGAAAGGTTGTTTACAAGTAATGGTATGAGTTGGGAATGGTTTCCTAGACTGTTTTGCCAATGGACACATATCGTAAAAATGATTAAGTGGAACTTGAAAATTAATGTCGGGTATATGTGAGAGCTTGCTCCTTGATACATGACCAAGACGAAAATGCCAAACATCAAAAGGGTTCGATGCATTACAAATTATTGAATCCTATAGATAGAAGTCAAGTGGAGGACCTTTAAGAGTGTTTTGTGGTAGTAAGTGGCGTTGATTGAGTTTGTAAATCGCTCCATTGGCTTCGCAGATTGCTATTATAGAATTAGTCCGAAGGTCCTGGAAAACCACCTTATTAGAGACAAAAATAACGACGAGTTTATTTTGATTGGTCACTTTATTTATGAACATGAGGTTATGGTGGAAAGAAGGTATGTGCAAAACATCTTTCAAGGACAGTCCGTTTGAGATGTGAGTGTTCCTATGTGAGTAACGGGTCGGTAAGAGCCATTTGGGAGGGTAACAGGGTAGGAGGAGTTGGTTTTGGTGTGTCTGGATAATAGTTAGAGGTTGGGAGTCATGTGGGTGGAGGCACCTGAATCTACTACCCATGAACCACTATCATTTTCAGCTTTAAAAGGCTCATTATGGGTTGAAAACGTACCTGCAAAATTGTCTGAAGCTACGTGGTTGGCTGCCACATTACCTTTTCCTCTCATGAATTTCATTAGCTCCTGAACCTGTCGAGCGAGAATGTTGATGTTCACATCCTGATTGTCATTTGAGATATCATCTATTGGGCTGCCCATCACTGTCGCTGCATACTCTAATTTCCCTTTTTCTCGTTTCTCTCGTAATTCCTTATACCAATCTGGGATGCCGTGAAGATGGAAGCAGGTTTCAATTGTGTGCCCCTTTGCATGGCAATGTTCACATTGCTTATCTTCTTTCCTTTGAAAAATCCTCCTTCTATTTCCACCTGGATTTCCTCCAATGTTTTCCTTGTTCCTGTTTCCGCCTGAATTGTCTCTTTTAAGAGTTCCATTTGCGTTACCAATACCGCATTCCTTTGTTTTTCTACTGTTAGAATCATGGAGTAAGCTTTATTTACTGTGGGTAGTGGTTCTATGAGCATAATCTGACTCACAACATTACTATATTCCTCACGCAATCCCATCTAAAATTGTACCAGTTTAGTGTTGTTCTCTACTTCCGAATTGTGTGTGGCTACATCACACTTGCACTTCTTAATAGGTATCAAACATCCCAAGTCATTCCATAATTTTTTGATTTTTGTGAAATATATTGCAACAGAATCGCTCCCCTGTCTCAATCTATTCATTTCTTGCATCAACTGATACAGGTATGGTCCACTGCTCTCTCCGTATCTACTTCTCAATTCCTCCCACAGATCCTCCGCAGTGATAGTAACTAAAAACGAGTCGGCTATTTCTTTAACAAGAGAGTTTAAGATCCACGAAATTACCATATTATCGGTCGTTCTCCATTTCTTGTGCAGACTCTGATCTTCAGGCTTTGGGCAGCTCCCATCCACCATGCCCAGTTTGTTTTTGGCTTTGAGCGCATTACCATGGAGCGACTCCATGACAGGTAATTGTTTCCATCTAGCAGAGATGTTACGAGTACACATCCTGGGTTGTCGTTGGAGTTGATTTGGAGTGTGTCTGTGTCTATTGCTTGTTCGGGTGCAAGGGTCTCGCTTGAATCATCTGCCATAGCTGATGAAAAATTTGAGATCTGATAAGTTATGGTTTATGTGTGCATTTTTCCTGGTTTGCTCTGATACCATGCAAACATTTTGGTAACAGAGAAACGTAACAAAAGGAATGAAGGAATATTTGTCTGAATCCTTAATCATAGATAACGCAGGGTGCAAAATATATATAGTTTGCCAACTATGCTAGATGAAGCGTGGGATTCCCTGTAACTAACAAGAGAGAGAAAGGAAATGGAAATATTCACAGGTATTTACACTTATGTACATCACTGAAGTTTCTATGATCTTCTAGAAGTAGGGCTTGAAGGCTGGAGTTGTTGGGCGCATTGGTGGGCCTTATATCCTAACAATATTACTAGTTCCTTTGTTAAGCAAGTAGTGAAGGATTTTTTCACTAGGGGAGTGTTACTTCGAGAAATTAATCAAACTTTCCTTTGTCTAATTCCGAAAACTTCTTCTCCCAATTCCTTTAGTGAATTCAGGCTAATATCTTGTACAATAAACTGATTTTAAAGATCCTTGCATCTAGATTGAAATATGCTCTCATCCCACTCATCAATGATAACCAAGGAGCTTTTATCAGTAATCGGCACATTGGTGATAAAATACTGATTGTCCAGGAATTACTTTATGGCTATTCCTGAGCCAATTCACCTCCAAACTGTACCATCAAAGTTAATTTTCATAAGGCATTCAACAGTGTGAGTTAGAGCTTTTCAGTTTCCGAGCCATATTCATTAATTGGATAAAGTAATGTGTCTAAAAAGTCTCCTACTTGGTCTTGATCAACAGCGATCCTTTAACCTTTTTCCAAGCTAGGAAAGGTCTATGGTTGGGGGATCCTATTTCCCCTACCTTTTTTACCATGTGTATGGAGTGCTCATCATAATTATTCAGCATGAGGTGACAAGGAGCCTAACGTTCAAATACTAAGCTCTGCTTTGTAAATGATTCATTACTTTTTTGTAGAGCCACCCCTGATTCAGTTCGTAGCTTCATGAAAGCTCTAACTAGGTTTAAGGAAATCTCAGGGTTGAACATCAATTTGAACAAGAGTCACCTCATAATCTCTAAAGGTGCTACTTCAATGGTCTTAAGTATAATCTCGCTTATTGAAATGGAAGAGACGCCTCCACCCTCACTTTATCTGGGGACTAGGAGATTAACAATCCTAAAATGTTATCTGCTTGTTGAGAAAATTCAAAAGATAATAGGATCTTGGGTGAACCATTTCCTTTGCATGTTTATTGAAGGTTACATATTTTCCTTGCTAAAGGGGTCATCAAGTTGATTGAAAGATTACTCAAGGATTTCTTAAAGAATCATACAATGTGAACCAAATGTTGTGTTAAAGTTAAATGTTCAAACCTTTGCTTTGCAAAGGTCGAAGGAGGACTAAATATTCCTTCTGTGAAACCCACTAATCATATCCTCATCTTGAAACGGTTATAGTGGATTCTTGAAGATAGGAAAACGCTATGGATACGTTGGCTTCATTCTTATTTTCTTAAAGGAAGAAGTATTTGAGTAGTTCCTAAGACTAATAGTAACTCTTATTTTCTGAATCAGTTAATTCATTTGAGGAACCCCATTCAGGATCAAGTATCTTGTACCATTGGCAACAGGAAGCTTATATCTTTATGGTTTGATAATTGGACAGGTCAAGGACCTTTATTCTAATATCAAAATTTATTCAAAGGTTCTTCCTTTCCTCTCCATACTACAATGGATTCCTTCATCAATGACCATAGCAAAATATTCCAGACAACTTTAGACATTTGCGACCGCTTTACTATCCCTCTCTCTCTCAGGATACTTTCTTTTAGCATGACAGGCCAACTCATAAACTAACAAACAAAGTCATTCGGGATTATTAAGGATGAGAAAGCCAGAGGTATTTTACCATAGAATCATTTAGCTTAAAAATCTTACTGAGAACTTCCTTTCTCTTATAGCTCACAATACAAAATTGCTTGAATATGACTGATCGAATTAGGTATTTGAGCATCAATCCCATGTGCCCCTTCTGTCAAATCTAAGAAGAATCTAGAGATCATTTATTTTTTTATGTGTGAGGTCACTAATCGAGTATGGAGAACTATTCTCAAGCATTGCGATTGTTTAATCCAAGAGTACAACTTATATGTTGTTATTCATTGGTTATCAACTCAATAGCTACTAAGATCTCGTCCCTCATAATAGTGGTTAGCATGTTTGTCCAATCTATATGGAAAGAGAAATGCTAGACAATTTGAATCCAAGTCTAAGCATATAGATAATCTTATCTTTGAAAATTTAGACAACATTAAAGAACTTGTGACGCTTCGTAGCATACCAGCAATAACAACATTCTCTAGTATTTTTCTTTCGGTTATGATCTGTTGCTTAGCTAAATTGTATCTAATTTTTTCATGGTTTTAAGGGGTATTCCCCTAGACATGTTGTAAGCCCTTAACTAGCTTTTTCCTATTAATGCATTCTATTCTTTCTTTTTTTTTAAATCACTAATAGCATAACTCACTTCTATAATAAACTTTGCTTAGACCATTCTCTTACTTAAATAATGATGAGATCTAACTCTACATAATTAAAGTATAAATATCAAGAGAACAATCCTCCTTTCAACTCTTTTTTGTTATAGTTTTAAGAAACGTTGCATTAATTAGGACAAGGGGATTTTTATGTTTCATTTGATTTATTAGGTGCTTTAAGTATGTTTGGCTTCTATTTAAACAAGTAGCACTGTTGCACTATTTGTCTCTGATATTTTTTTCAACTAGTATAAATTTACTTATTAATGTATTTTTATTCTTAAAAAAACTAAAATTTCTTGAACATGAACAGTAGCTCACAGATGATTGACATTTTTCACACTAAAGAAATAACAAGAACTTTCCCTTTTATCATTCGGAAAAACAATTAAGGTTGATGCCGGCGATGACTAGATGGCCTCCTTTGAACGAGTTTTGGAGTTTTCAACTACTTGTTTATTTTGATGGGTTGATGCTTGGCCGTTATCACGGTCATGCTACCAAGTTTTGTTTTGTTTCATTGCTTGATTTGGCTTCTTTGATATTTGTAGAACCTCCTCACGTTGGAGATCCCGCAATTCTTCTTTTAGCTGTATGTTTTTGATTTATCTTTACGGTCACACTACAAGAATAATATACTATTCGCAATGTTTTTTTTATAAAACGTCGCGAAATGTTCAGACTTTTCGTTCCGTTTAAAAAACGTCACTAAAAATTTCAACTTTTAGCGACGTTTTATGAAAACTTCACATATTTGTAACACTTTTTGTGACGTATTATTAATAAAACATTGAGAAATGAAAACTGCGATGTTTTGTTGAAGAAAACGTTATGGAAGGCTTAATTAAATCGTTGCTTAATTAAATCGTTTTGGTCGTTTGATTTTTCTTAAAACCTACCGAGTGCTTTCTTACCCCTTCCCCCCTCCCCTCGGGCATCCGCGCTGTTTTGACCTTTCATCTTCCTCCTCCAGATCTTCGTCGTTTGTCCTTCCTCAGGGTGTTCTCCGTAGTGGCGTTTACAAGGCATAATTTAGGGATTCATGCAAGTAAGAACCGAAGTAGCGGTGCACAACTTTGGATCCAAAATAAAACGACAGACATAGTTATCGTATTTCACCTTCACATTCTTCAGTTTGTTATTTTTGTCATTTTAAGGTCTAAAACACAGCACATTACGTTTTTGTCTTAAATTTCAGAAACCTCGTCGGCAGGAAATTATATTGCCTTTAACCCACTTGTTTACTAACTGCCAATCAAAACCTTCATTTTGGGTTTTGGGTTTTGGGTTTTGAATTTTGGGATTTATCAATTTGGGGATTATTTCAGGCATTTAGGGCTTATGATTAGATTTTTTAGTCGTTGACGTTTTCTTCCTTTATTTTTGTGATTTTAGCTGATTTAACTGACTTTACCTTGACACTTTACTTTCCCTCTCACAAGAACGCCCCTTTTGTTTCCTTATATTAAAAGATGGTAAAGATCCCAACTTTTCGATTTTTTCGTTGCGTCTCTTATTGTTGTTTGGATTTTCTATTCCTTTTTGTGTTGTTTCAAACAATTTTTTTTTAATCTCAGGTTGATAAAGAACGCATTTATCATTTTTTTTGTAGTTTCATATAATAATAATTTATTTATGTTCTCTTTGATCATCTTTGGCTAAACTGTGAATTTCTTTTTTTCTTACGGCAACTGCCTCTTTCTCTTTTTAAGACGGCACAAGGCCATCCCATGGTAAGAGATCCTCCATTATTGCGTTGACTTTCATGTGGACTCTGTTTACCCTATTGGTTTATTGCATCAGACTCTGTTTACCCCTTTTGTCATGTTTTCTGCAGCTTGTAATTATTGGAGGTTGTATCTTGTAACGGTTGTTGGAACTGAAAAATGGGGAGACTTACAATGGGCATTTGGTCAATTGTGATACTTGGATGAACATCCACTTTCGTGAAGTTATCTGCACCTCAAAGTACCGTATATTTTTGATTTACATGAATTTCTTGTAAGTTTGTCTTGTTGTTGAGGACTAGCTTACAGTTTAACTGGCTTATGATGTAGGATGGAGACAGTTTTTGGCGAATATCTGAATGCTATATCCGTGGAAATACTATAAAGTATCTTCGAGTGCCTAATGAGGTAATTTCCTTTACTAGATGTTAACATGTGGCAATAGGTTTAACATAGAAGTAGTAACTTTTCTATTTTTGAAGGAAAAATAATCATGTTATTATCAAATATAAAGTTCTGATAATGCATTGAGGCTGGAATTTATTGATTGTTTTGTGTACCATCTGCATAGTCTTTTATTCCAATCAGTCATTCTCTCTCAAGTAATATAAACAGTAGAAAGACCACCTGCTTGAATGTTCATCTTAGATGCCACTGATCATTAAATTGATGGAACTTGTGATTGATAGGCATGCTTGATTATAGAAACTCTATATTTCTTTTTTTTTTTTCGGCTACCTTCTAGGATGTTGATTGTGGCAAAAGATTTTTCTACAAAGTACATATTTTCAACATTGTTGGCTTTTTTGGTGCTAGATGGTGTTCTATCTTGTAAAATCTATTCTGCATGTAATCTTTTTGCTTTCACATAACAGGTTATTGATAAAGTGCAAGAAGAAACCAACAGTCGTGCAGTTTAGTTTCCTTGTTTAGCAATATCCTAATTCACAAATGGTCTTGAGCATGCTGGAACACGACTGATGAGCAAGAGCAAGGTATTGCCAATCTGCATATGAATCTCTTTATCCATGTTTTATAGGAGGGCAATAGTTAGAAGTTAAATTGATGAAAAGAACAATTTTTGTTTCAATATAAAAGCATCACTAGATCATTCTTCCTGGGGAAAGCATACAATCTTAGGTTTTCACTTTCAAAAAGTTTTACGGTTTTCCCTTGTTTCTTTATGGTGTTGGAGCTTCTTGAAGTTGTGCAATTTAGATCTTCAGATACCAGTGTGAAGCTTCCTCATACTACTTCCAGTATAAAATTTGACTTGCTAGTAAGTTTACAGTCTTAAGTGGCACTTCTAATTGTCCATATAATGGTTGTTCATTATACTTTTATAGACAGAGGAGATACTTGGAGATCCAAAGACTTCAAGAAATGGCGGCATCTATTATTACTTTGAACGTGGTGATTGTCTGATATATCTCACTTTGGAATTGAAGCTGAGCTCAATGAAGTAAGAGCGGCAATTCAAGTGTTCCTGAGATTTTGAGGCTTCACAATTTTCAGCGGTGGTTGTAGTACTGTGTACAATAATTTTCTTACTGAAGACTAGATTAGATATATGTACTCGTATTGATATATTAAACACTTATGATGTATTGCTTATGTTAATTACTGTATTATGACATGCTTGAAAATTGCAATTAAATAATAAATTTTCTACACGGTATGAAATTCTTGTCATACATGAATAGTTATTAAAATTAATGATATACTAAAAAATTGAAGAATTATTAAATAAATAAAATTTATAAATAATATTGAATAGTTATTAAATAAATAATATTTAAAAAAATATGTTATTTAAAAAATAATTATTAAAATTTAAAAATTATTAAATTAATATGATTTTCAAAAAAATAGAAAAAAATAATAAAAATAATAATAAAAATGTCACGGAAGACATTCCGTGACGTTTCCAAAACGACGCGGATTTCTTCGCATTTTGCAACTTTTTAAAAACGTCGCGGAATATTAGACAATTCACGACGTTTTTAAAAAATGTCGCGAAATCGCTAACAATCCGCGACGTTTTTGTTCAACTTTTTTGTAACGTTTTACAAAACGTCGTGGAATGTCGGCGTTTTCTGCGACATTTTTCATAAAACGTCACGGAAAACTTTTCCCTACATCACATTCCGTGACGTTTTTTAAAACGTTGCAAATACTTTTCTGCGACGTTTTTAGGACTTTTTGAGACGTTTTTAAAACAACACAAAAGGGCTTGTTTTCTTGAAGTGTCATTTCATGCGTCTAATTGTTCAATTTGCAAAGTTGGATAAAGATGAATGTAAGCCATTTGAAAAAAAAACGAAGTATTTGAACGTTGGGAGATACAATTCGTCAACTTGAGGTAGAGCACTGTGAAATAGAGACACAATTGTCACCATTTCCTCCTTAAATTAACACAATATTAGGAATAAAAAATGTACCAAAATTCCACTTGCGTTTGTAAAGAAAGGAACTAAACTGTTATTTAATTTCTTATTCTTTTTATCATATAAAGGGGTGGTAAATGGTAATGCTTCCCGTATAGCTAGGGCAAAAAGTTACAAATTCTTTCAGTTGCTAATTCAAGAAAGGTACATCGACATGAGATTCCTAAGACACAAACCAACTCCTGCAGGCTTGAGAAGATATTATTGTTATATTAAAATATGTTAATACAGATGTCAACGTTCCGATATAATAATATTTAGTCAATTAGTTAGAAGTGATGTATTAATTTTTAACTAAAATTTGGTTGTTAAATAGTCTTCGTTTATTGTTTACTGTGATAACTATTAATTTATTTTCAAACATTTTAAAGTTATTTCACTTGATTATTAAGCTGTACATTCTTAACAAATAAATCAACACTGTCATCAAGTTAATTAAATACTGCCCATTAACACTCAACAAAAATAATTAAAAATTTTTATTGTAAACAAAAACATAAAGTTTTCAGTTGATTTAAAATAATTTATAAATCACAACGAAGAGAAAGAATGACTTAATTCAAAAAATTATGTATGTAATGGTTTAACACAATCCTGTGATCATACATCCATTTCTTAAAACTTTCATTTATTTTGCCGATCGATGTTTTTTGATAAGTAAAGTTCAAATCACTTTTCATGGCTACATTGAATGAAAAAACCAATCTCTTTCTTTTTCAGGCCTTAACATACTTTTTCTAATGAAAACAAAATATCTATTTCTTTAGCAATAACATTATAGTATATCCAATTCACCTAACAAAATATAAGTTAAATTAACAAATGATTCTAGTTTAAACATAGAGTTTAATTAGAATTTAATTTTTTGAATTCTAAAAGATCACGAAAAGATCATTAAAAACTTAGTGCCTTTGTTATAGTAAAAACTAATACCAAAACATTTTTGTTAATTAATTCTCAACACTATGAAGTATTGATGGAACTAAGAAAGTGTATCAAAATGTTTATTAAAACCTGATTATCAATTTGATATTAAATTACATTGTTTATTTTTATTAATTGTATAACATGTTATTGTTAGAAGATTTTTTTTTATTGTTGGAATGTAATCTTTTTGGATTTTATGTTTTATGTCAAGGAAATGGACCATTAGTGTGGGTCCAAAGAATAAGAACTAGAAATTAAATTCTAGAAGATTTCTAAAGACGTCTTTATTTAGAAGTACCTTTTAAAATATCTAGACACCTTAAAAAAATATCTCCCAATTATTTAGATAGAAATATCTAGTTACTTTGTAGAAATATATTAATTTTAGAAATATTAACAAAAAAACTAGTAGTGGATATTAGTTATATATGAAGATCCTTGAGTAGTGTAAATAGGTGTCCTTCCTCTTCCATTAAGAGTGTTCTTCTCATCTTTAAGTTGCTACTAAAGTTCTTATTGAGAAATTTCAAAATCCTCTCATAGTTTTAGTAGAGTGCCTAATCTAAATCTTCTTTTTAAAATCTTGTTAGAAGCCTATCACCTTCTAACAAAGTGGCATCAGAGGCAAAAGATCCTTGTGATTGAAGATGGCAAGTGACCTGACACTCCAAGTTACAAAGTCTTCTAAGGGAGGCCATGGAAATTGGAGCATCAAAATGAAGGTTTTGATTGGAACATATGATATTTAGGAGACTATAAAAGATAACAATATTGAGCAAAAGGATGGGACTACTTTATCTCAACCTCAAAAGCATGCCTTGAAAGGTTCAAGGAAGAGAGACAATAAAGCTCTCTCCCTTTTCTTTTAAACCATGAATGATGAGATTCTTGAGTTGATCTTAACCTCCATAACCTCTAAGGAATTGTGGAAGAAGGTCCAAGTATCATGCAATGAGAGGAGAAAGAAAAAAAAAGTATGCCTCTAATCTTTAAAAACTGATTTTTGAAGCTTTATATATGAATGAGAATGAAATTATAACTGATTATTTTACAAGAGCTATGTGAAGGCAATCAAAAGAGAAATAATGGGAGCTATCATAACACAAGAGTGAAGGAGCAAATTCTCTATTCTTTACTTCTAAAATTGAATATATTCAAGTAATTATTGAAGAAATAAAAGATTTGGAGGCTATGACTATTGAATAACTTAAAAGATCACTTAAAGCATATGAAGAAAGGCGAAAGAGCAAGTAAGAGGTCTTAGATCATGATCTTTAAACCAATATCACTTTGAATGAGAAGGGAAAAAAAACTTTAGCACCCAAAAATGCTAAGAGCAAGAGGTTATGGTGGAGAACCTAGAATATAAAGACAAGGAGGCTTCAAACTATTTAAAAATGAAGGAAGAGGATAAAGTAATCTATTTGCAAGAGGGCTTGAAAGAGGAAGCATAATAAGAAATGATGTAAGCCAAAGTTATGAAAATATCAAGTTGAATATTTTAGTTGTCACAAACACGACCACTTTGCTTTGGAATGTCGAAATGCTCCTAACAATGATGAAGAGAAAGCCCACCACGTTGAGGGGGAAAAGAAAGAAGATTCTACTCTATTTTGGCTTACACAGGAGAGGAAGGGGTTACAAAGAGCATTTGGCACTTGAAAACTTGCATTAGCAAC
The DNA here is from genome assembly GCA_025531925.1 of Erythroxylum plowmanianum. NCBI lineage: Eukaryota > Viridiplantae > Streptophyta > Magnoliopsida > Malpighiales > Erythroxylaceae > Erythroxylum > Erythroxylum plowmanianum. The sequence continues at coordinate 21,294,771 of JANVCQ010000008.1, forward strand.
AAAATAAAGTAGTAGAGAAGAAGAATATAACCTTTCTTAAAATGGCTCAAAGCATGTTGAAAAGAAAAAAGATGCCTAAGGAGTTTTATGTAGAAGCCACTAAATATGTAGTCTACTTGTCTAAATGCTCACTAATATGTATTGTGCGTGGAAGAACACCATAAAAGTCATGGATTGGATGTAAAATGATCATTCAAATTTGAAGGTGATTGGGAGTATAATCTATGTCCACGTACTAAATGAAAGGAGAACAACATTTGAAGATAAGAGTGGCAAGTTTGTGTTTATTGGTTAAACGGCAATACGTTTTAAAGTCTAAGCAATGAAAAATGGCCATTAGTAGAGATATAAAGACTGATGAAGAAGGTAAATTGCATTAAGATATTCAAAATGACAATTATAACTTCTTTTGTGTTTATTGGTTAAAAGGCAATACGTTTTAAAGTCCAAGCAATGGCAAAGCGACCATTAGTAGAGATATAAAGACTGATGAAGAAGGTACATTGCAATAAGATATTCAAAATGACAATTATAACTTCCTTTCTCAAATGCTTAAAGACAAGGAAGAAGAGAAAGTAAGTGAAGAAGCACAAGAGCTAACTGCACCGCTAGCATCACCGAAGGCATCATCTCATACTAACTCTCCACCTTCATATTAGAGGAAAGAGGGATGTGAAAGGTAAGATATTTACAAGACATACTTCACCATCAAAATGATTTAAATTTATTTTATCTCTTTGCTAACTATGAATAAAATAGTTTTTCAAGAAGTGGTCCAAAACAAGAAATGGAGTAATGCTATGGATAAGGAAATTAATACAATTATAAAGAATGATTCATAGGATCATGTAACACTTTAAAAAATGAAAAAAAGGCAATTAGAGTAAAGTGGGTTTACAAGAAAAAGAAGAACGTTAAAGGAAAGAAAGATATAAGGTAAGGTTAGTGACAAAAAGCTATAAAAAAAAGGTTGACATTGATTATAAAAAGGGATTTATGTTCATTGCTTATTTATAAACTTTTAGGTTATTCATTTCTTTAGAAGCCCTAAATAAATGAAAGATTCATCTAATGGATATAAAGTTGGGCTTTTTCAATACCTTCCTTGAATAAGAAGTCTATGTAGAATCTTTAGGTTAAGTGGTAAAAGGTCATAGAGATAAAGTACTAAAGTTGAAGAAATCCTTATATGACTTAAAGTAAGAATTAAGGGCATGGTACAATTAAATTGATAAATAATTTTAAGATATCAACTTTGTAAAATTCCCCCTATAGAAGAAGAATAAGCATAAGGAAATCTTAATTATTTTCTTATGTAAAGATGTTTTGATCTTCACAAGAAACAATCCAAGGTTGATTAAAGAATTTCATGGCATAATAACAAAGGAGTTTGAGATGACCAACTTTGGCCTTATGTCTTACTATCTTGGCGTTGAACTAAAGTAAAAGTACGAACATATTTATCTCCCAAAAAGGCTATATAAATGATGTGTTTAAAAAGTTCAAGATGGATGAATGCAAGCCTATCAAGAAACCTGTTGAATGTGGAATCAAATTGTCCAAACATGAAAAGGAGAAAATATGGATCCTACACCATTCAAGAGTCTTGTTGGGAGCTTATTCTAGTTTAAACTTAAAAGGCCCATCCTTTATGGAGTTGGAATTATTAGCCACCACTTAGAGTCACCTGCGTCACACAATTGAAGATGGCTAAAAGGATCACTCTAGTATATTAAAGGTACACTTAATTATGAGTTTAGGCTTATTGGCTATTGTGATAATGACTAGGCTGGAGATGTTGTTGATATAAAAAGCACCATTAATTGTATATTTTACATGGGAGATATTAAATTGACTTGGAGTTCTAAAAAGCAACCTTTGTGTGATTCCAAAGGATAAAAAGTACAATTCAAATTCTAAAAGATGTCTATAAACATCTTTTTCTAGAAATATTTAAAATATATCCTAATTATCTAGATAAAAGTATATGGATACTTTGTTGACATATCTTAAGTCAACAAATATTGTAAAAACATAGTGGTGGATATTAGTTATGTAGAAGTATCCTTTTGTAGTATAAATATGGATAATCCACCTTTTGCATCAAAAAATTTAAGATAAGTTAAGTACCAACCATGAGTGAGAGTTCCTCCTCCATTAAGAGTGTCTTTCTCATCTTTAAGTTATTATTAAAGTTCTTATTGAGAATTTCAAAATTCTCTCCTGCTTTTAGTAAAGTTTCTAGTCTAAATCTTCTTTGTCATCTTCATTGGAAGCTTATCACCTTTCAACATAGATTAGTTAATAAAATGAAAAAAAGAATTCTTTTAATCATGATTAAGGCTTTAATAAAGTTTTGTGATATCAAATTTCTTTTTTTAGATGTGTTAAAGTAAATATAAATGTGTTTAAAATAATTTTTCAATAAATATTATAATTAAATTATGATAAGAGATAAATAGGTGACAATTAAATTGTAGCAAAAGAAAAAAATAAAGAATGAGATTTTCATTTTCATAATCTAACAACACTTAACTACTATTTACAATTGTTACCATAATTTTTTAAAGAAAATCAAATATTAATCAAATAGAAAATGAAAGCCAAGTAATAGGGATATAAATGATACGTATAGATTGCATCATATTTTAATAGGTAATTTGATATGTGTTTAGAGGTTAATTTAGTGTGTGTCTATGTTAAGAAATATGTGTGTTTATGTTAAGAATTATGTTAGCTCATAAACATTTGTGTTTTAAGTGTTCTTTGGGTGAGAACATGTTTTTGAGCTTCAATTATAAATATATGAGGTGTCATGATGAGTTTGTTAGTGTTTTAGGGTATTTGGAAGAGTTTTGGAGGAAACTCGAACCAAAATATAAGGTCACGACAGGCCACAATCGTGGAGGATCTACCACGATCATGACAAAGAGCAAATCACTAGGCTACGATCGTGCACTAAGGGCCACAATAATGGCCTGCGTGCAGACAAATGTGGAGCCACTTTCGGATTCAAGTTTTTGAGGGATATTTCGGACCTCAGAAAGAAACTAAGGTTACCTTAATTCGAAAGGACTATAAAAGGATAATGATGGAACTTAGAAAGGAGATTGGATTCTGCCTACATTTGGAAACCCTAAAAAGAGAGAGAAAGAAGAGAGAGAAAAGAAGAAGAGAAAGAAGGAGAGAGTTCTGATGCCAAAGCTTCCTGGAATAGGTGATCTCTCGACACCGCCACTCTCTCGAGTCATCCATCCTAAGTTTTGTTTCCTCCCCATTTGCTTTGTTATTCATTTTTATGTGTAAGATTGAGATGGGTTGTATGGTTATAGATTTTGAGTTAATAATGATGTTCTAACTTTACCTTCTAGATTTTGCTTATCTTTAATGTTAATTTAGTTTATTTGTGTTTACTTAAGTTGGGTGTTGTGACTGATTGATGTAGGTGAATATTTAGGTAATAAATTGAGAGGTGAACTAGAAAAAAATGATTAGTTTGGATTAATGAGAGTTAGGTGATCTAATTGACCACTTAATCAATCTATTCGGTAATTTTATAGAGAGAGATCCCGTATGAGACCCGATTGTCTAGTAGAGAGCTTTAGAACTAATTGGAATTATGGCTAATTTGTGAATTGAGAGATTACAAGTTTATAATTCGAATAGGGTTTACAATTTAGGGATTGGTTATAACTCGAGAGTGAGTAATCAACCCTACGATCGTCTAGAACTGACACCCCATGAACATATAATTAGCTAGGTTAGCATTAATAATAGATAAAATTCCTTTTTTCATAACTTGATTATTTCTCTTGATAGATTTCCATTGTTTCGTTGTTTTATTAGTTTGCTTGATTTAGTTTACTTTTTAGTTCAATAATCAAATTTGAGTTTTAAACAAAGTATAGATTGAGTAAAGTAATGCCTAAGCAAAATCTCTATGGGATGATATCTACTTTTTAATACAAGTAATGACTTTTATACTTGCGATTTTGAGCGTAAAACTCGTGATTAGTTTTGCAATCAATCAAGTTTTTGGCGCCGTTGCTGGGGATTGTTTTGTTTAACATCTTGTTTAGTTTAGGTGACTTTGATTTAAGAGTGTTTGATACTTTTTCTTGTGTTTTTGTTGGTGCATAAACACCAGGAGCACGAAAAGGTCCAACGAGCTTAGTGAGCAAGAGCCTTTAAATATTATAAGGCACAAAGGAGAGCTAAGAAGAGCTAGAGGCCAAGAACAAATATAAAGCAATATGGCAGAAGAAGGAGAGCAAGGAGGAGCTAAGAGGACATTGATGGACTTTATGAGGTTAGGTTTCTGTCCTTAAGGAGTTGCAAGGCCAACGATTTAAGCTAATAATTTCGAGATCAAGTCGGCACTCCTCAACATACTTTAGAGCAATGCATAATTTTATGGGTTACCCAATAAGATCCCAACACCCATTTTGCAAATTTCTTAGAGATTTGTGATACCTTCAGATTTAGTGGGATGTCGGATGATGCTATGAGATTAAGGTTGTTTTCTTTTACCTTATGAGATCGAGCGAAAGCATGGTACAATTAATTTAGTACAAGCCAAATTAGTACTTGGGAGCAGGTAGCCCAAGCTTTGTTGGCTAAGTACTTTCCCTTGACCAAGACAACAAGAATCATTAAAGAGATCACCAACTTTCAATAAGGTGATGAGGAGTCACTGTATGAAGCTTGGGAGAGATTTAAGGATTTACAGAGGAGCTGCCCCCACTACAACCTTCTAAGGGAATTTTTTTTGCAGACATTCTATATTGGTGTAACTTAGAACACAAGGGGAATAATAGATGTAGCTGCTAGATGGTGGTGTAGCTGCATCCCCTCTCTCTAACTTCTCTTTTTCACCATCCTAACATAATTCCTCTTTACTCACACTCTCATCCTTATGCACTTCATCAACTCTCTCAAGTTCCTTTTCAATTTCCTTCTCCTCTCATTTTTGTTTTTCTCTGTCTTCTAACCTTATGACAGACATTCACTTTTACTTCTATTGCCTTTTCATCCATTTTCTCTAGAAAATGTAAGAAGGTCGAACTAATCCATGTGTCACCATTTCATTGGTCCATGTGTCACTTACTTTAGACTCCACATGTCACTCATTTTAAGGCTCCACATGTCACAACTTGTAAGGCTACACATGTTCCCAATTGTAAGACTACACATGACCAATTGTAAAGCTACACATTTCACCATTTGTAAAGCTACACATGTCACAATTCTAAAATGCCTTTTTTCACAAACTTAAAAGGGCCACTTATCACAATTATACTCAAGCCACTTGTCATCCATTTAATTGAGCCATTTGTTACTTATTCCTAATTCACTAATTAAAATCCATCAAAACAAAATTCAGGACAAAATTAACACACAATTACATCATGATTAGTAAAAACCTTTCCTACCCTGGAACATGTCAAATGAGTGTATACACTATCTTGCAATGTTTTCCAAAATAACTCATCTGACTCAATCTAACATTTTAATCTCTTAACAATTTTAGGAGGTAGGATATTACAACTCTCCCACTTAAAAAAAACTCATCCTTGAAATTCTTACTTGACTGGACAAATAGATAGGGGAATGCTATCTCTATAGAATCAAAGAAAAAGACAATGTTTAATAAAATAGATCAAACTAAGCCTAGCTTATCCGATATCCCAAACATCCCAAGGAATGTCGACAAGTACTCTAACCGAGGTTGAAATCATCGGACCGTTAAGGACGTCAACTTAACGATTCGAGACTTAACTTCTCGACCAAAAACTTTCGACACTCAGACTCTAATCCTAAGGCTCATGATATTTTTGAAAATGGAAATGACACTTTTGAAAGTGTAAAAACCCGCTTTGATACCAATTTAATTGTCATGACCCGGTATCACATCGGACCCATCATAACCGCCACATATCCAGGCTAAAGACACTCATGGTATCCTTAATCCGATTATGCAAGGCTAACTGAATATCTATTCTTTTCTCTTTTTTTTGAAAAATTTAGGCAGCACAACGACTGTGTTTTAAAAATCCCAAAAAACTGTAAACAATTTCAAACACACTTCTATATGCAAATTCAGCCATAACTTCAGGACTTTAAAGTCCACTTAAGGTAATCTCAAAAACAGTATCAAAAGATTTTTACATAAAGTCATTTATAAAACATAAGGCAATCAAAAGTCAACTTACAAAATCATAAAGCGTATCCACATAAACACAGTTCATGAGCCATTAGACAACAAAAGTAAACTAAAAAACTACCCACGTATGGTAATACCCTGAAAACGTCAAAAGACCACACGATCCACTCAGAGCTTCAAAATCACTAAATTAACCTGCATGATTGGAAAGTGGAGGGATGAGTACACTAGTTACTTAGTGAACAAAAAAAACATGTCATAAATAGAATTCGATTCATACCAAGACGGTGTAGATAACCTATGAAGTGAATATATATCATATAGAAAACACATAGGCCCAACCTATGACTCAACGTATACTAGTTAGGAACCATATAGGCCTAGCCTATTAACTCACTCATCCGGTGAACATAGGTTCTAGTTCTAGTACACAAAAGCATAAAAACATCAAATGTATAAATCAAATATCGATAAGAAAACCAATATCAGGATACACCAAAAGAAGCATATGTGACACCGTAAGTTGGCCAAACTAGTGCGCACACCCACCGATACTCGGTGTTAGCTCGACTTTCATCCGTGGTGAGTCTGGACTACATTCGACAAGAGCATCATGATCTTAGGTGATGACCGGGTCAGTGTCTAAACACTAAGTGTGGAATCACCCATGATTCCCGTATAAAGGTGTCAATACGGTGACTTGACTTTCATATACCAGCATTGTTGGGCCTCATTTTTGGAGCCCAACAATCATTTCGGAATCATAAAGCGTGAGTGGAATACCCCATAGGGTTATTTCAATAAACCCTCACTTCTTTTCTGTCAATATTTTTGAATTTAATACCAAAGGATACCAATTTTTGTGGAAAGGTATAAAAATGTATTAGGAATCTATCACTTCAAGAATCATTTCATTTGGAGGTCGGATGAGGAAGTTACGACTAAAATAATAAAACATGTTTATGTCTTCGATCGTATGGTACCTTTCACGGTGCAATTGCCATAACTTGTAATAAAGATGTTAGATTGAGGTCTTTATTGAACGATTTGAAAAAGAACTTCGAGGTCTACAACTTTTATGAAGAACTCGAAGTGAGATTCTACCTCTAAAAGGGTCAAAATTGCAATTTTCTATAGCTCCCGTGAATATCTATTAAACGGACATACATGTCCGTCTAACGGACATTGATGTGCCTGGAGTGGTTTCCAGACCCGAGAAGGTCCATTTAATGGACTTAATGTCTGTTTAGCAAACATGAACTGGGCTGGGGGTCTTTTTAGACCCGAGAAGGTCTATTTAATGGACCTAATGTCCGTCTAACGGACATAGGGGATTCCCAAACCCCTCTAAAGCCTCTCTAACACTTCCAACATCCATTCCAAAATCATTTTTCACTCATAACCTCCTCAAATTCACCCCTTCTAGTGCAATATCACCTCATAAACAGTTAACTATTAAATACATCTCATTAACTCTTGAATCTTAACTCAAAATATTCATCACATACAATCTTTCCAACTCCAACATGTTATTCTAATACTAGCAACAATTGACAATCTCAACAAAGAAGAATATGCACATCCATCAAACTCAACCTTTAAAAATAACATAGTCATACAAAAAGACTTCGCAAGTTCTCATTCTCATTTATAAACCAAAATCAATGTTTGAACAAGCTTTATTTACATATCAACATACACATCAATCTTAATACAAAAATACAAAAGGATGCTCATGTTTGATATGCCTATAAAGCTATCCAAATTAGTCACTAACTTAGTACAAAAGATTTCTAGCTATCTTGGAGTTTTCGAATGCCTTGCAAGGATCGCTAATCTTCTCGTTCTGCACCTGAGGAGGGAAAAATGATGGGTTGAACTACACAACTCAATGGCTAATATATTTATAGCCATTGGCGATGAGCCACATATTCAAACATATATTCATCTATTTATATAAGCATACTCATCATATCTTGATCCAATAATTTAAGTTCAACATTCACAACTCATAGTTCAATACATCATCACATAAACATATTGGATGTAATTTAACATCAAAGCATAACACTCAAATTTGCATTATAACTTAACATATCAAAATGCAAAGGCAAAAACAAATGGCTCGAGGGTTCCGTGGAACAAAACAGAGAAACCGAAGTTTAATCTGTGAATGAAATGAGCCTACTTTTCAGATCTTATGTGCCACAAGCGAGCAGTCAGGAGAAGGCTTTATGTCAACGTGCACGTGACTACTATTAAGTCAAGAAGACTTCACTTCTATTAATTTTGGTGAAAATCAAACAATAATAATCTTAGAAATACATGAAATGTTTTGATAAGTTTGTTAAGTGTCTAGAAAAATGTAAGTATCACTTAGTCATCCTAAATGATACGTCAGCAATAGGCGATACATGTCATCACAAACAAAACAAAACACAGACGAAGTGGCAAAATCAGATGATACAAAGAAGACACTCTAGAACGTCAAACAGTTAGTTAGTTGGAGTTAGTTATAGAACTAAACTAAATAACGGTTACCAGAAGAAACAAGAAGTAGATTTTCAAGAAGACAGTTGGAGATTTAGACTATAAATACTAGTCTTAGTCGAAGACTAAAACAACTTGAACTTTTTGCTTACTTAGAAAAAATTCTATATTCAAAGTGCGAAACAAGAGAGCGAATACTACTGTAACGAATAGCTCACAATATCTTTCTTAGAGAGAGAAAGAAAAAGCTAGAGCCTGGAGAGGCTAAGATAGCAGAAAGAATACTCTGTGTAAGAGACCTGAAGAGGCTCTATAAAGGAGAAAGAATACTTGTAAAGTTGAAAAGTATAGTGAAATCTTAAATGAACTTTGAGGACTGGATGCAGCCCAAGGTTTGAGGTGAACCAGTATAAAATTGTGGAGTCTATTCTCTAACCCTTGCACTTTAATTTTCTTGTTGCTAGACAAGTAGATAAAAACATATTGCGATTTGGATACTTATCAATTTTAGTAAAGTATCTTTGGTATTCATTTAATAGTTGAAAAGATTTTCAAGAAATATGAAAAGATTAATATCCTCAAGAAGTTTACACAATTCAACCCTCCCTTCTTGTGTATCTTGTATATTTTACATGATTCCTATATTAAAAAGTGATTTACTTCAGTTGGTATCAGAGCTCGGTTTCCAAAAATCACCTTTACAAAGTGAGGACAAAGATCCATGGCTGAATTACATATTTTTATAGCTAAAGGTGCCTCGATCACAAGACCTCCTACGTTCAATGGTAAGGATTATCATTATTGAAAAGACAGGATGCGGCTCTTTATAGAATATGTAACATCCCATCATCGATGGAAAGGGTATAATAATAATTTGGAATGGGATATGAGCGTTTAAAAATTTTCCTCGATATGTTCATGCACACGCATACAAGTGAATAACGAATTTTTGCACATGAAAAATGACTGGACATGCATTCCTGACATTTCTCGATATATGTGTCTATAAATGTAATTATTGTGAAAAAATATGATTTTTGTGCTTGAAAATTTAATTGGAGTGGGTCTTTGTGTGTTTTAAATTTTGGGAGCATTTTAGAAATTTTTATGGAAATTTTTTGGGTATTTTTCTGGACTGAAAAAATTACCAAGTGGTTGACTGATTGGTTACCAGTACTGAAAATGACTGTCCAATGGCACTGAAAATTAGATACACGATTTTAGGATTTATTAAATTGAGCCATTGACAATTTGGAGATGATTTGTGTAGAAATTGGACGTAGGGTTTGAAAATTGAATTTGTGAAGCCAAACATGGCCTTAACTCCATTAATCTTATTTAAACCAACACTTTCCCTTTTTATTCCACTCTTCCACGACACTCTCTTGTCATTAGGTCATTTGGCTTTTTAAATGAAAGTTTCCTTCCTCCTTCATCTGTAGCTCCTCTCCTCCTTTCTTTTTCGTTGGTTTAAGCTCCACCATATAAGAAACTCTCCTTTATTACTTGCTTTCT
>JANVCQ010000008.1:21315667-21327642 GCA_025531925.1 Erythroxylum plowmanianum
ATTAGTACTGTTATTGCTGAGTGCCCCAATGGATTAATGCTGTATTGTAATTTGATTACCGAAATAGTGTTTTAATTGAAAATGATTTCGTATTAGAACGGGCCCAAATTATTTACTGATATCTGCGCACTCGATTGGTTTCAAAGAAAAAAAAATGTATCACCGAATTTTGAACTGTTTTGATCGCTCTAGCATACCACCCTCGTGAGGCACAGGCTCGGATATCACCGTTGATATCGAGTTCGGGTCTTGCGGGAGTGGGATGCTACATTACAGAATAACAAATTAATGAAATATGTTTAATTAGGGTATAGGCCGAGATTGAACTAAAGAACCAGGTCCCTACCGAATTCCCCACCTTTATCTTTTTTTCATATTTTCTTTAATTTGTTTTTATTAGTTAGTCTTATTTTATTTTCTTCATTGAAATATCCAAAACCCCCTTTTTCCTAAACATCGGTTAATTTCATTCCATAAACTTTACACACACTCTCTGTGGGATCAACCTAGACTCGTCACTACTATAATAGTAGTCTAGTTATTTTATTTTGACTAGCATAACGATGCACAGTCAATCCCCCTACCCAAAAAAACCCTTCTTGTAACTTCATTGTTGTGCATAAAACTTGGAGTAATTTGGTTAGGAATAACCATGGAGGGGATAACTTGAACTTATCTCACTTCCTTGAACCTTCTTCAACTAATGGAGTAATTTCCCCATCAATCAATCTTTTGACGGCTAAAGCAAACATATGGTCCTCGTTACTTGTTGGTTTTTTAAAGGACAACAAGGTATACTACCCTCAAATGAACGCTTGGACTACTATAAAAATAAAGCAAATTTGGATTAGAAAAAAACTCTATTAGTTGAAGATAATTATTTCATCATTAGATTTTTCAAGGCATCTTATCTCTCTAATATCCTAGAGCAGGGCCCCTCACATATTGCTAGGAAGCCTCTCCTCTCCTTCAACGACACCAAGGAGACTAAATTTCCATAATTTATCACTTTAATACTAGACAATGGAAGGATTAAGTTACATAGTAAGTGCATTTATAAAGACTCTATACATGGACTCCTTAAAAGTCATGTTGGTGAACATTAGATATTTGAGAATATCTATTGAAGTGCCTTGGGACTCTAATATACCTCCATCCTTGATTATAAGAGGCTTATTGAGCAAGATGAATTAACAAACCATGTCATTTAGTTAACCTACACTTGAAAGCCTTCCATATTGAGAGCTTAGAAGTCAACTAGAAGATTATTTCACACTAGATCATACGGAGAGTTAATGAGGCCTCAAAATGAGGTTCCCATTATTATATAAGATAATTTAAAGTTGAAGGAAGTTCCAAAGGAATCTTCAGATCCAACACCTAAAGCAGGGGATACCTGTATCATTAATGAGGAATTTACTTCTTCTAATACTAAAAAAATTCAAAGAAAAGATATAGACAAAGAAGCAAATAACATTATAAACTCCAATAAGGAGAAAGCTCCAATAGTTAAAACCAACTTTATTGAAACAACTTCATGATTTAAATCTAAAGGGGGCAGAAATTCAAGTAGGAAGAAAAAAGGTGAGGGTACCTCCCTCAACCAATCTTCGTAAATATACTAATTTGGAATGTAAGAAGATTAAATAGTCCTTTTAAGAAGCAAAGCCTCAAAGATGTCATTTGGAAAAGAAGCTAGTTTTGTTTGCATTAATAGAGACTAAAATAAAAGCTGTTAATTTAAAGGAGGAGCTTGGTTTTTTGGGTAACAAATGGAACTTCTTATCTAATCATTTTCTCCACTACAATAGGAGGCTTTTAGTTGGTTTTAATCCTTCTCTCATTAAGGTAACACAAGTTTTTAGCTCTAGTCAATTGATTCATGAATTATCAAACCATTGGATATCCCTTTACCTTCCTTTTCTCAACTATATATGCAATTAAGTTTTTAAAGAGATTCCCTTTTGAATGACTTAATGCCACAATCAATCAACCCTAGCTTTTAGGTGGAAATTTCAACTATATACTTAAGATAGATGAAATTGAAGGATTAATACAAATGGGAATGAACTTTCTTCTATCACATCTTCTTTTGGTGTTACAGATTTGATTTTAGTAGACAACTCTTCACTTGGTCTATTAAGTAGATTAGAGTAAGCTTCATAAGGACAAAGCTAGATCAAGTTTTGTCTAACAATCTCTAGTTGGATAAATTTACCACCAACTATGCCCAATTTAGACCTCCCCTATCTTCTACTCACTCCATCATTGAGGTTAAAGGTATGAATAGCAATGCATAACTTATATCTCTTTTTAGGTTTTATAATCTTATGTTTCAGATAGCTAAGGCTATGAGCAAAGGGATGAATTTCCCTTTTTCAAGTTGTAAAGCTTATCACTTGATGAGAAAACTTAAAAGAGTAAAATAGAAGCTCAAAAATATAAAAAGATAGGACATAGTCAAAAAATGCCAAGCTCTAACTCTTGTATTATCAATTTAAACTTTATAACTCTACCAATGATATTGGCCTCAAAATTCAAGAAGACCAAGCTCTTTAGAACTATATCAATTTTTTTTCATAACCCATACCTCAAATAAAAAACTTGATTGTATTGGCTCAAGGATGGAGACAAGTGCACTAACTTCTTCTCTAATGCTCTTTTGACTTACAGGAACACCAAGAATATTAGTTCACTAATGGATAATGAAGGGAAAATTAATAGGGATCAGGTTGCCATGAAAGAACTAGCTTTCAATTATTATAGTGATTGGTTTGGCATTAAAATGTCTTGCTCTTATTTATTTTAGTCAATCAAAGCATATTACAATATGTATGAGAAACAGGTGCTTACTTATTGCTTATCAGGCTAGTTACACCTATAGAAATCAAAATAATGCTACTCAGTTTTAAGCTAAATAATTCCTTGGGTCTACATGGCTTTAATGCTTGTTTTTCCTAGAAAAATTGAAGCATAATAGGAGAGCTAGTCATAGATTACGTGCAAGAATTTTTCAATAATCAAAAAATGTTGAAAGAGTTTAATAAAACTTAACCTTGTCTAATCCCTAAGAAAGATAACCCTACATCCATTCAAGAATTTTGACTTATATCTTATTGCGATCTGGTTTACAAAGTGATTGCAAAAGCTCTAGCTATAAAGCTTAGGAATGTCCTTACCCTTATCATAAACAACTATTAGTTTGCTTTCATTAATGTAGGAGAATAGGGCTCAAAAGTTATTTAATGATTATCCACAAATCTTGTTATTTAAAGCTGCTTCATGAAAGTTGATCTATACAAAGCCTTTGATTCCTTAGAATGGGGTTTCCTTCTTAATTATCTCAAAGCTTTCCATTTTCCAAACTTATTTATCTCCTATATTAAAGTTTGTATCACTACCATATTTTTTTTACCTTGATTAAGAGATAACCTACTCTAATATTAAAAGGGGCTAGAGGTATCAAAAAGGGAGATCCATTATCTCCCTACTTATTGAAAATTGCCATTGAAGTCCTTAGCAGAATGACTCATAGGCATATCTCCAACTTAAAATAATTTAGATATCATAATAAATGTAAGGAGATGAATTTGTTTTTCTTGCTTATACAGATGATCTCTTATTTTCCTGTGAGAAAAATCCCTAACCTTTGAAAATTATAATGGATTCAATATATTTGTTCTCAAACATATGAGGAGTAAGAATTAACTTGGAGAAAATTAGGTTAATGCTTTCAGATGGAGTATCTAAAGTTTTCATGTTCTAACAAATTGCTAGTATGTAGGTAAAACAACTACCTTTCACTTACCTTGTCTTTCTTATTTTCCCTAAGAAACCAAGGTTCTCATATTTTTTGTAAAATATGTACCTCTCTTTTATTGGTTGCATTCCAATAATAGTGAATGTTTTCACAAACATTCACATATAGGGGTGCTCTCACATGATGTTTCCTAAAAGACTAATTAAGGAGTTAAAAAGGCTTATTAAATTATTCATTTGGTCTAGTGATCTTACCAATGTATATGGAGCTAAACTAAGTTGGAAAAAAATATATTCCCCTAAATAGGAAGGAGGATTAAGGATTGTTTACTTTTAAAAAAAACCAAATGGTCATGGCTAAATGGATTTGGAGACTTATGAATGACAAAGAAGCTAGCTGGGTGAGATGGTTTCATGTTTATTACCTATCTAATAGATGTTTCTAGATGTTAAAAGAAAGAAAGGAGCATTCTTGGTCATTTATAGATGCTCATATTAAGATGCATATTGGGAATGGACTAGGTACTTGGCTTTGGTATGACAACTAGAGTCAAATTAGCCCTCTTCATCAAAGCCTTGAACTAATTTTTATGAGATATAGGTTCCTCACAACCTCTAAGGTATCTGACATCATAAAAGGTTAATCATGGAGTTGTCCGCAAAAGGGAGTGAACTTATTGACCAATAGATTACCTAGCTACTTCCTTAATGTCGAGATATCTAATTATCTTGTTTGGCAATTACAAGCATCTGGGATTTTTACCAATGCATCTTCCTTAGATAACTTTAGAGATCACTATCCCAGGGTGACATTGTCTGAGCTTGTCTAACATAACTCTATGCTGCCTAAGGCATCTACTACATGTTAGTTAGCAATTTTGGGTAGTCTATACACTAAAGATAGATAAAACTCTGGTTTGAGTCCCATTATGATTTATTTAATACTAAAACAGAATCAATAGGCCATATGTCTTTAAATGTTCATAAAATAATTTTATTTGGTATAGAATTCACATAAAATGGAGTGTATCTGTAAGAAATAAGAATGGACTCAAATAGTTGATTAGTCTTGAAATTTGTCTAGAAGTTTAAATATTATTTCCATCCTAATTAAAACAATATTACTATATTGTATCTATGTAATGTGGAGAGAAAGAACCATTCCATATGTAGAAAAATTAGAACTCATAAGAACTTGCTAGCTACTAAGCTCATCCATTAGATTAAGGAAACTCTTTTGGAAAATCAAAGCCAATTGAAAATGTATGATAAAGCAAAAGGAACTGGGACCTAAGTTAAACAGTCTAAAATAAAAAGGAACTACGACTAGGGAAGAGCAATATTCAGATAAGATCTTCATCTCTAATGGGGAAAGGTCTTCATCTCTAATGGGGAAAGGAACATATACAACTAATCAGTGTGATGATAAGCTGAACTAGGATAAAATCATCTACAACTGATCACGCATATCTCTTAGTTAATCCTAAAGTTTTTCAAACTTAACAATTAAGTATAATATTAGATTACATTTCACTCTTATCAATCATTCTTTATATATAACCTTTTAAGTTTCTAAATATATTGACAATGGATATAAATTATAACCCTAAGTTATATTTAGGATTACATATAATTGAGGATTACATAAATTAAACTCCTTTAGTTTATCTTTATTCCTTTAATTAAATAATTTAAATTCATAGATCATGATTCATATCTACTAATATATCATAAACACCCAAATATTAAGAATATCAAAGTAATTTTTACTAAACATTCCATACATAATTCTCCTGTATAATTTAATATTTTTATCATACAATGTTTCGATTAGACAATGAGCATGGAAATAATATCTACTATATTTTCTTCTAATCATATTATTTTTTCACTACAAGTAATTGATCACATTAATGAGATTTGGAAATTATTTTCAAAGTGTCATTCCACTTAGGTTAGGGATTTTCTGAATTAATACCAATATAAAATAATGGAACATTCTCCCTAATCACTTTATGAATCATATATTAATCTCTTAGTTACCTCTTTATACTTTATGTCATATCCACTGACCATTGATTAAGCTACCATCGACAATAATATGACATAAATAGTATCAAGATATAATAATCTCTATATAAGACAATGAGAATTTAATAGAAATACAAGTAATTTGTGAAATAAAATTCTCATATAGGGTTAGTTCAATGAAGTTTTTTCTCTAGTAAGTATCAACATATTTATATAAATATCTCTATACTTTAGTTTATGAGAATGACTTCTGTATAAAGAAAAAACATAACATGTGCTAGTCTTTTTATACTTTATTAATATTTAATCTCAATAGAACATTAGCTAGAGACAATTTAGAAATATGGATATTCAATCCTAAAGTACCCAATCTTTTAAATTTTTTTCAATCCAGTGCTCAAGCTTTTAAAATTTTTAATTAAGTGATTAACAGTTTGAAACTTTAATAATTCAGTTCAAAATATTTGTTGCTTTAGTAATCTATTGATTTGACTGACAAAATTTTTGTAGTTCATGATATATAGATGTCTACTTAGAAAAATGGTGGCTACCGGTAGATTGGAGTAGACATAATCTTTTTCAGGTGAACTCCTACATATCATAAAAAAACAAAGAATTTTTTTGTCAAACTAGTAAATTACTAGTGAAACTAATGTTTTGAATTGAATTATAAAAGTTTTAAAAGATTAGTCACTCAATTAAAAAATTAATTTTCTAATTTATATGATACATCTAAAATAGTAAGAAGATTGAAATAAATAATTACAATGATCATATAATTTTTATCTTTTGAAACAGTCCCGTCAATTCAATGACTTCTAACAAATATGCAATGCGGTCTTATGATGGATTAGGTAAAAAAAAAAAGTGCGCTAAAATACTAAAATAGAACAATTAAGGAGCAGTAAGACTAGAGATACTAAATACATGTGAGTATAAACAAGCATCTTAGTTGAATAGTTGTCATCTTCAACCTCCACGGTGGGTGATGCATAATATTTTCTCAATTATACAAGGAAAGTAATCGGTGTACAGCGAGTGCGTTGACATATGTACATAGGCTTTTCAACAGGGGCCGAAACCCCGCGTGTTAAATTAGTTTAGACATAATTGCAATCTGCATGTAAGGTATGAGGAAGCCCAAATCTTGGGACATAATCAAGAAATTGTCATGTCGTAGAGATAATAAGGAAATCATTGTCACGTCTAAGTCGCGACATTAGAGATAATAAAGAAATCATGTCACGTCTAAGTCGCGACATTAGAGATAATAAAGAAATCATTTCACGTCTAAGTCGCGACATTGGAAATGTCGAAAGCGACCACCGCTTTAGACACTTGTCACATTGCAGGCACTGTGTAACATCTGGAATTTATCCACACCCAAGACTTGGAGGTAATGCCCACGTTCTAGCAAAAGGCATTTAATTAATAGTTAACCAGAAAAATATAATTTTTTTCTTGAATTCAAAATCAATAATTTATTTATTTAAACCTTAGAAGCAGTGGACATAATTTTGCAATCACCCTATTCCTGCCACGCGTCTTATATAATTAGAGACATATATCTTATCTGGTTGTTTCGTTTTTTATGTTAAATTTTATTTATTATGTCACATAAGTTGACTAAAAGTGTGTATGTATATATATATATAAATACATGGGCGTATAGAACCTGAAACGCGCGTGGAGTTCCAGAAAGGTTAATAAATAGTAATAAAGAAGGTAAAGCAAATGAATAGGCTTAAATTTGTGTTTGGTGAATAAATTTTTGTTTGCGTGCTTTAGGTTGTCCTCTTCATCAAATGCCTGAACTAATTTTTATGAGATATAGGCTCCTTGAAACCTCTAAGGTATCTGACATCATAAAAGGTTAATCATGGAGTTGTCCCCAAGGGGGAGTGACCTTATTGACCAATAGATTACCTAGTTACTGCCCCAATGTGGAGATATCTAATTATCTTTTTTGGCAATTACAAACATCTAGGATTTTTACCAATGCATCTTCCTTGGATAACATCAGAGATCACTATCCTAAGGTGACCTTGTCTGAGCTTGTCTGGCATAACTTTATACTGCCTAAGACATCTACTACATATTGGTTAGCAATTTTGGGTAGACTGTAAACTGAAGACAGATACAACTCTGGTTTGAATCTCCATTATGATTTATTTAATACTAAAACAGAATCAATAGGCCATCTGTTTTTAAATGTTCATAAAATATTTTTTTTTGGTGTAGAATTCGTCAAAGGACGGAGTTCACTTGTGAGGAATAAGAATGGACTCGAATAGTTGATTAGACTTGAAATTTATCTAGAAGTTTAAATATTGTTTCCATCCTAATTAAAACAATATTACCATATTGTATCTATGTAATGTGGAGAGAAAGAATAATTCCATACGTAGAAAAATTAGAACTCATAAGAACTTGCCAGCTACTAAGCTCATCTACTGGATTAGGGAAATTCTTTTGGAAAATTAAAACCAAGTGAAAATGTCTGATAAGCAAAAGGAACTGGGATATAAGTAAGCAGTCTTAAATAAAAAGGAACTACAATAGGAGAAGAGCAATATTCAGATAAGATCTTCATCTCTAACGGGGAAGGGATCTTATACAATTGACCAGAGTAATGATAAGTTGAGCTAGGATAAAATCATCTAGAACTGATCATGCATACATAACGAAGGCAAGCAAGCAATATTCGAGGTTCCGCTTACTCAATAAGGAAGCTTGGTTTTGCTCAATTAAAGATGTGTAAGGTCAAAGGTAATGGAGCAATACTGGAGAAGAATTATAAACATGGCAGGGAGATGTACAATCGAGTAACATCTAATATGGTTAGATAATCTATGTTGTCTTAGATGCAATTTATTAAAAGGAGTTGACTTGTAGTTTTTGATAATACATCTATTAAGTTATTCAGACTTAGTATGAATGGTATTTTTAAATTAAACTTTTATGAGGCACATTTACTTCCTTTCTTTGGAAATACAATTTCATTTAATTTCCAAAATAATATTAATTTCAGTTAAACTTTAATTAGAATTCAAATTATTTCAAATTAAATACCATTTAGACTTGAATAAAATATAAAATCTCATATTGATCCATACTTATTAAATATCTCTTATTTAATTATAAAGTTTTTTAAACTTTACAATTAAGTTCAACTTGATTAAATTACATTTCACTTTTATCAATCATTCTTTATGTAACATCCCATTCCCATATTAAGGGTTAGAGTCCTAGATTTCAGTAATTGAAAAAATAGCAATGAGAGATTAGAAGAAAATGCATTTCATGATAATGTATAATGTAGCATACATACATGCGCGAATAGTGAATTTTGCACATGAAAATTACTGTACATGTATTCATTGACATATTCTGGGTATAATTGTTTATAAATATGATTTTATTGAGAATTATGGGGTTTAAATATTGGAAATTGATTTGGAGAGTGTATTTGTTGAGTTAGAATTTTTGATGAATTTTAGGAATAATTTCCGAAAATGTTGAATATCATTATACTAGGAAAATTGCCAAGTGGCAAAACAACTATTAAATGGTAGTAGAATTTACTGTCCAATGACAGTGAACATTTTTAGGAATGACATTAAGATTTAATCGCTAGTATCATTGAAAATTTTGGAAGAAAATTTGAGTTGAAAATTGGAGACAAATTAACTAGTAGATTAAAAGACCAAAAGTGGGACAATAAGAAAGTGACAAGTGTCACTACCCTCAACACTTACTATTCTTTTACCCAATTAAAGACCATTCCATGGTCTTTTACTTACCATTCACGACATATGCTCCATTTCTCCATCTTCTTCTTCTTTCTCTTTATCTTTCTCTTCTTCTCTCATAAAACTCACTCTCACCCTCACCCTCACCATACTGATTTTTGGTCCAGCTCTTTCACCTTGATTCTCCAAGATTTGTTCTCTTCTCAATTTTGTCGCTAAAGACCTAACCCTACAACCTTTTATTAATAATGTACGTGTAAGAGAAGGAAGTTAGGGTTAAGAGAGATCTTGAAGAGTTTGAAGAATGTTAAGCTAAATCAAGTAAGTTATGCAATAAATATCATGGGTACGATTAAATGAAGCTAGAATGATGAGTGAATTAAGATTTGATGACTTGATCTTGCAATGTGTATGTATGTCTCATGGGTGATAAAGAGTTATGTAAATGTCTTACTTTTGTATATGTACGATGAGTAATAATTCATATATTGTTATAGAGATGTTTTCAGGTTGAATGATCTTCATAATGGGGTTAGGATGAGTGCAGAAAAATCAACGATGAATGGGTAAATATATATGTTCTATTTTTGGTTAATGATCAAATATAGATAATGATTTGTTGTGAATGATATATTGAGTTGAATTGGAGTAGAGAATGATGAGAAAATGAAATAGAAGAGATGATCTAGGTACAAGATGGGTTAGATGTAAAATATTGGAAGTTATGAAATCTAGAAAATTGGGATAGTGCTGGAAAGGATAGCAGTAACATGTCCACTAATTATGTTTATGTGTTCTAGCCATAACTTTTTATGTAGTTATCCAAATGACATTAAGATAAGAACTGGGTGCTGCAAATTGGTGGATGAAAGTATATGTTTGTATTCTATTTTAGGCATTTGTGATCAAGCATGGAATATAAATTGTGTATGGATAATGTTGAGCTAAACTTGAGGTATACATGAAGTAGTTATCAACTAGGAATGATGAACTTTGAATATGAATTGTTTGAGATTTAGGAATAAGATATGATGGAAAAAAGAGTAAGAATTTATGAATGATAAGATGTAGTTGAAATAAATCAAATGAGTTGAGATTTGAGAGTTAAATGAAATCAATTTGGTAGTTGAATTGTTATGAAGTGATATTGCATTAGAAGAGTTGAATTTGGGAAGATTATGAGTGAAAATGATGTTAGAATGGATTTAGGATGTTGGAACCCCTCCCCGAAGAATCGCAAGACCGATGTCCTACTTGACATCTGGGCGTGCATCCCACGAGGGAGGGATTCCTCACCACAAAAGAAACCTCATATCGAACTTAATTTAATGTCATCCGAACAAAACTTGATAAATTTACCCTAATTATCCTCCAATAAAATTGATCTGCTTAGGGCCCATAATTAAATCCGATTCCTAAGCTAAAATGAAATTCCATATTTCTTGATCAATTAGAATCAGAAATCGTCTTAATCGGATCTCTATAGCTCATAAAAATCGCCCAAAACGGAATTATATTCAAAACCGTCACGAAACTGACTCTCTTTCATAATGTCCGTAAAGTCTGACTAAAACTCGACGCTCTCATTCTACCAAAAAAAGGTATAAAATTTTTTTAGAAAACTAACGGTTCGAAAATTGCGAAAATCGGAGATCAAACGGAGAAGAGACAAAGAAAATAAGAGAAAGAGTTTTATTTATCATTTTTGAAAAATCAGTAAATTAAAAAAAAAAAATTATACTAAGAATCATCCTCGCACTCGGCAGAGTGTGAGGTAGCTCCTCGCACTTTGCTGAGTGCGAGGAGCATTTCTAATTTAATTTTTTTTTTTTTTTTGGGAATTAAACTTCAACAATCTTTGAAAATTTATAACTCTTCTTCCTGAAATCCAAATCTTGCAAATTCGGTATCAATAAAAAGATAAAATGAAGCCCTACGACTTTCATGAAGGATTTAAAGATTAATTTAGTCATTAAGAGAGGCAAAAGTTGTTTTAAAGTTGCTGCCATAAATGTAAATTTTCCTACAAAATGCCAAAATTTTGAAAATTCATATCTTTTAACACTCAAGTCTAAAAATGACACATTTTACCTCATTGGAAAGATAAAAAGAAGATCTACAAGTTTCATGAAGGGTGCAAAAATTAAATCAATCACTAAAGAGGGTAAAAACACACTTAAAGCTTCAGCCTAAAGAAAAGATCAATGAAACAGTAACTTACCTAAATGAACAGTAACTATCAACTTCCAAACCTCATAACTTTTTATTCCTAAATCCAATAACTGCAAATCATACCTCATTTTAAAGATAGAAAGATAATCTACATTTTTCATGAAGAAGGAAAAAACCAAATCAATCTCCAAGAGGGTGAAAAAGCCCTCCAAAGGTTCTGCAAAATTTTATGACTATCAACAGTAGCTGAAACCTTTCAAC
>JANVCQ010000008.1:21354624-21367006 GCA_025531925.1 Erythroxylum plowmanianum
TCTTATATCTAAACCATATTTTTCATTTCACTTCAAATTCATGAATTCTCCTTTCTTTATACATGAATAATCATGAAAAACTTCTCATTTAATAGTCCTCACTTCCAAGAAAGGTTCGGGGCCCAACATCATTAATATCATTGGAAACTTGATTGTTTACTAAGCTCCATAACTTTTGGAAAAAATAGCATTAAATTTATCGTTCCAAAGGATTTGTTTAGATGCATAATAAAGAGATCATTCTCAATCTTCAAATTTGAGACGTGTGAGATAAGGAGGCTAATTTGATCATAAGTTAAACTAAGGGCAATGAATTCATTTAATTTTTCAAATGTAGAGGAAGTGCCAAATTATGTACAAAGAGTTAGCTGAAAATGATTAAAGGCAGGTTCTTTAAGTTTATGATCCCAACAATGTGGCCTATTAGCATCAAGAATACCACTTATCTTGTTAGCATTTCTTTTATGAAAAATAGGTAGAATTTTCTTATGTTTCCTTCAACTAGGATACTTTATGCATTTGCCTCACTAGAGGGTTACTAGCATTAAAAGTCGATAAGTACTTGTTAAGCATGATTTTCTAATACTTTTTTAAAATTAAATCATAAGGGTTATTATAAAGCTTCTCTTGAATTATCTAAAGTTCAATTCAAGAAGAATTAATAGTAGAGAGTAATTCATTCTTGAAGTAATTATTTAATATGTTTTGTTCATCCTTTATTTCCTACAACTTCCTTATAAGTTTATAGACTTTATAAGCATCAAAAAAATAAACGGAGGCTTTGATCGAATAATTGATACAAAGTAAGTCATTATTGAAGTTCTTTTTGTGTAATATTTTTAGATTATCTCTTATTACCTAAAACTTACTTATGAGTTTATAGACATTCATAATACAAAGGCCTTTGATCAAGGCCTTTTTATATGCCCTAAGACTAGTTATGAAATTGAAGAAATTGAAGGGATTTTTTCTTTTTTATGGATTTATGGATATTGAATTAAAAAGGATAATGATCATATATGCGTGGTATATTGAAAAAAAATTAAGCATTAAGGAGGAAGTAACATCTAAACTGAATTAAAAAGCCCTTTATCAAGTTTTTCTTAATAACTAATTTCATTCTTTCTTATTAGTCCAAGTGAAACAATTTCCATTTCAGTTATGAATAGTGAGATTAGTTTTACCTAAAAAATTCTTGAATCCCTTATTAGATAGCTTAGGAAGAACCTTCAAACCTTTTGCTTCCTAAGCAAATACAATGTAGTTAAAATCACCTAGAAATATCCAAAGGCTATAAACAAAGGATTATAAAATTTCTAGATCTTTCTATAGTTGCTTTGTTTGAAATGCAAGGTTTAAATCATATATGAAGGTAACATCAATTGCTTCCTAAATAAAATGAAGTTGGAGACTTAGGTGTAAAACTTGATTATAATGCTGCAAATGAAGAACTAAGAATTTTAAGCTTATAAGTCATTATAATCCTCTCATTAAAGTGCATTGAATGTTTGGAGATTGTCTACCATTTACTTCAAAAATGATAGTCCCTTACTAAAAGTTTGTTGCTTGATTTTTGTTTCTAATAGACCAACAATTGAGTGGTTTTTTTTCCATAATATAATCATTAGTGGTTGTTGTATAGTTTCTTTCCGTAATATAATCATTAATGGCTGCTGTTTTTTTAGGTAAA
The DNA here is from genome assembly GCA_025531925.1 of Erythroxylum plowmanianum. Taxonomy (NCBI): domain Eukaryota; kingdom Viridiplantae; phylum Streptophyta; class Magnoliopsida; order Malpighiales; family Erythroxylaceae; genus Erythroxylum; species Erythroxylum plowmanianum. The sequence goes on from JANVCQ010000008.1 coordinate 21,356,315, forward strand.
TTTCAGTCCCTTACATTTCACGAAATGATCATTTGGAAGCAAGGGCTTGGGAGGCCCTTTCCTTTCAGTTATCTAGTGGATTTCTTTTATGTAATAAGTGTAAACTTCTTATTTTTTCCCATAAATATAGCACAAATTTTTTTCCAAATATTGAATATCTAGAGCCAAGCCAAGATTAGAGAATAAAGAGAGCTTCAAGCTCTCCTTTGATTTGTCCACCTTTAAATTTATGAAAGAGTTTTCAAGTTTAGAAATTAAGATGCTTAAAGAAGTAGAGAATGTGGAGGACACCAATAGGTTAGTTTCTTCCTTTATAATGATACTAGATGTATCCATAGTTCTACACATCACTATAGAATATGGAGTAATTAGGCATATCAGAGAGATTATTGGAAAACTTAGTGATTTCATTAGATCTAGGCTTAATTGTAAAGTTTGATCCTTTGGCCTCCAATCTTTAATTGTGTTCTCCTATGAAGGTCTTTATATGTAGGTGAGTGATATTTCAATAGTACCATCATCATTAAGTCTTTGTATTTAGAGAGTTTCAAGTGATTTTACAACTTACCCTACTTTAATGCATACTTTACTAAAGCCATTCCTTTTTAAGGTAGTTGTATGTTTAACAATACTTAAAAGATTTCCTAGTGCACTAGCAAGATAACTAAAGGTTGTATCTAACTAGTATTCTAATGTTATATTATGAAAAGACACCAATAGAGGTATACTCTTGAGGTCCTTCTTACCTAACTTTATATCAGGATTTCATTTAAGGAGAAAAATAGGTTTGCCATATAAATGCCAAGGACCTAGATTAATTAAAAACCATGATTTGCGTATCCCAAAATTTAATGTCGAAATAATCCTTTTCTAATGAGTATTTATTCTAGACTACTGTTTCCCTATTTAGATTTAGCTAAGCCTTTATATGAGGGAAATAAGGCCTTTTATTAAGAAAAAACCAACCATGGTAGATCTTCACTTAGCATCTCCAACTTAAAAAACTTCTAAAGTGGAGAGATAATAGAGGAAGGGGAATTCTTGACAAAAGGGATTAGTATCTTAAGGTTCACAATCCCTTATTAACTATTTATAGGCTTTGAGAAGGTGTCAGCAAAAAGCATGAGATGAATGGGAGCTAGAAGATAAAAAGGTGAGCATATTAAAAGCCCTTGAATTAGAGAAACGTATAATATTAGTAGCAATAGTGGAAGATAAAGCAAGTGAAGTAGGAGGAATGTTACAAGATGGAGGACCAATGTAAGAGGAGAAGAAGGAGTTTAGAGTATTGGAGTAGAAGAAAAAAGGTTTGGAGGGTTAAGCACCTAGGTGAGGATATAAAAGTAGAGGGCTAAAAGAGAGAGTATTTTTGACGATCCGATGAGAAGAGTTAGTAGATAATAGAATAGTTCAACTTTTAAAATTTTATTTAAAGCTCAGTAGAAGATGGTGGAGCTAGTTTGAGAATTTTAGGAAAAATAGTTATCTCGATGAAAAAAGGATGAAAAAGAAGATGAAAATTAGTTAACCAAAAAAGGTAGTTTAACTAGGGAGAAGATGTTAATAGTAGAAGAAGAGTTAGAAAGAGGTGGACCTCTCTCACTGAAAAGAAATAAAAATTTATTTTCTTATCTTTTTATATTTTTTTAATACATTGAGATGTTATATGTATACAATTGATGATATCAAGGTTGTCAACCCATCGATTTGAATGCATAGAATATGATTGTGTTAGTTCCTAATGGCACCTAAGTAGGGGGTTGAATTAGGTGTTTACAAAATTCAAAACTTTTCTAAATAATATATATAATTAAAAATAATAAATATAAATAAGTATGAGGAAATTGTTTAATATAATTTAATTAATGAATTGAAAAATAATTTCAAAAGCATTGGGAGGAAAGAATGCAAACTAATTTGCAATGGTTCAACAATCAACCCTTGCTTACTTCCACTCTCCACTCCCAAGACTCTTTGTAGAATTCCACTATAATTCTTCTTTCAAGGTGATGACTAGCCATTGTAGAATCTTTTCTAGTAAAGAGGAACCCTTCTTACAATCTTCTTCAAAAGTCAAAGGAAACCTCAATACTAGTTGTATGACACTGAAGTACAATATTCAATACCCCAACAAAGTATTATAACTTAAAAAGATCTCATTTAGTCATATGATAACTCCAAAAATGGCTCACTCATATAAATATGACACATTTATTATTGAAAAACTCTTTAAAATGTGTTTATACAACACCTAAAGCCTTCTTGATGCCCTCACTCATAGAAATATCTATTTATAATTTTTTAAGACCCAAAAATAGCCATTGGAGCCAAGAAATAGTCATTACCGCAACTATATCTAATGCATTGGTTAACTAGTATATCATACCGATCTACACTCTGAGACTATTTCCTATAGGTCTACACTTTAAGTTGTTAAGAAGAATCTAACATATTTTTTTGATAAAGATAATCATTTCCATCTAAGAAAGGTGATCTACTAATGTTTTTTCCCTCTTGGTTGAATGATGATGATGGTGCTCCTAAATATGTATGCTTTGATATAGGATTTTTCAGAATAAACTAGTTTATTATACCCACTTTGGTACCACTTATTAGTCCCTAATGGTACCCAAGAAGGTGAATTGGGTGTTTACAAAATTCATCAATTTTTAAATAAGATATTTAATTAAAAATAATTAATATAAACAATTAAAAGAGAATTGCTTAATATAATTTAATCGACTAATTGAACAATAATTTAAAAAGGAATGGAAGGAGAGAATGCAATCTAATTTATAGTGGTTTAGCAAACAACCCTTGCTTATATCCACTCCTAAGACTTTTCTTGAAATTTAACTTTAATTCTTCTTACAATCTTCTTTCAAGGTGAAAAGAAACCTTAATGCCCTTTGGATGACCCCCCATACAATATCCAATGCCCCAGTAAAGTTTTAGAACTCAAAAAGATCTCACTTAGTCACATGATAACTTCAAAATTTCTCACTCATACAAATATTGTGTGTATACAACATGCAATGCCTTCTTGATGCTAAAAGAAATGATCAAACACGTATTTATAATGACCTATTTATAGTGTCTGTTAGGACCCAAAATAGTTGCTAGAGTCAAGATATAATTGTTACATTGACTATATTTGATCCATTAGTCGACCAATATAGCATACTAGTTGACTGGTATGGCATATTAGTCAAGTAATATCTATTAAAAGCTCTAAATTCACTAGTCATTAGAATACTAGTCGAATGGTACATATATTAGTCAACAAATATGGCATATTGGTTAACCAATACATTACTTGCATTGAGGTGGTGAAAAAAAGGGCTTGGGTTTTTATTTTAACCTTAGAATGGTTGTTGGTGGGACTTCAAAGTAAAATGATTTTGACTAGTAATTTGGAGGCTTTCATTTGTCACCATCACAGATTAGGTTGCCGACTTTTATAATTGGTTATCCTGCTCAGAGACAGCCGTAAATAGAGAAACTGCGAGACCAAATATATTGGGAATTGGGTATTTATTGGATACCAAGTCAGGAAATCCAACTCCTAAGCCACTCCAGCCAACACCTACTAACATTTATCCGATAACTCTTTTAAGTAATCCAATCACAATTACTGATATAAATATTATGTTTTGATGGTTTTGTTCACCTTGTGTATGTAATAACAATTCAACCATTCTTACATCTCATCTTCTCACAGTCACACACAAATGATAAAGTAACTTTTAGTTTACTTTTCTCAGACCACGTTTCTCACAAGACAAATATTATAGATTACCTGTTCAATTTTGCTGTTACTACTCCGTTTTACGCATAATACAACGTTATTTTATAGAATAACTAGAATAGGTAATCTTGTCCCTCTGATTCACGCACGCCCCAACCTTATTTGTGACCCAAATTGCCTCTCGTTCACACTTTCAACCTTTTTCGTGTCATTTCACAAAAATAAAGTGAGATCTCAAATAAACATATTCAATATTACTCTATTTTTATCTCATTTCTTTATTTTTTCAAAATATCATCTTTCAGATTTCTTCCTATATCTTCACGTCTCATTAACATGTAATAACTTAATAGATATTTGAATAACTTTAAAACATGATTATAAATAATAATTTGTTTATTTTATATTAATTAAATGAGATGATTTTTATTTTTATTTTGAATAATGTAATATCTTATCATTGTTATATACAATTACCATCAATTTAATTTAATTTTTAAGCAATTTGGAGAATTATATGAATACCTGATATATTGATTAACTACTTAAAATAATGAACCATTTGTTCGCATCATAATATCAATCTTTAAATATATATTATATTCCTTTTTTCATATTTTTTATTATAAATATATATGGACTTCTTAATCCTCAATTCATTTTGAAATTATGTAATTTTGTATATTTAATTAAAGATAAGAAATTATGATTCAAAATTACTTTAATCTTTCTCTTATAAATCTCACAACTCTTCAAATCATATGTCTAAAATAACCTTGCCCAATCCTGTCTAATCTCCAAAACAATACGCTTTGGACATTAAACAGGGCTATTTTTGACAGAAGATCAAAGAACTCCAAATCGGCCTAAGCTTGTCACCATTTAAGTTCAGATCAATATAAGATTAGCGCAAACTTTAAAAGTAGTATACTTGATGTATGGAAGAAATTTAAACCTGCTCAGAAAGTGCATATATTTCGTATCACATTTTATTAATTAGTATAAAATATGCAGAATATGTAGTTTAAGATAGTTGTGGGAGATAATATTAGTAACTTTTAATTATTTCAAAATTTCATAATTCTTAAACTATAAATATGCGCCCAAGAAATGAATAAATTAAGAAAATATTTTTAATAAACTGAATAGATGATCGTCTCTTGGTAGTTTCACCTAAACGTTTACTCTCTTAAATGGTATGAAAACCCACAAAAAAAAAAAGCAATATTGTGAAAGAAATAACGATAATAACATAAAAACTAACAACCTCTATAATTATACTTACATGTTTACAATAGCAATAAATGAGATGGTATAATAAAACGTAATTCCAGAAAAAATCAAAGATGCTTTCTTGGAAACAAAATCAAAAAGGGGTGGCCCATTTTAATCTTATGGACCAAATTAATCAACATGATTTATAAGCCCATGGGATTGAAATTCATCCCTATTTCTGCAAGTCGATAAAACGAATGTGGTGCTTCCGACCAAAGCAGCAGTGGCATTACATATGTCCAATTCTGACCAGATTTTTATAAGGCACTCAACTTATGAAATTGTGTGGTGCGTGATTACCTTTAGAACAGTAAAACTGATACAGGTAATTTTATTTGGTGGTAGACAAACTTGCTGCAAAAGACATTGGGTCTTATCATCTCTAGTACTTTAATAATTTCACTTTACAGCCTACTGGAATATATAATTATCAGTGTACATCCATCAACAGCTCAACTGATGATGCAGGTACAATTTTAGTCTCTTCTGAAAGTTTCCAAGACAATAAGAATTCAAATTTTGACAATCTGTACTCGTATGAATTCTTCACTTAATTCACTAGGACAAAGTGATAAGTATTTATTAACAACAGAAGAAACACGACAAACATGATTAGATTTAATTTGAAACTGCTTATGTTGCAATTTTATAAGACATATAAGAAGATGCAGACAGTGGACTTTTGAATCTTGTCCTTAATTTTATTTTTAATGTGATTTGGAGGTATTCAACATTGAGTGGGAATAATTCTTTCGTAACTATATATAGACTCGCCTTTTCTCTTCAATTATACCCAAACGTACTTCTAGTTCCACTCAATTGATATGTACTTGAGGGATGGGGGATACATACGATGGCCAAAATGCGAGTAGCAGAGAGAAAGAAAAATAAGGGAATGATAGCGATAATGAGGTGATTCACGAACATCCATTATTTGGTAGTCATATAGATCTTAATTAAAAGATCTTGTGGGGCTTTGGGTTTTCATATAGCGAGAAAAGTCAATTTTAACGAGTGGGGCTAAGTTCACTTGTTGAAAGACTAAACCTCCATCGTAACACGTTGTTATTAACCCATGAGCACAGCCCCCGTATGACGCCCAAATGAAGTAATGAACAAAATGAGTTAATCTAAATTTAAAAGATCAGCTGCACTAGTCGTCAACTAGCAGTTGTACACAGTTATTCCTCCAATCCTATTGGAGTTTAAGTTAAGGCAGCAATAACAACATACATTATATATATGGGTGAAAATAATGAAAAACTATTTGGAGTATTGGGAGTCACTGTTTTTTATTCGCTTTATATGTGCATTAAGTTGTTCAATTTCTTCTTCAATGCTATTCCAATTTAGGGGTCATTTATTTCTCTATTTTTTTAAAACTTTGGTGACATAGATAAAAATAAAATTAGCTATTTAACTCAATAGTCAAATTTTAATTATTATAAAGCGTATTTATCATTATTTAGTAATAATAAAAATATAACAAATATTAATAATTAAACAAAATCATGTTAAAAATAAATCACAAAATAAAAACCAAAAACGATATAAAAGCAGCAAATGTAAACCAAAAAAGATACCAGTGGAGTCCGATAACGATGACAAAGTGCCTTAAGAGTATGCTTGGTTAGGAGTTTATTAATATAATAAAATGTAATGTAATATTATTTCATCGTTTGGGATAAAGGTTTATAATAGAATGAAATGGAATGAGATGGAAGAGGAGATTTTATATTACGTCTCATTCTATCCTACACAGTAAAAATAAAAAATCATTTATTTGAGGGGTTTAGGATGGAATGTAAAATGATAAACCACTTTACACTATATTATATTATAAACACTTCATCCAAACAACATTTCAACTATATTACATTATGAATCATTCCATCCCTCTCAATAATCAATTTTCTAATATTACATCCATTTATATTTCATTCTATTATAAATCATTCTATTCTATTCCAATTCCATTTCAATAAAAACTTTACGTCTAACCAAATATAGCGTAAGAATAAAGGTGGTATTGTAATAAGGACGCCTTGGCATTTCTACATGAATGAGACGTATGGAACAGGGCTAGAGTTGGTTAATTCAAACCCTATCTAGACTGCTTATTTTGGGGTCCGGTTAATCAAAATGTTGATTTTGACTTATTTGGCTACAAGAGTAGTAGGTAAAAGTAATTGTCCTGTGCTTGATTTGTAGCAGTACTTTTGTACAACTATTTTGATTGCTTGATCAGATAATTGGCTTACTATCTTCCTTATTTTGTAACTTTGATAGACACAGTATTAGTTTATATCCTACAACTAATTGCTTGGTTATAGTTTACTAATAAATAATTGAAAGTCATTTTTTAACTTATAAATATTTAGATGTATATAATAAAATCCATTAGATAATCATACATTACAAATAAAATTATGATGAGAATATAATTATGACATTTATTTTGTATTTATGTATTATCCCTAAATTATTCTTAGCCATTATTCTATTAAGATTAAACATTAATTGAATGTAAAAAAACTAGCACACATTTTTTTAAAGAAGTAATCAATCTTATAAGCTAAAGTATGAAGATACTTAAACAAACATATAAGTGCTTATTAGAGAACAAGTTTACTAAACTGATCCTATATGAGAAATTTATTTAGGACATTACTTATATGTCTATGAAAATTCTTATTCTGATAATTGTATAATCAATTCTTTGATTTGAGATTTCCAGAGTTATCTTGTATAAAAATTGTTATGTTTTGATACTACTTATAACATGTTCTAGTCAAAGATGGCTCAATCAGTAGTTATTGAATGTAGCACGAACTATATAAAAGTTGTTGAGTAATCAAGATATGATTCATTATCCTAAAGTCAGTAGGGAGAATGTTTTATTGTTCTCGATTAGTATTGATTCAGGAAATCCTTAACACAAAATGCAATGATGTTCTCAAAATATTTTACAAATATTTTTAATTGAATCAATAGCTAATGGTAGAGAATTAATATGATTAGACTCAAAATGGAGTAGAGATTAATTTTTGTACTCTGTGTTTAATCAGAACATTATATAATGAAAAATTGAATTGAACAAAACAATCATGCACGAAAAGATTAATCAAAATCACTTTGATATTGTTAAATATTTAGGTAATCGTGATATGTTACTAGATGTTAATCTTAATATATGAATATAAATTTTTTAATTAGATAATTAAAGAAAAATTAAAGTAATTTAATTTATCTAATCCTAAATATAATTTGGGTTATAATTTATATCCATTGACAAAGGTCATACATAAAGAATGAGTTGAAAAAAGCAAAGATATTTTAATAAATTTAGAATTAATTGTAAAGTTTTAAGAAATGCATAAATAAGATTTAATATCTCATATTGATCTTTATTTATTAAATATAATTAAAGTTTAAGTGAAATTAAAATTTAATTTCAATTAAATTAGTAAAATGTCCAAAACCTATTATAAATAAGCTTAGGCCTTAATTAAACTAGTACTCCTTGCATAACCTTCTCTGCAACAGTTGCAGTTCTCTCAACTCATTATATACATATTGTTAGAGACCAAATATTTTAGCGGCTACAGTGGTTGAGATGAGCTAATTTTGAAAATGATTCGAGAGATACAATAAGAATATGATCAATCTTTTAGATAAGATTCAAATTATGATTCTTAATTTATGATGATTTATATGTTAATCATTTTATAAAATTTTAGTGATCATGGCTTTTAAGAAATCAAAATATGAAAAAGTTACGTAATTATTTCATTGCATGATAGATTGGAACCCTATCTAATTTTCCAATTGTGATATTAAAGCCAACTTTAATTATATAATTTGATTAAATTGTTTGATTGGTAATGATATTGAATTATGGAATTGAAATCATAAACCTTAAAATTTAGATAAAGATCTTATTGACATTAATATGAAAAGTTTAGATTTAAAGTTTTGAAATCCTAAATTAAATTTAGAATTGAAGTTATAAATAGAAATCCAAAAGTCAAACTCTAGAATTATTTTGGTATTTTATTGAAAAAGCCAATTAGTTATAGAAAACACCCATTTTTGGTTTTTGATGATTAATGGCAACTTGAAGAATTGGGTTTGTAAAAGTAGGCCTTGTTATAAGTAGTTTGGTTGTATTTTGAGCGTTAATTTTGAGCTTTGTTGTTGGTAATGGTAATTGTTGGTGGCGGAAGTAAGCATCGAATGGGAGTTGTCACTGGGTGTCGTGAAACAATAGTAGGTGTTACTATTTGACACCTTTTCATCTATCCCACATCGTGAGTTTATGTGTTTGAGGGGAGGTTGTTAGTTATAAAAAGGAGCTTTTCCCTCCTATTGTAATCACCCCAAATTTGTATCTCTTCTCCCACATTAAATAAAAGTGGGCCATTTGAGTTGTGCTCCGGAGACGTAGACAAAATTGGTCAAACTCTGTTATCAAATTTTTAGTATTCAATCTTATTTGTCGAGTTTATTTGTAGTATTGTGTTTAATTTATTTGGGTGTATTTACTATTTGTGTGTGTACATGGGTTAGGTTACAATAAATACACTGTGCACGTAATTTTTGTCTAAGAGGCCAGGTTTTAAATGGAACCATTTGTGACCCCTCCGCCCTTTCTTAGGACATTACGTGGAATGGTAATATTGTTGAGGAGGTCATTGTTATCTTTCCTGGGTATTATCGAATCGGTTCACTTTACTAGTTGTTTACCTTATAGGAAAAAATTACCTGATTTTTCCAACAAGTAATATCAAAGATAAAGGTTCGTCTTTGGTTTAATTGTAATTTTTGTTATATTGAATACTATATTTTGAATTTGTAATGGCACATAATGATCAGGAAACATCAGGGACATCGGCTTCCTCGTCATTATGGTCAAGGATTCCATTGTCAAGTTTGAAATTGGTGGTGTGGAGATATTTGACGGTACTGGCCATTTCGGCATATGGCAAAGGGAGGTTTTGGACTCCCTTTTCCAGTAGAGTCTTGACATTATCATTAAAGAAAAGAAACCAAAAGATGTTGAGGATAAGGATTGGAATATCATAAATCGATTGGCATGCAGAACAATTCGATCGTGTTTGTCTAAAGAGCAGAAGTATGCTTTCAAGAACTGTTGGGACCCGATCCGGGAACCGGATCCCAACCAAAAAAAATGAAGAAACGTGAACGAAAGAAGTTGATCGGATACGCAGCAAAGGAAATCGGAAGCGCAGGAAATCGAAAGCGCGGAGGCGAACGAAGCGAAACAAACAAATATGAATCAAATTTCAAATCGAAAGCGAATGAAATCGAAATCACGAATACAAATCGGAAGCGAATGAAATCGAAATCACGAATCGAATCGAATCATAAAGCGGAGACAAACGAAATAATCAAACTGAAAACATATCCGACATCCGTGAGAAACAAGACCAAAGAACAGGAAACAGAATCGCATTGGAAACCTAGACATTCCAAATCCGGTATAAATTTTTTTTTTCTTTCAACAAAATCATCCATATACAATCTTCAATACTTAGCATATTCTTACTTACACTCATATAAGTCCCAAACTACATTTTTATTCCAATTTTATCGAAAATTCGGCAGCATAACGGCTGCCTATGACCTATCCCAAAACCTGCAAAGGT
>JANVCQ010000008.1:21382605-21395823 GCA_025531925.1 Erythroxylum plowmanianum
GGTGGCTTTGTCTACAACAGAGGTAGAGTATATGGCTATTACAGAAGTTATGAAAGAGGTAATTTGGATTCATGGGTTGCTTAAAGACTTGGGAGTTGGTTAGAAACAACTTGAGGTATATTCTGACAGCCAGATGCTATTCATTTAGCAAAGAATCAAGTCTTTCATGTAAGGACAAAGCACATTAATGTTCGCTATCACTTTGTGCGGAAAATTCTGGAAAAATAGGAGATACTTAGTCAAAAGATTCGGACTATAGAGAATCCTACAAATATGTTGACCAAGGTGGTTACAAGAGCCAAGTTTGAACATTGTTTAGACTTGGTCAATATCCTGCATATTTGAGTCGACACCTGACGACGTAAATTTGGAAGCACCCAAAAACTGCTTTTATTATTTGTTTGATTGAGAAGATTTATATTTAGTGGGATAAGAAATTATGCCAAAGTGGAGATTTATTACTATTTGGCACTTTTTCATCTATCCCACATAGTGAGTTTATATGTTTCGGAGGGAGGGGAGGGTTGGTAGCTATAAAAAGGAGCCCTCCCCTCCTATTGTAATCATCTCAAATTTGTTTCTCTTCTCCCACATTAAATAAAAGTGGGCCATTTGAGTGGTGTTTCGGAGACACAGAAAAAATTGGCCGAACTCCATTATCAAATTTTTTTGGGTGCATTCTTTCCATATTTCCTTTATTCCGCATTTATTGTCTTGTTTCTTTTCAAGTAGTATAGTATTCAATATTATTTGTCGGACACATTTATAGTGTTGTGTTCAATTTATTTAAGTGTATTTATTATTTGTGTGTGTATATGGTTAGGTTATGATAAATACACCATGCACATAATTTCTGTCTAGGAGTCCGGATTTTTAAGTGGGACTGTTCGTGACCCCTCTGTCCTTTCCTAAGACTTTACATGGAATGGTAATACTATATAGGAGGTCATTGTGATCTTTCCTAGGTATTACCAAATTGGTTTACTTTACTAGTTATTTACTTTAGAGGGAAAATTTATATGATTTTGCCAACAATATGCGTTAGCATACGGCACGGACATAGGTGAGGAGGTGTCAGCGATCTAGAGGCATGATTGGTCCCACTAGTGGCAGCTTCTTGTGGCAATTGGATGGAGTCGCGAGATGCAGGTGACACAAAACAGGCATACGATATCTATATGTACAATAGGCAGCAGCGCTAGTGGCGGCTTCACTTTTGTAGCATCCAGCTAGAGAAGCAACGTTGTGTTGGTACATGAATGAGACTATCAGTGGCAATATGGCAACGATGGAAACTATAGGTGCGACATTAGAGGAGCCACCATTAGCAACTTAAGGATGGAGCTAGCCTCGGTAGTGGTAGCCTTAGAGAAAGATGGCAGAAGCCGTAACTTCTTTATGGCTACTAAAGTTTCAGTTAGTATTGTTAGGATTTTAAGAAAATAAGATGAAGAAGGGTGCTTCGAAGTAGGTTTAGGAATGAGTTTGTCTAATCACAAGGATAAAGTCATTCCTTAGAATAAATAGTGTTTGGTAATGAGGATAAAGATATCCTAAACCTTAAATAAAGATTGTTTGGACATAAGTTTAACTGTGACATAAGATAAGAAAAAGACAACTTATTTATATTTTGGATTAGACTAATATTATTAAATTAAGTTATTTTAAATAAGGAATAATGTTTACAGGAAATCTTTGGCCAACCTTCCTATTGTTAGCCCGTTTAAGTGGTACGTGAGTTGTCCACTGTCCTGTAAAAAGTGAGTCTAACCCCTAAGGATGTGGTAATACGTCCAAGATATTATTGCAATATCAAGTTGATCCCCTAACAAACCTTTGCTGAGTGTAGCAAAGCTTGAATTTTTTGTAGCGACATCCTATCGTCGTTGGCGATGCAAACCATGACATATCGCAAATCTTCTTAGGGTGCCAGATAATTCTCTCTAAGGAACTCATCAAAGTATCCTCGTGACTTCAAAGAAAGATAAATTTTGAATTTTATCTTTTCTTAGTTTTTTTTCGGTGATTTTTAACTTTTATCTCATATTATGACATTTTCTCTCACATTATGCCAATTCTGTTGAGTGTGACTCATAGTAGCTAAATCCTTGAATGATTTAACAAACTTTATTTCATTTTCGGGGATTTAACTTTGAAAAGAAAATATTTCACACTAATGGGTAAATGATTGTTCATCTCCTTCTCACCTTTCGTAATTTGTTATTGGAGCATATGGCAACAACCATCATTTCATCTTACATACGTCCTTAACTTAGTTAAGTTCCAATCGTAATTTTAAAATTATTTTAAAATCTAAAAACCCATTTCAAAATTAAAGTAATTATTTTCTTAAAATGATTAAGATTATAGTTAAATTGATTCCTAACTAATTTTAGAGAAGTAATTTCTAAAATTAGAATTAGCTATTTTAATTAGAATTAAATTAATTAATTAGACTCTTTAAAATTAAGAAAAATATTTTCTTAAATAATTAAGAAAGGTGTTACTTAATTAAAATTTTATTTTAGTTTGATTGAAATGAATAAAATTTATTGATTTTATTTGTTTAGAGGATTTATTTATAAATAATAAGTTTCTTGATTTATTAAAGAAGATATTTTTCTTGATTACATTTTGAAAAAAGTGTTTTAATTTATTAATTAAAAATTTTAACTTCCTTTAATATTTTGAAAATATTTTTCTAATTTATTAAGGAAAGATTTTCTAATTAATTAAGAGATCAATCTCTAAATAAATAATATAAATGGCTTTCTTAATTAAATTTAAAATTTTTAATTTAATTTTGAAAATAGTTTTCTAATAAAGGAGAAGTAATTTCTAATTAGATTATAAATAGTTTTCGAATTAGATTAGAATATATAACTTATATAGTTTGAAAAAGGAATTTTTCTAAATTATAATAAGTAAGAAGCCTAAATTATTGAAATTTGTTTTCAATTAAATTTTGTTAAAGAAGTCAATATATTTGGAAACAGTTTCCAATTGAATTTGAAAATTATTTTTAAATCAAATTAAATTTCTATTTAGAATAGGTTTTAGTTTATCTAGGAATCAATTTATTTAATCTAATTTAATTTTTCCAAGGAGTTGAAATTTTTATTTTAGATTACAAAGATCAATAACTAGAATCAAATTAAGCTTCTTATTTTATGCATATAATTTAATTATGAATGCATAAGTTACATTATTTGTATGATGGAAGCATGTTGAATTGCTCATTTAAAGTATGTGATATTATTACATGTAATTTTGTATTTAATAAGATGAACAAAATTAAATACATCGAGTACACATTGAGAATGTGATTGTTATCTTCTATTGTTATAAGAATAAACTGGTGTTCTGTCTATTATTAGGCTTATTGAGTAAACTTAAGGTTAGTTTAACTCGAATATGTTAAATTTTATGACAATGGGTTCTACTTAACTAAATTTGTTTGATTTCTATGAGTATACTCATGATCACATAAATTTAGAAGTAGAGTTAGGAATAATATATAAGATATGTTTTGGCAAAGTTGTCACCTAATAGATCTATTAGTCATATGAGATATGACTAATAAAATTATTATCTAACTAATTTAAGTTTAGTTAGTTTGCTAGGCAAACTTAAGATTAACTAAATTTGAATAGGATATCTTTCCAAATAGCTGTAAGGGCTATTATTTCGAATAAAATAGTGGAAATAACCAATTATATGATTAAAGTCCTAATCTTATTTGGTAGTCATGACATAATTAATTACTTACTTTTCTTATATTTATAGTATGTTCTGAGTGGATTTTACCTTATTTTGTATAGTTAATACTAAGTTAGTGGACCAAATTTATTAGACATAGGTAATGTTTAAAAAGATTTCTCAAAATTAGATAGCAAAATTTATATTTTTATTATTCAATTTTGCTATAATCGTTGTTGAGGATTTGATGTTAAAGTTTTAGAGATATGTCAAAATCTTATAGATAACAAAATTTATTAACATTTTGAGTTGAATAATATCTCATAAACTTTGATGACAACATGTAAGGTGTATGTCAACATCATGATAGTAAGATATAAGATGTCGTATAATATCCTAATGAAATTGTTTCACTCAATTTACCCTACTAAAGCATAGTTGTGGACTATAATTAAAGGCATTTGCTATACAATCATAACAGTTATCATTATAAGAAAATGATTGCATGAATTTCTAGCCTATATGTGATATGATAGAGATCATATGTATTTCTAGTTCATGCTTATAAGTATTTGATATCGAATTTAGATTCAACATTATTATAATGTTCAATGCATAATAAGAAATGGATTGTTGATTAAAAATAGTTGATCTAAGTTTACTCAAATATTTTGTGTGTGTTAGATCAAAGGAGACTTATGTTTAACATAACTGGCAAGAATACAAAGTTCGATAATCAAGACTATTCTTTTATGTCATGTTTGTTAAATCAATATAATGAGAATCATAAAGCTGCATATAAGGACATGAGTATCCTTTTGATTATGAACCATACGAAACTTGTTAAGTATTTGTTCGTAAACCAAACTATTAGTTTTATGTCAAAAACTGCAAGTATATAGTTCGTTACTTATAGTTAAAAACTGATATTATCCCACAGAGATTGATCTTAGACACCACTCAATTTAGGTTAAGCTTTGTTTAAGAAAATGATTTTGAACGATTAAAAAATGGAAATTAAATGAAAATTAATTAGACAAGCAATGAACAACCAATTAAGGCAAAGTGCAATAATTTGATGGCTAACGTTTAAAATTAGGAGTTACTCTATCCCTATTTTTCTTTCCTCTTGTGTTCTTGATTCAATTATGCTTGACCCAAAATTTTCTAATGTCCAATTGCCCTCTCTCAAGCATAATTAGCTAACCCTAATTGAATGGATTAGAATTAGTTATGTTATCTCTAGACTTACCAACTTCTCCTAATCCTTCAACAAGATTTTAAGCACTCCTATAGGTGATTTTAAGAAAATAGCTAAGATCTCTCTTCAACTATTTCAAAAAACATGAATATTTATTAGGTCCATTTGGAGCTAACTCTCATTACACTACCCAATTCAAATACCCACACTCACCCTCTCAGTCTATTGTATGATATAAGCACAATAAATATCACAAAACATCTTTCATTGCAACCAAAACAACCAGAGTTCCATAAATAGTTCAAAAACAACTCCTACAAGGTGTTTAGCTACTCATAATCATGAACGATCCAATAAAATCCATGTTTTTCACATTAAAAGTCTTAAAGAGAAAAGAATAAAAATTGGATAAAGTCAAGAACTCCTTCTCTTTACTTTAAAAAGCTGGAAAAATTCTAAATCTTGATGTTGTCACCACTATTCTACGGTAAATTATGTGTTTCGCTTCTTTGGCTAGCCTCCAAAAGTCTCACTTTTGCATTTTTTGTGTGTCTTCTGATGGATGGAGGCTCTTAGGGTTTAGAGCCTTTATATATGTCAAAAGGAGAGTCAAACTACTTAAAATCCTATGTTTAACTTGATCTTGGCAAGTTCCACCTGTCACCCTCATGCTCAAGTACGAGGGTGACAGAGAGCTAGTCATCTGGTAGTTACACGATAATGCACAAGCACGATCGTGATAGACATGTGGTCATCTAGTAGTTGCACGATCAGGCACTAGTATCTGACAACTTTCTGCACTCTTCACTTTTTTGGCCATAACTTCTTCATCGGACCTCCGATTGACTTAAAATTTGAACTACAAGCTCCTCATACATTGTCCTTCTCTCCACCAGATTTCATCATCATGCAAATTCTCTAAGTCTACCTAGTTCTGCCATTAAATCACCTATACCATAACTACAACTACAAATTCGATACCTACATAATTCATCAACAAGGTGCATCAATCCATCCTACAAATAGGCTCCAAAACTACCCTCAAACACTAAATAATGTAAAAACAACAACTAAACACTTCAAAAATCAAGAAAAGATGCACAAGATGCTAAAGATTAAATAAAATAGAACTAAAACACACAAAGAAACACTTAAAACACTTGAAAAAACACTAGAAACATAACCTAAAAACACACTTATCAACTTCCCCACACTTAACCTTTGCTTATCCTCAAGTAAAATCAAACACAACCAATCCATTCTATCAATTCATCATCACAAGGATTAAGAGCATGCAATATGTCAAACTTAGCCACTCGAATGTCTAATTAGTACACACATCATGACTAGTTGTCATTGGCATATATAAACAAACTCAAGTTATGACACTATCGATCAAAGGCAAGCATATACTCAAAATGGATCTTCCTTACAGAATTCACTCATTTCATTTAAGTGTTTAGGGTTAGTGTTTTACTCAAGACTCCCTATAGGAAAGTACACTACTATAGGCTTGTAAATACATCAATTCTTCTACACAATGATTAATTGCACAAATAGATCAAAGGGACTTTGCTAAGGCTTATAATGGGGCTAGGGTTTAAGGTATATCAAAAGGATTTGAGGCCTCATCACAAGCACTCATAGAATTCTAAGTATGCAAAGGGACATAAAATGATTTCTAAGACATGCAAATGGATATAACTAACTACTCCGCACTTATTGTTACTACTATATGCTATTCTTTTCCTTGTTCTTTTTTGTTTTCCTTTTTCTTTTTCTTTTCTTCTTTTCTCCTTTTTTTGAACAATAATAAAGAAACACAAACTAACATTAGCCACTATATGTAATGTGCTCAAAAAGTAGAAATACAAAGAAAGCCACTCAAAGTGTCTTAGAAAAAAATTATAGTCAAGAATTCCAAACTAATGCAAACTTAGCACTCTATTAAACTTGTGATAAGGTAGGCTAATGGGGTTTAAGGTTTAAAATAAGGTGTTTTTTAGAAACAAAAAGATCAAAGGCTCAAAGGGGTTTGCAATGGACAACGTCATAGGTTGTTCATTTAAGTCAAGGGCTAAAGGAATGAGGCCCTTAATCACTTCGATTTATCATGCATCTAGTAGATTCAAATTGGATTAAGGCAAGTTCTAATGGTACTACCTATGGGAGTATCACACAATCAAGGAAATGATATGACTATGGAATAGAGTCATATAGGATTAAATGAAAATCCATCATGTTTCTAAGCATCACCTAATCACTCAAATATCAATTTCCGAGTAAGCCTATATAACCAACTACTTAAGCCAATCTGCATGGTTCACTTTTATCCAAGTGGCGCAATTCAATCTTCAAGCATGTGACTCAATCTTATTCTGACTACTATGATAGAATCTCAAAGCAACAACTTATATCTCAAAGATTCAAATGCAGGGAAAATGATAAACCTATAACTAACAACCTAATATGCAACCTATAGGACATGCCATAATGCAATGCAAACATAATAATCAAATAATTAGCTACCAAGCTACCTCCCTAAACTTGAAGGACACATTGTCCTCAATTTGTGATGAGATAGCTACAAAAAAAGAACATAATTACTAAGGCCGGCCAAAAACCACAACACAAAACAAGTACCAATGCAACAGTCACAAAAGAACTAGAAACAAACAAAAACAACAAAAGAGGGAGTTTATAAATCTTAGGGAGAGGGTGAAGGCGATAGGGTTAGAGATGGCAGTGGAGTCCTTTCATTTCCTAAACCTTATGGATTTTCCTTTTCAGGAACTGCTGTTGGCAGGTTATCAGTTGCATTTGCTCATTAATTTGGTCGAGCTACTGTTGTGTCTTTCTGTTGCTGATGGCCAGGAGTGTGTATACTTTCTCCCAACCTATTGGCCCCTTTGATTCCTCACTTGATTCATATGAGCCCAGAGAAAGTCTGGAACTTGAAGCTCCACCTGAAAACCTATGCTTGATTGCAATGTGTGTTTGAGGATCTCGAAGCTCTATGTTGTGGTGCAGTAGTATCTCTACACATCTTAAGTACGGTACATCAAAATACTCATTAGAAATAGGGCTTATTCCAGTAAGATCAATCATAAAATGCCGACCCAAAGTAGTGGCTAAATACCCCATTCATATGGATGTTCCCTTCCTTGCCATAGATTGGATCAAAGATTGAGGAAAATAAGAGAACATATTAGGTTTAATCTTTTCATCTAAGCACCATAATAGAGATAACTCCCTATTGGAAAGCACAGTATAACATATGAATTTGTGTAAAAGCAACTTTTTATGAGCAAGAATGTGAGCATTCGATGCATAATTAGGGAAGTCAGTTAAATACTTCTAATAAATGGTAAATGAGAAGTGTTAATGGTATTCTTCTACCTATGGCTTAGAAAAACCAAAGAGTTAGCATAACAACTTCTCATCTAAGCTACGAGCCTGGCCTCGTAGTCTAAACCAAAATTTACTATAGATGGAATTTTTTTTATATTCTGTTTATGGAATTTTTTTATATTCTGTTTACCGGTTACAGAATCACATAAAATTGTATCTAACTCCATATGTGGATATAGAATGTATAAAATAGGTATGAACGGCGGAATAAAGATAATTTTATACTCAAATTTGAATTTGCAACAGATACAATTGAAAAGGAATTTCAAGGTCTAAACCAAAATTTACTAGGTTTACTATATTCAAATCTCAAAGAAGTGAAAAAATTAAGTGTTAGTTTACGAAAAATAGGGTAATCTATATGCACATATTGTCCCCAAGTGCCTTTACTACACAATTTCAACAATTTATCCTTCAACCCTATTTCTTCTAATAGATCAAATTCCAAATATTGTGCTATGTAGTTTTGAGAAGAGCATACCTGTCACCTTCCTCTTGGGAATAAATAGGAAAAGGGCATCATAGTTAGCTTCAATGTTGCAGCATTTCGGCCTCCCACCTGAGCTTGGATGGGTTTGACAACTTTTCTGTAAACGGTCCTAGTTCTTGGAGGCATAATGGCCTGAAAACCTACAAAAATCACAAAAGAAACATGATAAGTTTCAAGAAGGAACATACACAGCCCCTAGAGAGAGAAACCTATGAAAATGGAGGGAAGGAGGGGGAAAAAGTAAAAACATCACAAATCTACACAAAACTGAAGGTTTTGATGAAAAACCTAACCAAAGTTGCAAGATTTGGTGAAAAAATTGAAGAAAATGAGCAAAATCTCTTAAAGAAAGGTTGTGGGGGTTGAAACTGGAGAGAGGGGGTCATAGAGAAAACAGAGAAGATGTGTCTTAGGGTTTTATAAAGGGGTGGACGAGATCTGCTACTTGCCTTGCACGATTGTTTACCCCTGGTGGCTGACATGTTCTATCACGATCGTGCACCCCTGGTGGCTGGAGGGTTTTGTCACCCTCGTGCTTGAGCATGAAAGTGACAGGGGGTTTCACTCAAACTTGTCCTAATTCACTCCAAATGGCTCCCAACTTGGCTCTAAGCCACTCCAAACTTGCAAATTCAAATTTTAACATAAAAAAATACAATCAAACTCAAAAAACAACACTCAAACTCAAGAAAAGGCAAGATTAAGGAAGAAACAACTTGAAAACCAAGCATCAACAACTTAACAACCCAAGAACTAACGAAAACATGCTTTATTTAAGGTCATGATCTTGATCAAAGTTCAATTTAATCAAGAAGAGTAAGGAAAAGGTAATAAATCACTTCCCGTTCAGGAGAGAGATCTCCTCCAATGTAAAGCTTGCATCGATTTCGATTGACCTTAAAGGCTTCACCCTTGGTATTCTCCAATTCTATTGCTCTATGATTAGATACTTGAAGTACCTTAAAAGGTCCACTGCACCTTAACTTGAGCTTTCTAAGAAATAAGCAAAGTCTTGAATTGTATAGAAGCACTAAATCCCCCCTCTTAAACTCCTTCTTCTTGATGTAAGCATCATGCCATTTCTTAATTTTATTCTTGTACAACTTCGCATTTTCATAAGCATCAAATCTCAACTCTTCCAATTCATCAATTTGTATTAACCTCTTCTCGCCCGTAAGTTTCCAATCTATGTTCAATTTCTTTATTGCCCAATAAGCCCTATGCTCTAACTCCAAGGGTAAATCGCAAGCCTTACCATACACAAGTCTATAAGGAGTTGTACCTATAGGTGTTTTAAAAGTTGTCCTATATGCCTTAAGTGTGTCATTCAAATTTAAAGTCTAGTCCTTTCTTGAGGCGATCACTACCTTCTTTAAAATCTTCTTCAACTCTCGATTCACCACCTCCATTTGGCCACTACTTTGTGGATGATATGGGGTAGCCACTCTATAGTGAACATTATACTTCCTCAAAAAGAACTTCAAGTGACTTGTTACAAAATCAACTACCCCTGTCACTTATAATTGCCCTTGGCACCCCAAATCGAGTGAATATCCTCTTGATGAAATGTTGAACCACCTTACGATTGTTTGTTGGAGTATCCATAACGTCAACCCACCTAGAAACATAATCCACTCGAACTAAGATATAGTTGTTACCTAGGGAGGATGGGAATTGTCTTATGAAATCAAAGCCCCACACATCAAATATCTCCACCTCCATGATGTTTGAAAGTGGCATCTCATCCCTCTTTGATATATTGCCCATTCATTGGCTCCTATCACACTTCAGCATAAAATTTCAAGTATTCTTAAACAAGGTTAGCCAGAAGAATCCACTCTTCAAGTCCTAAGTAGCTGTCTTATTTTCTCCATAATGCCCTGCATAAATAGAACTATGACATTACATCGACACTTAAGGTATCTCATCATCAGGGACACACCTGTGAATCACATTATTAGCACAAAGCTTATATAATAGGGGTTCATCCCAAATGTAATGAGAATAGTTGAATAAGAAACATTTCCTTTATTGATAAGAAAGATCAAAGGGAAGAACACCACCTAAGAGATAATTTGCAATATCTGCAAACCAAGGAAAAAAAGGTTTTTTTTTACCATCATTAAGGCTTCATTAGGGAAACGCTCCTTAATTTCCTCTTCTTCTTCTTTATGTTCCCCTTCAAATCTTAGTAAGTGGTCTACTATAACGTTTTTTGCTCCTTTCTTATCTTTAATTTCAAAATTGAACTCTTTGAGTAGAAGTACCCATCTGATAAGCCTAGCCTTGGCATCTTTCTTTGTAAAGAGATAATGCAATGCCACATTATCTATAAAGACAATAACATATGAGCCTAAAAGATAAGAGAGAAATTTCTCACATGCAAAGACTACTGCAAGCAACTACTTTTTCATAGTGGTGCAGTTCAGTTGTGCACAAGTCAATGTCTTGCTCACTTAGTAGATGGCATGTAGTTTCTTCTCCTTTTGCTGTCCAAGTACACACCCCACTATGTGGTCACTTGCATCACACATAATCTCGAAAGGAGATGACCAATCTAACATTGTCAAGATAGGTGTTGTTGTGAGTGCCTTCCCCAACCTGTTAAAAGCATCCAAACAATTATTAGTAAACACAAAAGCACATCTTTTACTAACAAATGGGTTAAGGGTCTAGCAATAAAGAAAAAATCCTTAATGAACTATCTATAGAACACTGCATGACCAAAGAAATCTCATATGCCCTTAATATTGGTAGGAGGGGTTAACTTTTCAATCACTTCAGTCTTTGCTCAATCCAATTCAATCCCTTTGCATAAGATCCTATAGCCCAAGACAATCCCCTCTTGGACTATGAAATGACACTCTCCCAATTTAGAAGCAGATGAGACTCCTGACATCTTTGAAGCACTCTGTCTAAATTAAACAAACAATCATCAAAAGACTTTCCAAAGACAGAGAAGTCGTCCATAAATACCTCTATGATATTCTCATTCATGTCTGCAAAAATGGCCATCATGCACCTTTGGAATGCGGCAGGTACATTGCATAATCCAAAAGGCATCCTTCGATAAGCGAAAGTCCTATAAGGACAAGTGAAAGTGATCTTCTCTTAATCCTGTCGGTATATGAACACCTTATTGTACCCTAGATATCCATCAAGAAAATAATAAAATGCATGGCTAGCCACCCTCTCAATCATTTGGTCCACAAAAGGTAAAGGAAAGTGGTCATTCTTGGTGGCCAAGTTAAGCTTCCTGTAATCAATACACACTCTCAAACCCATGATGGTCCTAGTAGAATCTGTTTACCTTTTTTATTTTCCATCACTGTCATGCCTCCTTTCTTACACACACACTACATAGGGCTTACCCACTCCTTATTTGAAATGGAGTAAATAATCTCTGCCTCCAAGAGCCTCACTAGTTCATTCTTCACAACCTCTTATTTGTGTGCCTTCTTTGTCTCTCCCTCACTATTTTGCATTCCTCAAAGTTAATCCCATACATCACCACATTGGGGATAATCGACTTAATATCAACAATTTGCCACACTATGGCTTTCATCCACTTCCTAATAGTCTCTACCACTTTCTTTTCTTGCTCAAAATCCAATGAGTAGGATATGATGACGGGTAGGGTGTGGTCCTTACCTAAGAAAGTATACCTCAAGTGAGAAGGTAAGGGTTTTAGGTCTAAGGTAGGTGGCTTAAAAAGGGAGGGTGGTGTAAGGTATCCGATCTCTCCAACTTCTCTTGCTCACTTTCCTCACATAACTCTTCTTCATTCACACCTTCATCCATATTCACTTTAACAACTTCAATCATCTACAATATCAATCTTTATACATGCAGTACCCTCCATTGGTTTCTTTAGATTTTTAGGCATATTAAATTCAACCTATTCATTGCCAATTTTCAAAATAAGTTTCCCTTTATGCACATCAACTAATGACTTACTAGTATTCATAAAAGGCCTACCCAAAATTAAAGTACAATTCCTATCCTCTTCAAAATCTAGCACAACAAAATCCACTGGAATGATAAATTTATCTACTTTTACTAATATATCTTCGATAACTGCAAATGGCTTCTTGATGGATTGATCCATAAGTTGAATGAGCATAATTGTTGGCTTGGCTTCTCCTAAGCCCAGTTTCTTGAAAACAGATAAAGGCATCAAATTAATACTGGCACTTAAATCATATAAGCATTTTCCAAATTCAAAGTCACCAACAACACATGGAATCATAAAACTCCCTGGATCTTATAGTTTTGACGACAAGGTTCTTGAAATGATTGAACTACAATTTTTTATCAGGGTCTGTTGGCCCCCGAATTTTTTTCTTGTTGAGTTAAGCATGATTTAAATAAATTATGAGGTCTTGATAGATTAATTTTTGGAGTTAATTATTATGTC
>JANVCQ010000008.1:21397923-21415551 GCA_025531925.1 Erythroxylum plowmanianum
TTAAGCATGATTTAAATAAATTATGAGGTCTTGATAGATTAATTTTTGGAGTTAATTATTATGTCAATGTTAGTAGGTTTTTTTTTTACATTGGTTAGTTAAATTAGAGTAGTAAGAGTGTATAAAGGGCAATTTTGGCATGTCACTTAAGTATAAAAGCCATAAAACATAAAGGAAGGGCAAAGTTGACATTTCACACTCATTAAGGTATAATTGGAAGAAGAGAGTGTTGTCTTGCTCTTAAGAAAGAGAAAAACAAAAAAGAAGAGAGAAAGGAGAGAGGGTTTCATTCTTGAGAGATAAGAAGGAAGATCAAGCTAGGGTTTCAACTTTTCTTAGCTTTCAAGAGTGATTTTGAGGTTGTCCAAGAAGAGAAAAAGAAAAAGGAAGAGAAGAGCTTCCATTTGAGCTAAAAAAATCTCTTTATTTAGTAAAGATTCAAGGTAAGTTCATTCTTAATGCTTTGGATTTTCAGAAGGGTTTTAGTTCATGAAGCTTAGGAAATGCATGGGTTTAAGTATTATAGAATTAATTTTAGTGAATATGCTTTATGAGTTCTCAATTTGTATTCCTATTCAATGGGATTTTTGACAATGTTAAAGGGAATCAAGAAAGGTGAGAGGAGTAAGAGGAGAGGCACCTTTAAACAAGTTTTGAAGCAAGGAATCCAAGTGGTTTACATGTTTATAGTTGAGTTAATGAACCATGGATATTTTTCCAAATCAATAGAGTTCAATGATTTCAGTAGCTTTATAAATGTTGCATTTATTGCTCCTTAAATGATTTAAGAAATTGCTACATGTTTTGTACATGAATCTTGTTGATGACTTACGAAATGAAGATGGAAATGGTATTTTAAGTGTATTATTCTGATGGAAATCATGTTTCCTAAATGTGCCTTTTTGAGCAACATGTTTACAAGTCATAAAATTCATGTTTGTGTGGGTTTGTGATAGTCCATTCTGTTATTACTGGAGATTTTCAAGAACTCCCTCATGTTTATAGACTTACCCAAACTATTTTGATTGCTTATGTGTTTACGATTTGTTGACAAGTTTAATGAATACATGACTTATGTTGTTTATGAATTGTTTGACAAGTTGAGAATTTGAGAAATATGTGATTATGGATTCAATATAAATTTATTATGGCAATGGATATTTTCAATAGTTTTGCTTGTTTCTCCATTATAAACTTGTTACCCACGAGCTTTTAAGCTCACCTTTATTCCTCCCCTCTCCAGGTGATGAGCAATAGATTGAGTGATCGAGAGTCAAGGCATCACTCCAAATCTGCATATTTTTGTATTTTAAGTTAGTTTATGGAAAACATAAGACTTTAGCTACATTTCAAGTAATAATCATTTATGTATATTTTGTACTTTTGGGTTATGAGACCAAAGATGTATTGTAGCTTAACATGCCCATTAAAGCTTTGTAAAACTCTTTTCTTTTGATGTTAATGAAATGCTCGTTAAATCTTTTATGTTCCAACTTTAGGGAGAAAACTGTATTAATCTGGATTTATTTAGATAAAGTTGTCTATTTGGAATTTTTAGTTTATCCTCTTAGCTTTCCAACGATAAAGAGTATGAAATTTTTGGATATCGGAGTTGAGAGATATGTTCTTCATGATTTAGGATGTTGCACAGGATGTATACGAGACAGCTATAGTAAATTGCGATTTTGACCCTTTTGGATGACATAAACTCAAGAATGGATTGTCATATATCAATTGATCAAATAAGGAATTTTTGGGATGGTATGAGAATGAAGATAGACCGATGATGGCTAATAAGATTCCATTGAAATAAAGCCTACAGGGTAATATGCTCACGTTTTATGATTCCAGAGTTGGACTCCAGAAATGGGGTCCAACATCCTATAACATAAGTGCGATTCGGTTTAGGAGTATCCTTGGCATGAAATGGGTAGTTTTAAAATACGAAATGAATCTGCAATGTTTTAAATGGAAAACATGCATTGTTTTTGTATTGTTTCACATGATTTGAAATTGTTTTACATAAAGCGTGGTTTAAGAAGGTTTTACATGAACATATACCAGTTTAAACCTGACATGAAACATTAAATAAAGATTTTTAAATGTTTTTAAGTTGAAGGACGGATTATGCTACCTTGAAAGAGGACTTTAGGAGCTAGGACTCGATCTCGCTCTCATTAAGGAAATACAGATGAATCTTATGTCCTACAAGACACGGGGACACACTCTGCTCATGATTATAAGGCATCTAGTGTACAATATGAAGTGTCACCACCACCTCCTCCTATGTCCCAAGTAAACCCCATGGATCCACGTTTCTTTCAAGCCTTTGCTCAAGGTTTCATGCATGTTATAAGCTAACTGCCACAAGTTCCAGTGCAAGCTCCAATGGAGAGGAGTGGATAGTATGATAAGCCCTGTAAGTATGGGGCTGTAGACTTTCATGGGACTACGAATCCTGAAGATGCTGAAGCATAGTTGAGAAGGACAGAGAGAGTCCTATTTCAGATGACGCACTCCATTGGTGGGAATCAGTGCCCCATAGTCAGGTCATACCACCACTATTGTCATGGAGAAACATTTTGGAAGTTTTTAGGAAGAAATAGTTCTCTAAAGTTTATGTCCAAGAGAAGGCTAGAGAATTCCTAAATCTCACATAGAAGGACATGAGTGTGAGTGAATATGAACTGAAGTTCACCCAGATTTCATGGTATGAGGCCAATATTGTTGCGAATGAGGAGGATAAGTGTCATAAGTTTAAGGGAGGACTTCATTTGGGGATCAAGGAGAAAGTATTAATCCATAATTTTTGTTACTACTAGCTGTTGGTAGATGCTGCACTTTAAGCTAAGAAACTAGAGAACATAAAGTATGAAGTAAATAGGAAGAAGAAGAACTGAGAACAATCTTCCAAGAAGGGAATAAGTACCCCAATGCCTAAGAGGAGTATGAAGAATTTCTGCACACAAAGTGAAGTGGGATGTAGTGGCTTTGCTAAGAACAAGCAAGCAAAGGCAGCTTCTGTGCAAGCCTCAATTGTAAAAGACAATAGAAGGATAGAGAAGAGTAGGTACATGAACCCCAATGTGAACATTGTGGGAAGTTTCACCGAGGAGAGTACTTCAAGTTACTTGGAGTATGTTTTCGATGTGGAGAGAAGGGACACATGGTCAGGCAATGTCTCCAAGCACTAAGGCAAGATGGGTCGCAATTGCAAGCCATAAAGAGAGTTGAAATAGTAACAATTAGGCCGGCCACTTAGGTGGGATGTTTTGGAATGGCAAAGAATGTTATTCCTCCAGGGAGGCCAAGGGGTTAGGCACAGTTAAGGGTGTTTTCCATGACCAGAGACGAAGTTGCAACCGCGCCTGAAGTTGTTACGGATATGGCTCAGTTATTTAATTCAGAAGTATATTTAATGATTGATTCCGACTCTATGCATTCTTTTGGTTCTGCAAGCATAACATTACATAGTGTTAATTTGGTGCCATTGGATAGTCCATTGATTGTTAATACTCCTTTACGGAGGAAGGTGATAATAAGTCAAGCATATAGAGATTGTGAACTCTTTAATGATGGTGCTAGACTGGTAGTGGACTTACTACCTTTAAATTTAAAAGGCCTAGATGTTATACTTGGAATGGATACCATAGAGAAATATCATGTAAAGTTAGATTGTAGCCTCAAAGAGGTAGAATTTGATCTTGCAAGGGTGAGAAGGTGACTTTTAGAGGAGATAGAAGAGTACCATCACTAAGAATTATTTCAGCTTCACTAACTAACAGGATGATTAGAAAAGGGTGTCAAACCTTTTTGACATATGTTGTGGACACTGATGTGAATAAAGGAAAGTTACAAGATTTTCTAATTATGAAGGAATTTCTATACGTGTTTCCAAAAGACTTACCTGGTTTGCCACCAGCGAGAGAAATCAAGTTTGCCATCAATATGATTCTAAGTACTGCACCCATTTCCATACCACTATATAGAATGGCTCCAGATGAGCTGAAGGAGCTTAAGGAAAAGTTCGAAGAACTATTAGAGAAGAGGTATATAAGGCCAAGTTCGTCACCGTAGGGAGCACTAATTTTGTTTGTTAAAAAGAAGGATGAAACATAGCGCATGTGCATTGACTATTGGAGACTCAACAAGGTGATCATTAAGAACAAATATCCTCTGCCACGAGTCAATGATCTATTTAACCGGCTGTATGTAGCAAAGATCTTCTCCAAATTTGATCTCAGGTCAGGCTATCATCAATTCAAAATCAAGGAATCTAATGTAAACAAGACAACCTTTAGGACACTTTATAAGCATTATGAGTTCCTAGGCATGCCATTTGGATTGACCAATGCTCTAGCTGCATTTATGGATCTCATGAATAGGGTCTTCAAGGAGTATTTGGATCAATTTGTCATAATATTTATAGATGACATTTTGGTTTATTCCAAGAACGAAAAGGAATATAAGGAACATCTCAGGATAGTGTTGCAAACACTAAGGGAGAAGGAGCATTATGTCAAATTCAGCAAGTATAAATTTTGGCTTCATAAGGTGATATTACATGGACACGTAATTTTGAAGGATGGGGTACATGTTGATCCAAGAAAAGTTGAAGCAGTGGTAAAGTGGCATGCATCAAAGACAGTGGCAGAAGTGAGAGGTTTTCTAGGTTTGACAGGATATTATAGGAGATTTGTTGAAGGATTCTCCATGATAGCTACTCCAATGACCAAGTTATTAAGGAAAATCAGAAGTTTATCTGGAATGATGAATGTCAGAATAGCTTTAAGGAGATCAAGCACAGATTAACGAATGCTCCAATTATGACCTTACCTAGAGGAGATGAGGGTTATACAGTTTATAATGATGCTTCAATAAAGGATTTGGGTTGTGTGTTGATGCAAGGAGACAAGGTAATAGCTTATACCTCACGAAAACTAAAGCCTTATGAATTGAGTTACCCGACCCATGATTTAGAATTAGCAGCAATAATTCTTTCCTTGAAAATTTGGAGACACTATCTGTATGAAGTTCAGACAAGGATTTTTATAGATCATAAAAGTCTCAAGTACTTATTGAGCTAGAAAGAGTTGGATTTGAGATAGCAAAGGTGGTTAGAGTTACTTAAGGATTATCACTTGTTGATTGAATACCATCTAGGAAAGGTAAATATAGTGACTGATGCCTTGAGTAGGAAATCCTCCAAAGCCCACGTTCAAACAATTTATCTGTCATTGTTGAAAGAGATGGCTAAGCTTAAAATAAGCTTGAAATAGAAGGAACCTGATTGCATTATTGCTAATTTTAGAGTGAGACTAATACTTAGGGAGAAAGTTAAGGAGTTAGAAGCATAAGATGTAGATTTGAACAAGCTCTGAGAAGAAATTAAGAATGGCAAGAAATCTGAAGTGGTTATGAGGGATGATGGACTTATGGTTGTAGGAAATAGACTTTGATTCCGAATTCAAGGAAGTAAAGGATGAGATACTCGACGAGGCAATCAATATGCCTTATGCCATACACCCAGGTAGCATTAGGATATACAGAGATTTGAAAGAGCATTTCTGGTGGAAAGGTATGAAGATGGATGTAGCAGAATATGCAAGCAAGTGTCTAGTGTGTTAGCTAGTCAAGGTTGAATACCAAGCACCTTCAGGCAAGTTAAGGCAATTGTCCATTCCTGAGTGGAAGTGGTAAAGGATAACCATGGATTTTCTGATGGGTTTGCCCAAAATTAGTAGGAAGCATGATACTATATAGGTTATTGTTGCTCGTTTGACGAAGTCAGCCCATTTTCTAGCAATTAAACAAATTGATTCTTTGCATGTGCTAGCAAAGTAGTATATTGATTAGATAGTGAGACTACATAGGATTCCAGACTCTATAGTTTCTTATAGAGATCCTTAACTTCAACATTTTGGGAAAGTATGTAAGAAGCTTTGGGGACCAAGTTAAATTTTAGCACTTCTTTCTATCCCCAAGCAGATGGCCAATCTAAGAGGACCATTCGAACCCTTGAAGGAATGCTCAGGGCATCTGTGATGGATTTCAAAGGTGCTTAGGACGATCATTTACCATTGGTTAAATTTGCTTACAATAATTCATACTACTCAAGCATTTGGATGGTTGTTTATGAAGCATTGTAAAGAAGATGTAGAGCTTCTATATATTGGGATGAAGAAGGAGAAAGAAAATTAATAGGACCAGAGTTACTCCAGATAACAGTCAACAAGGTAAATCTAGTTAAGCACAGGCTTAAAGCAGCTCAAGATGGAGTGAAAAGTTATACTGATGCTCACTGAAAGGAAATGGAGTATGACATTAGTGAGAAAGTCTTTCTTAAGAAATCTCCTTGGAAAGGAGTCGTGAGGTTTGGCAAGAAGGGCAAGTTGAGTCTAAGATACGTGGGTCCCTATGATATTGTTGAGAGGATTGGACCATTAGCCTATAGGTTGGCACTGCCACCAGAATTGTCACAGATACATAATGTCTTTCATGTTTCCATATTGAGGAGGTGTAGATCAGATCCCTTCCACACCATTCAGACCACTAAGGTTTAGTTGAGAGATGATCTGACTTATGAGGAGACTCCAGTGGAGATTTTGGACACTAAGGAAAAGGTCCTCAGGAATAAGACAGTTCAATTAGTTAAAGTCCTATGAAAAAATCATTCTACGAAAGAGGCCACATGGGAGCCCATGGAGGCCATAAAGGAGAAGCGTCCACACCTCTTCAATGAATCAGGTAAGAATTTCGAGGACAAAATACTTTTAAGAAGGGATAAATGTTGGCCCCTGAATTTTTTTGGGTTGAGTTAAGCATGATTTAAATAAATTATAAGGGCTTAATAGATTATTTTTTGGAATTAATTATTATGTGAATGTTAGTAGGATTTTATTACATTGGTTAGTTGAATTAAAGTAGTAAGAATGTATAAAGGGCAATTTTGGCATGTCACTTAAGTATAAAATCCATAAAGCATAAAGGAAGGGCAAAGTTGACATTTCACACTCATTAAGGATATAATTGGAAGAAGAAAGTGTAGTCTTACTCTTAAGAAGGAGAAAAACAAAAAAGAAGAGAGAAAGGAGAGAGGGTTTCATTCTTGAGAGAAAATAAGGAACATCAAGTTAGGGTTTCATCTTTTCTTAGCTTTCAATAGTGATTTTGAGGTTGTTCAAGAAGAGAAGAGCTCCTATTTAAGCCAAAAATTTCTTTATTTGGTGAAGATTCGAGGTAAGTTCATTCTTAATCCTTTGGACTTTTGGAAGGGTTTTAGTTCATGAAGCCTAGAAAATGGACAGGTTTAAATATTATAGAATCAATTTTAGTGAATATGCTTTGTGAGTTCTCAATTTGTATTCCTATTCAATGGGAATTTTGCCAATGTAAAAGGGAATCAAGAAAGGCAAGAGGAAAGGAACCTTTAAGCAAGTTTTTATGCAAGGAATCCAAGTGGGTTTCATGTTTATAGTTGAGTTAATGAGCTATGAATATTTTTCCAAATCAATAGAGTTAAATGATTTCAATCGCTTTATAAATGTTGCATTTATTACTCTTTAAATGATTTAACAAATTGCTACAAGTTTGGTGCATGAATCTTGTTGATGATTTATGAAATGAAGATGGAAATGGGATTTGAAATATATTATGTTCATGGAAATCATGTTTCCAAAATGAACCTTTTTGGGCAACATGTTTACAAATCATGAAATTCATGTTTGTGTGGGTTTGTGATAGTCCATTCTATTATTACTGGAGATTTGCAAGAACTCTCTCATGTTTATGGACCTATCCAAGCCATTCTGATTGCTTATGTGTTTATGGTTTGTTGAAAAGTTTGATGAATACATGACTTATGTTGATTATGAATTGTTTGACAAGTTGAAAATTTGATAAATACGTGTTTTATGGATTCAATGAAAATTTACTATAGCAATGAACACTTTCAATGGTTTTATTTATTTCTCCGTTATAAACTTGTTACCACGAGCTTTTAAGCTCACTCCTATTCCTCTACATCTCTGGGTGATGAGCAAGAGATAAAGTGATCGAGAGTTAAGGCATCACTTCAAATTTGCATATTTTTGCATTTTAAGTTAGTTTAAGGAAAACACAAGGCTTTAGCCGCATTTCAAGCAATAATCATTCATTTATATTTTGTACTTTTGGGTTATAAGACCAATGATGTATTGTAACTTGAAATTCCCATTAAATCTCTTTTTAAAACTCTTTTCTTTTGATTTTAATGAAATATATTTGTGTTTTTCTCATGACTTTCCAAGTTTTCGCATTGCATTCTCAAGCATTTCATAAGGGTAAATTTTGTATTCTAACTTCAGGGGAAAACTGTACTAATCTAGACTAATTTAGACAAATTTGTCTTCTTGGAAGTTTTATTTTATCCTCTTAGCTTTCTAACGATATAGAGTATGAAATTTTTGGATATCGAAGTTGAGAGATATGTTTTTCATAATGTAGTGATGCTGCACAGGATGTATACGGGATAGCTACAGTAAATTGCCATTATGACCCTTTTATACACAAAATCTCTCTTTGGGATATTCCCAGAAGTTGTAGATGTAGAGGATGTCTTCCAAATTGTCCTAGAATCACCTTAATCTGACATCTCTAGTGATAGTTATGCTTATTGTCCCAAAATAGGTACAATTATAAATTGTGGACTTATCGATGCTTTTCTATAATACATTTAGGCTTGAATGGAACCTGAAATGTACATAGTGGAGAAAACAAAAAAAGAGTGATATGTTAGGGTGATGATTGAGGACATAAACATAAGAATGGATTGTCATATATCAATTGATCAAATAAGGAATTTTTGGGACGGTATGAGAATGAAGATGAATCGATGATGGCTAATGAGATTCCATTGAAATAGCCCTACATGGTAATACGCTCACATTTTATGATTCCAGAGTTGGACTCTAAAAATGGGGTCCAGTAGGGTCACTGTTTGATTGTCCTCCTAAGTGCGCTTGTGTATGAGTATGTCCTTGAGAAACTTTGCATACTTGGGCGTGCACTCCAATGGCTCCACCAATGACAAGTTAATTTGAAGCTTCTTTAACTTCTCGAAGAACTTGGAGAACAAAGTGTCTACCTGATGTTGTCTTACCCTTTATGGATATGGAAGCTTAGGCTTGTAGGGTGGTGGTGGAATGTATGACCTCTCTTCTCCTTGCTCTTCCCCCTTCTTGCCTTCTATCTCCTTTCCCTTCTCCTTTGTCTGACTCTCCTATTGCACACTTGGTTCTTCCAGTTGCTTACCACCCCTAAATGTGATTACCTTAAGTTATTCCTTTGGATTTGCCTCAGTGCTGCTTGGTAGGCTACCTACATTTCTAGAAGATAAGGCAGTAGCAAGTTGGCCTACCTAAACCTTTAAATTGTGGATGGATGAAGCATGGTTCTTTAAGATTGCATCCTGACTTGCAATTATCTATTTCTGGTACTCTTTTTGGGTTGCAATTCATGTTCAAAATCATCATCTCAAGTTGATAACTTCTTTAGATATACCTGATTTCAACTCAACGTTATCCATACACAATTCATGTTTCATTAACAAAAAAATTGGAGTTTACGAAGCTTTAATGGCATTCTAAGCCACATTATATTATCAGTATCAAAATCCAAAATTCAAAAGATACAAAACCACAATAATACTCAAAATGCGTCCAAAGTCTTGCTTTTACAAAATCTAACTTAATTTGCAAAAACATTTCAAAAGTAGAATGATTCCTCGACTCTTGGTTACTCGATCTTATTTTCTTCACCTAAAGATGGGATGAAAAGGGGGTGAGTGTGAAAGTCGTGGTTAATAGTTTATAACGGAAAAATAAGCAAAACCTTTGAAAAGTTCTTTTATCAATATAAAATTCAAATTGAAATTATAAATTGTATCGTTATTAAATTCTTAACCAAAGTTCATGAATTACAAAACATGAATGCATCAAACTTGTTAACTTAATATATGCACATAAGCACATCAGAATGGTTTGGAAGGTCCATAAATAGAACAAACTAACACATTCCCAATGTGAACAAAACGTACTATCGCAATCCCACTTAATGGTCTTACATAGCCGTGAACTTATGGGAGTCCATGAAGGAGCTCCATGCCACTAGTGGGCAGGCAGGAGAAGCCTTTAGTCGAAGTGCACTTGACAACAGAATGGACCAAACCAAACCCACATAACATGTATTTCATAACTTGTAAACATATTGCCCAAAATGGCACTTTTCTGAAACTTGATTTTTCATAAACATAAAATATTTCGAAAATATGATTTCATAAACATGTTATCTTTTCAAAAATCACTTTCAAAGTCTTTTCGTAAATCATCACACAATTCATATAACAGCGTATTGCAATTTCTCAAATCATTCAAAAGCAATAAATGCAACACTTATGATGCCATTGAAATCATTAAACTTCTTTGATTCAAAGAAAATATTAGTAGCTTATTTACTCTATTATAAAGATCTACCCACTTTGATTTCCATGCTTAAAGACTTGCTCAAAATGCCTCTTCTCTTTCTCCTCTTGCCTCTCTTGATTCCCTTAATCAATAGCAAAAACTTAAACCCATACCTTTCCTAAGCTTCATGAACCAAAACTCTTGTAAAAATCCAAAGGATCAACATTAAACTTACCTTAAATCTTCACCAAATAAAGAGATATTTGGCTCTAATGGAAGCTCTTCTCTTTCTCTACCTTTTTTTCTCCTTGAACAATCTCAAAATCTCTCTCGATCCCTTAGAAAAGATAAACCCTAGCTTGTCTTCTCTTCTTTTCCCTCTTTTACCGAAACCTCTCTTCTTCTCTCTTATTTTTGTTTTTCACTCTTCTCTCCCTTCAATTCACATTTTTCTCTTCTTAACAAACAAGACAACATATGCTTCTTCCCCTTTTTACACTTAATGAGCCCAAAAAGTCCATGTTACCCTTCCTTATAGGCTTATGTTCTTTTAACCTTAAGTGTCTTGCCAAAAACACCATTGAATATTCTTATAACTTTAACACTTTAATTCCATTAACCCATGCAATAAAATCCTACTAACCTTGACACAATAATTAACTCCAAAAATAATTAATCCAATAGACCTCATAATTTCTTTAGTCATGCTTAACTTCAATGAAAAAATTTCGGGGGCCAACAAAGGGAGTAGGAACTATAATTGGAAGTAATCCATCAAACTAAAAACAAACATATCAAACATAAAAATATAGAAATAAAGAGATAAATAGAAATACTAAATAGATGAAGAAGAAAATCTAGCCACCTATAGAATGAGAAAATTTGATAAGGAAAGTAAGACAAACAAATCAAGGATTTAGGGATTCAAAAATTAAAGACATAGATAGACTGATGAGGAAAGTAGGGAGGAGATGGTTTAGGTCATATTTTTTTAACTAAAAATGATGTAATTTTATTACCTAAAAAAATGAAGTTAATTTAAGCAATAAAAAATTAAGTCAAGTCATGAAAATTATGTTTGAACCTAAGTTTGAGGTCAAACTTAATCCAAAAATTAAAACTTTTCTAACTTTCAACATGAACCCAGCTCTAAAAATTGATCATATCAACTTTTACATGTTGACTTCGAAATGAATCCAAGCTAAATTGTCATCTCTAACTTGGTTTATATACATATTAATGTACTAATGATATATATTTTGAGTAATTCTTCCAAAGTAACAATTTTGATTATGATAGTATTGTTATATATTATACTTTGAGTAAAGTATATAACAATTGCTTAATTTGGAATAAACATTCGATTTATTATTTACATAGGTAAGATTATCTCATGTGAATAATCACTTTTATTGAGCTTTATAAATGAAAATTAAAAAAGTTAAAAAATTATTAAAAGTTAAAACATGAATATTTCTAATAGCAATATTAATATTATAGAGAAGATTAAAATGAAAATACTAAGAGATAATTTTACCTTGTTTTTAGCTTTAATTCATTAACATTTAAAGTTATAGTTTCTAATCACTGCTTTAGGAAGTTTTCTCCTTCTTCTCACTAGGTAATGTTTAAAAATTTTCCTTTGCTACTTAACAAACTTGGGCAAGAGAGAAGTTTCAATCATGGTTTCTTTCCTAG
Source organism: Erythroxylum plowmanianum (assembly GCA_025531925.1). NCBI lineage: Eukaryota > Viridiplantae > Streptophyta > Magnoliopsida > Malpighiales > Erythroxylaceae > Erythroxylum > Erythroxylum plowmanianum. The sequence goes on from JANVCQ010000008.1 coordinate 21,410,064, forward strand.
ATGGGAATGAAAACAAAGTCTTAATCACCATCCTCTAACCTTATTTCTCATCCACTCCCTAAACCTACCTCAATTACTAACGTTATTTGTGTTCTAAGTGCTTCTTATTCTCATCCTAATCCCAACAACTCCTTCAATCTCCAACCATCTCCTATTTCAAACTATGACCATTCCCTCCACCAATTATATGACTTATTCCACTCTCTCCTTTAGAGCATGCTCATTGTGTTCCTTCCCCCACCCCAAGCATTTTTTTCACCTTTTCCCTCAAACTTTAATCTTAGATAGGAAGGAGTTTTTAATTCCCCTACCTTTAGTTCAGACACTAACATCTAAAAATTAATTGTTTAAACATGATGGAATATAGTAGGTGACTCAGGTAATACAAAAACATTAATTTTTTTCCTCAGACACAAGAAGATGGGACTCCACTAGTTTGACCTCCTACTAAGATACTTAATAGGGCTTTATTGTGCATGTTACAAAGGGTTAAAGTAGTTACTGTATGTTTTATTTGAATCATATGATATTTTCCTATAATTGATTCATTGTCTTATAAGTGACAATGTGAGGCAAAAACTCATATTTAACTGCAATTTTCTCTACAATTGTCCAATCAAGGAGACATTGGAGTCATTTAAAATCTAACTAGATGGGAAAAAAACATTGTAGAAGGCATCAAAAATTAAATTTCAAATTTTCAAAACAATTGAGTAAATTAGAGAATCTAACAACACAGCACTAATGTGAGTCTATATTAACCCGATGTTAAAGAATATTCAAATATGTTTGAGGAATAGTTACCTATATTGTATCATTTCTAACCTATGTTTCATAACAATTTTGTGTGTTTCACATCTATGTTCACTTCTCTAAAAAGCATTATTAATCTTATAAAACATAGGCTCAATAAGGTAATATATTATAGATGTTTTTGTAACATCTATGAAGGATTTGGAGCAAGGATTATAAGAAGGTCAACCTCAATTGGGACATAATTAGGATATATTTTTCTATCTTTCCTTATTTTGTTTATTTCATGTTAAGAATATTTTGTTTTAGTTTTATTTTCAATATATTGAGTAGCTAAATTGATGATATACTTTGTGATGGATATTTTAAATTATATGCATGATGAATTATTGTTTAGCTAAACATATTCTCTTTGATCTTAGTTAATGAGTTTATGACTAGCCAATAGATTTAATTATTGAAATTTTATGACAAACTAAAAAGAGAAGTATGATTCACGAACTAGGAGAATAAACACCTCAAATATAGAGAAAGGAATTTCCTAGACTATTAATTATATTTAATGAGTTTAATTAATTTGATTTATGCATCAAAATATGATAGTTACCTAATTGAATATATCTACATATCTTGAGAGAGGGCATAGATACAATAGGTTAATTGTTATTTCAAGCTTAGTAATTAATCTTGCATGAAAATTAGAATTTGACATAAGTGAACCACAAAACCCTAAAGTTAGTTTTGTTGACTTATCTTTATTTAATTATCTTTTTGTCCTTAGTTTAGCAATTTAATTATTTTCCTAAATCATATTTATATTAGTTTTGTAGTTTGGATTGGATTAATAAACATAGTGGTATAGTCTTTATAGGATCAATACCTAGAATACTCAAAATTTTATTACTTGCTACAATTGATTATATGTCCTTACAAAAAGATATAATCAAGTTTTAGTATCATTATCAAAGATTGTTTAGTTACTAGTTTTTTAATCTTTACTTTCTTTTATGTTTATCCTACTATATTTGTTAATATTTCGTCTCTCTTCTATGTTGCATCTTTATAATTGATATCATAGTCAAGCATCTTTAGATTTAGCAGTAAAATACAAAATATCTCTAACCAACTAAAGATGATGTCAAATTATGAGTTAGGCAATAAGGAGGTGTACTATCAATATGGCATGTATGGATATCATATTTATGTATGCAGGAACATAAAGCTACCCACTATTGCCATGAATATTCTAATTATACTATTGTCTGTGAAATAATTGGCATGAATATCCTTTCCTTTCTTTAATACATATAATTTGAGAAGTAAAAACCATACAAATTTCTCTTAGGAGGAGTAAAGCGATAGAGTAGGTAGACATATGGGACCATCTAGGTTTTAGTAATAACCTCAATTTCAACATCCATTATCTACACAAGGCAATGTGATGGGTGAGATGATTATATAGTTCATATCTTCCATTGATGCAAAATTAGATATAGTAGGAAAATTTAATTTCAAATAACTAAATTAAAAATATAGTGCAATTTAATTATGCATACATTTATAATTTACAGATTCAAATGTATCAAATAGCCAACATGGTATACGAAAGAGGTCAAGGAAAACTTCCTAGTACTATAAAGGTAAACCTAGGAGAGCAAGTGTGAACCATTACAATTAGGAGTGGTAAAACACTTAATGTTAAAGTTACTAAAGAGGATGAAACTAAGATGTTAGATAAGCCTGAAAAAAATAGAGATATAGGAGAAAGAGAAAAAGAAAGAGGAAGAGTTAAAGAAGAAGTTTGTCAAGGAATTGTCAGCAATCACCTTAAATAAGGAAAGTTATGGCATCTGATAAGACAACCTACAATAAACAATCAAAGATCTATGGAGTTCTATTATTCTTTATAAAATTGGTAGTTTATCTATTGAAGTAGCCTTACATAAATTGAAGGTCATCTTAAGTTGATTCCATTTGACCCTACTTCATTGCAACTTATGGCCCATTCAAAAGTTGAAAAGCCTTTGACCCAAAATAAGAGTGAAAGTAAGTCTTTATTTATGGATCCAACATGAAATTCTTGAATAAGAAGTCTAACTAAAAGACTTCTAAAGAAGTGCTTTATTGGACCCCAAACTTTTCTTAGAAGACTAGAATTAATAAATGAGAAATGTGGATATGTCCATGTTCTGCTTGGGTGTTTCTGGTGGATAAGAGATTTTGAAATGAGAAGAATTAAGGTGAAAGTTAGAAGTAGAATGAAAGCAAAAATGAAGTTGAATTTGTGTAGTAAGTTGATGAAGAATATGTACATATGTGTATGTTTTGTTGATGGTGTTCATGATTAATCATGGACTATATATATATATTTTGTTAGATGATATTGATTTGAGATGGAGTTGAGAATGAGGAGCAAATGAAGTAGAAAAGGTGATCTTGGTATGAGTTGTGTTAAGGAAAGATTGTAAAACAAAATGGGTGGTTGATCTGGAAATGTTCACGAGATGATGCTTCAATCTTTTAGATACAACCTTTTTCTAGTTATCCAAATAAGATGATTCTTAATTTGGATTAAACTAGAAACATATTTCTACATTTCATATGAAGACATAGAATTTAAATTCTGTCTTTAGGAATCCCAAAATTTGTCATGAAGTTGGGAACTGGGTGTAGTACATTGGTGGATGAATGTAAAGTACGTATTCTAAATTCAGGAGAAATTCTAGATCAATCTAGGCTAGATTAGAGAAAGCAACATCTAGAAAGTTGTAAGTCTTTCTTTTATCTTTCCAATGGTATATAGCATGAAAATTTTGGACATCCGAGTTGAAAGCTATGGTCCTCATAAGGGAAGATGTTCAAGAGAGAAGTTGTATCTTCTGCCTTTTTGCTTCTTCTGTGATGACGTCATCTTCTTCTATGCTTCATCTGTGATGACGTCATCTTCTTCTGTGTTTCGCTTCTTTTTTGTTTTGTATCTTCTGTTTTTTGCTTTTTCTGTCTTTCGCTTCTTCTGTGTTTTGTATCTTCTGTCTTTTGCTTCTTCTGTCTTTCGCTTCTTCTGTGCTTTGTATCTTCTGTATTTTGTTCCTTCTGTCTTTTGCTTCTTCTGTGTTTTACTGACGCTTCTTCTTCTGTGTTTTGCTCCTTTCGCTTTTTGCTTCTTTTGCCTTTCGCTTCTTTTGTGTTTTACTTCTTCTGCCTTTCGCTTCTTCTGTGTTTTACTTCTTCTGCCTTTCGCTTCTTCTGTGTTTTGCTTCTTTTGCCTTTCACTTCTTCTGTGTTTTGCTTCTTCTGCCTTTTGCTTCTTCTGTATTTTGCTTCTTCTGCCTTTTGTTTCTTCTGTATTTTGCTTCTTCTGCCTTCTGCTTCTTCTATGATTTGCTCCCTTTGCCTTTCGCTTCTTCTATGGTTTGCTTCTTCAGCCTTTCGCTTTTTCTGAATTTTGCTTCTTCTGCCTTTGACTTCTTCTGTGTTTTGCTTCTTCTGCCTTTTTTCTTCTTCTGCGTCATTTTCTTTTGTGTTCCTTCTGTGATGACGTCATCTTCTTCTGTATTTTGCTTCTTCTGTATTTTTGCTTGGCCTATATTTTGTTTCATTTTCGACCCTTCTAACGATAGAATCTATCTTTGAGGTCCGCATAAAAGTTGTAAATCTTGAAGTCTTCTTTCGAATCATCTAAAGAATACCTTAATTCGATATCTGTAGGGAAAGTTATAGTAACTTTCCCACTTCTTCTGTCTTTTTCTATTCGTCTGCTTTTTCCTTTGGCTTCTTCTAATCCTATTGTCTGATCCATTTTGACCCTTCAGATGATAAAATCTGACCTCAAGGTCTTCTTCAAAGTTGTATATTTCAAAGTTATCTTTTAAATCATCCTAAGATTATCTTAATCCAACATCTCCAATGAGAGTTATGCTATTTGTCCCGAGACAAGTTCAATATGAGAGAGGACCGAATCTTGTTTGATTCGTTCGGCCATAATTTGTTTGTCCGACCTCCAAAAAAGTGATTCTTGAACCCTTAGATTCCTAACACTTTTCTTTTTACATCTACAAGAAAGGTTTTAGATTTTGGTATTGATGTGAGAAAGATGGATTGAATCAAGTAAGGGTATCGATTGGAAGAGTAGGAATTGGATATTTTACTGAATATGCTTCAGTATTTTGATGATTTCTTGATCAGTAGAGCTCCGAATAAGATGATTCTTGTTTTAAGACAAACTAGAGACATGGAGCTACAAATAGTATGAAGAAGTTGAAATCTAATTTAGTTTCAAAATGTTTTAATAAGTATACTAATTTGGATAAGAGCAGTCCAAAAATGTTTGAAATGTATCTTTCGAATCACTGAACCAAATGGACTGATTTTGGTGTCATTGGAAATTAAGACAAGGGAGAACACTTTTCTAGGAGAAAGAGTTATGTCATAATATTCAAGGGTGCTATTGGCAAGACACTTAAGTATAAAAGACCTAAGGCATAAATGGAAGGACAAATGGGACAATTCTCAATCATTAAGGGCATAATTGGAAGAAGAAGTGTTGTCTTACTTATAAATGAAGAAAAAAAACGTGAATGGAAGGATAAGCAGAAGAGAAGAACGAAAACTTAAGAGAAAAGAGAGAATGCCATGAAAAAAGAGAGAGAAATACAAAGAGAAGAAGAGAATGAGAGAAAGAAGAGAAAAACAAGCTAGGGTTTCAATTGTGTTAACCTTCAAGAGAGATTTTGGA
>JANVCQ010000008.1:21415651-21431385 GCA_025531925.1 Erythroxylum plowmanianum
TAAAGATGTTTTGAAAACAAGTTTTGTGTTCTGTGATGGGCCCAAGTAATTACTGAAACTCTGATGTGTTCAATAATATTTGCATCTTGGTGACTGAAATGCTTTTAAATAAATCGACCCAATTTGATTATTGATTTTTTTCCACGTATACGTTAATTGTTTTTAAAATATTTTGCAATGAGTTTTGACTGTTAAATGTCTTCGAATGCTGGGCTCCGGAAGTAGGGTCCAGCATGCTTGTTGGGATGCAACCTAACATTCTAAATCTTTATTTTTTATTTTAATTTAGTATTGTATTCCTTTACTAATGTTTGTCTTATTTCTTTTTTATGTAAAGTTTTAAGGATTTTATGGGATTTAACCTCATCATCTTTGCATGGATTTAAGGAAGATTTCTCTACCTTCATTATCTTTAATATTTGCTTTATTATCTTACTTATTTGACATTAGGGATAATATGATGTTTAAGTGTAGGGGTGAATTCATAAAAATCTCAAATTTCTTCTATTTTATGTGTTTAATGTGTTTTAGGTTCCAATTCTGTCTTTTTCTTTTTCTTTTTTGTTTAGGATATCATTAGTTACTTTAGTTTAATAATATGGGTTTATATAATAATTATTAATTCGGATTGATAGTTGAAAATTAGGTATACAATATGATTAAGTTATTGTTATGGAAATTTGATTTTTTTAAAATGCTCAAAAATTGAATTTAGTAAGTGAAAATATATTGATTTTATTTAAGCATTCTGAGAGAATTTAAGCCTTTATGCAAATTTTTTTCTTTAAAATTTGGGTATCTTCTTTGATTTTGAATTTCTAGAAGTTGCATTTCATTTTTTTGATATTACATGTAAGTTGTTTACAAATATTAAACTAATAAAGGCACTTAGGATTTACACTTGAGCAAAATTGTCTACGTTTTATACAACGATACTTTAATGAGCCCTTTTAAAATTTATATGAAATTTTATCATTTCTCTTTGTAATCCTCTTTTCCATAAGACCCTGAGTCTAAAATAAAAATAAGTACTCCCTAATTCACTATTAGTAGAGCTTCCACTTGTAATTTATGTTGTTGTTGGGTATGTTATGCAAAGAAATAAGTGAGAGAGAGATGGTGATGTGTATGGAAAGGACATGTAAAAGGAAAATTCATATCAAAAAGAAAAAAATAAAATAAGAAATAAACTAAAAATGAAACAAAAAACAAAAAAATGTAGAAAATTGATTGGCATAATTTGCTTGTATTTGAAAAAAATGGTGAAGAATTTTTATCAATTTCCTGATTTGCTTACTATACTAATTTTAAATAGTTTGCTTTTCTAATTTCATTTCCTTTGTTGACATTCTTATCCATTTGGCCTCAATATAACCTAATTCAAAGGCCTTTTGATTTTTGCTTGTAATCTAATTAAGTAGTAGATGTTAAATTATTTTTCAATCATATGGTAAGTTTAATTTTATAAGCAGATTATAAGAGCACCTCACCTAAAATTTCAAATACTTGTGAATGAGTGAAACCTTCTTAGAAAAAAGTCAAGTTGAAGTATTTAAGCTTAATAAAGGAGGTATAAAAGTGTTTACTTTATTTTGTTTGTATAATAATGCATTTACATTACTAATGTTTAGTTAGTTATAGTTTCTTGTTGTCATTTGTTTAAAGATAATAAGTTAAAAGTAGAGAAATTTAGTAAGGAAATATTGCGTATATTGTTAGTGGTTAAATTAGTTGTGATTTAGCATATTTATAGTGTGATCTATATGAATTATATTATGTTTTTGTTTTTTGATTTGTTATCTTATAGGTGATTATTTGAGAAAGAACTCGAATTTGAGTTTAATTTCCTCTATAGTTTTTCAATATAGGAGATATTAAAGTCTAATAAAAGCTAATAAGATGGACAACAACTTTATAGAAGGCAACGGATACCAATATAGGTTTGTGTTAGCCCCGTGTTGAAGATGACCCAAAGATTTATTACAAGTTGTGAGTAATATAAAGAAACACAACATCTATGAGACTATACTTGACTCATATTACACAACATACTTACATTTCTCATACTTGTGTTTAGTTCTTTGGGAAGCATTATTAATCATTATGGAACATAAGCTCAACAAAATACCATATTGGGATTGTGTTTGTGAAAATTTTTAGAATTTGAGTTCTAAAGGCTAATCAATGTTGGTTTAGAAGTTGATCCAATATGATTTTTGTAACATAATTCAAGGACATGTAAAAATACACTTTCAAACACCTTAGGACTTTATTATATAAACTTAGTTAAAAATACTCTTACTAGAGGAATTTATCGGAGTATTTTAGAGTTGTATGATAGCCACCTTGAGTTATAGTGATTATTTTAGGGTTTCGTAACATCTATGGAGGATTTAAAGTAAGGATCGGAAGAAGATCAACCTTAACTTACATATAACTAAAATATCTTGTTTTATCTTTTCATCTTTTATTCCTTTCATATTAAGATTGTTCTTGTTTTAATTTTGCTTTTTAATTATGTTCAATGGCTAAATCCTAAGTTAGGACTAGAAATGTAGTTTGTGATAGATATTCCAATTGTTTTGTTTGAATTTATTCCTTTTGATATTAATTATTTAGTTTATAACTAACAGTATTAGATTCAATTATAGGGATTGACGAAGGACTAGAAGGTGAAATATAATTTGTGTAATAAGAGAAAATCACCTTAGATTAGAAAAAGGGATTTGTTTAGACTATTGTGAGAATTAAATAGATTAGCTATAATGAGTTTGATTAAGTTGAATTGTTCATTGGGATGTGGTAATTACCTAATTTAATACATTTTTATGTCTCATACGAGAGCATAGATACATTAGATTAATTGTTGTTTCAACCTTCATAATTAATTTTGCATGATAATTAAAATTTCACATAAGTGAAATCCAAATTTTGATTGCTAATTTTACTGATTTGTCTCAGCTTAACTATCTTGTCTTCATTAATTTAGAAAAGTAATTATTTTTCATAAATCTTGTTTATTTTGGTTTTACAATTTGGTTAAGAATAAGCATAGTAGTATGGTCTTTTGGGATTGATATTTAATACTCTAGAATTTATTACTTACAATGTTTGATTATATGCACTTGTAGAAAGATATGATTAATACTCAAGTCGGCACTTCTCACTAGGCATTTGTACTAATTAGATATTTCAAAAAAGGTCATCTTTCACTGATTTGGAAAAAGACAAAATAGAGTAAGTTTCATTTAAAAAAGATGTTGGTTAATAAGGAAGATATTTATATTTAACTTCCATAATGAAGCTAGTGTCTTGAGGATTCTAAAGCTTAGTTCTTGGCATATCTCAAGGAAGCCTATTATGTTGCAAAAGTAGAAAATTAAATTATCTTTAGACAAGCGAAAAATTATGGAAGTCTCTATTTAGATCAACTTTTATGATATTCTTCTAGAGTAGATACCACTATATGATCAAGTTACTTGATAAGTGCCATTGATAAGGCAATATGCTTGGATGAAAAAATAATTGAATGAAGGAGGATATGATAAGCCAAGGTTTGTCTAAAACTAGAGAAAGATAAAGAATTGCTTAAGAATTTCAGGCTAAAGAGATTGATAAAGGATGATGACCTAGAGTTGACTAAGATCTCACTATCTTATTAATGGAAACCGATTAAAATACAAAAGAAGATATGAAAACCTTTGGGGAAAGTGTTCAACTTTGGTAGCTATAATGAAATGATGGGTGTGGATCAATTACCAAATAAGAAATAGATTATTAGTAACTCAAACCATGGTGCGGGGAAGTTAGAATTAAGTAACAATTCTACTTCAATTAAAGATCAAAAGGCATATTTACATAATTTGGAAAATAATATATTGAGCCACAATGTACAAATATGGCTACTCCTAAGGAGGTTCTAACAAACATATGATTCTTTAGAGGCCAATCAAGTTATTAAAGATGTAGGGTTTTACATTCTATAGAGTGAGGCCATAAAGATTGACCAACTGAATGACTATAACTCCTACCCTAGTCATCTAATTAATGGCTCAACTTTATCAAGTCTAGGAGAAGTAACTTAGAGGGCATGTTCATTTCAATCAAAAAATTCCTGAAAGGATGCCTAAAAAGAAACTTGGTACAGGCTCCCAATCCTAAACCATTTCTTAATGTCCTATTTGGTCTAGAATATAAGAGGATAAACAGTCTTAATAAATAGGAAATAGTTAATGATTTAATGGAAGATAGGAAATCAATATTCATAAGCCTTTTGGAAATAAAAATAAAAGCCAACACTTCTAGTTCTAGTTTGTAGTTCTTTGGGAAGAAATAGAGCATGATATCAAACCATCAATATAACTTCAATAGTAGGATGGAGGTTGGTTTTAATAGTAATAAGGTACAATTCCTTCACTATTTATTCATAAAATAGTTTATTTATCTAATCATCAAAATCTTATCTTTTCCTATTCCCATTAGTTTATCTATCATAAATTTTAATAACATAGCATTCCAAAGAAAAAGCTTTATGGAATTAATTGAAGTAGATACATGTGAGCAACCAAAACCCTTGTATTCTTCTAGGGGATTTCAATAGTGAATTCTTTTCTAATAATATTGAAGGAAAGAGGTTGGATTATAAACTTTGAATGAAGATTTAAAACATATGCTAGCCAAATTGGTGTTATTAACTTATTATATTGAAGCTAATTCTTCACCCAGATTAATAGACAAGATGGTAATTTGCTAATAGGGAAAAGTTAAATAGATCAATGATTAACTCAAACTAGATGAGTTACTTTCCTAAGCTTAACTCACTTTGCCAACACCATCTGGAATTACTCCTTTATTGAGATCCTTAATTTGACAATAATCAATCATGACTTAGAGATCCTTCCACAAGGATTTTCACTCATTTTATTTGAATTTCTTATCTTAATGGGTTTGGTTTTCCTACTCTATTTTTAGAGTCAATTATGTATCTCCACAACATCTTATAGTTGGAAAAACAAATCTCTATCTTAGGCCAGTAAACTTCAATTAATATCTTTAGTTTTTAATAATATGTACATTTATTGGAGCTCTCATTTAAAAACTTCTTATGGTCATGTGAATTAAAAAAATCAAAAATAACAAAAGTTAAATGGCTTCCAAAGGAGGAAACTTTATTTGTATGTAATCCTTTTTAACACCTTTTACTAATTTGTTAAATGATCAAGGATAACTTAATAGGTTAAAAACTATAAGGGTGTAATTAAACGTGATTCATATATATTCAAGATTGCCCTCAAATATGGAATATATATTGTGTGAAAGGAGAGGAATTTCATAAATTTCTAAGATAGATCTTAAGATATGTCCACATTTATCCCCAAAATTACGAATTGAATAATAGAAGAAATCATAGCCAACAAGGTTCACACCATAGCTAGGATTGGCATAAAAATTGGATGGAACTTGCATGAGGAAGACTTCATGCCTAGGAACTTAACAAAACTACTTGCAACCTTACATATGTAATCCCCAAATCAGTCTTGGAACAAAATCTCTTAAAGTTCTCATTCGAGATTGATCTTTTGAGGAGTTTCCTATAAGAAGATACCGAATCTGGTTTAGTTAGAAAACCTAAAATGTTGCACACACGGGCTTAGGAATTATCATACTGAATCAAGTCCAAGTCGATTATCACAATTTTCTTTCTAATATCAAGTTAACCTTAATTGATAAAAAAAGACAATAATTTTGTTTATATTTATATAACAGTCATGAGGTTATACATGAAAATCTCCTAATTTCTACTTTTGTTTAAGTTTTAGGATGTAAATCTATCTTTTACTTTTCCGAAATATTACCAAAATTTTATCTATAATTAAATTCAATACTACACTTCTAGACAATCAAGTTGAGTTTGCATTAAGTGAGTTGAGAACAAAAAATGTAATTTTAAATAAACCGTTTATATAATAGTTTTTATTTAAAGAAAAGTAAATAATATAAAAATTAAAGTAGTTCAAATTTTATCTAAACTTGTATAGTGGTTTTCTAATATTTTTAAAAAATTAAAAATTATACCAATCTCTTTTCAATCTCCTAATGCAGAACTATTTTAATAGATGAGAACCATTTTAAATAATATTTATTAAAATAAAATTTCTCAACTAAATGAATAGTTCAAAGTAAGTACAAGTAAGTTGACATTTAGCATGACAAATTATTATTTTTCATAAATTAATAAACATGGAATTTTTATACTAGAAATACTGTTTATGTTAAATAAATTAATTTTGTCATCTTTTTTTCAAAAAAAATAGATGAAAAGTGTTGGCCAAGAAACAAATTAAAGAATGATTGAATATTTTGTATTACACTGAAAACAATAATTTAATTGATTTTATATATAAATTAAACATAAGGATAAAAAATATACAATTGCAATATGAGAAAAAAGTGATTTGAATTTTAATATTTTTAAAAGTGAAGATTAGATAAGTATCATCACTAAAAAGTAAATAAGAGTCTCATAAATAGATTTCAGTTCTTGACAAACCAAAATTAATAGCAATTAATAGAAATCATTAATTGAACAACTTGAAATATTTTATTTTGTTAAAAATAGTATGCTTAAACTATTTTAACGAAAAATTATTTTGAAAAAGTTAAGAAAACAATAATAAAATCAATAATGGAAAATTGAAAAGTAAAGTGAATTGAAAATATTGATATGATTTTGTTGGGTTAGACTAAGCAAAAAAATCAAAAATCAAATCAAATGTTTGATTTTCTTTAACTAAAAAAAATTAGACCGCTTTTATGTTAAAGAAACCATGGTTTGAGTATTTGTTAATAATTTGGTTTAATAGAATGGGTTGGATGGTTTATGCCACTTTTAAAAAAACCTCATTTGGTACATAATTTCATATTATATTATATTACATTATATTGTATTGTATTGTATTACAAAAAGAATAAGAAATAAATATATTATTATATTGAAGAATTATGATATGAAAAATAATTTCAGATATACGTATACAAAGTATTCTCGAAAGATCAATATGTTAATTGGGAAATTTAAGTATTTTCAATAAGGAAAGAATAATTAAAATTTTCAAACTATATTAGTGAAATGAGCTATTTAACTATTATATAATTGATGAATTAAAAATAATTATTCCCACTATAAGGAATGGAAGGCAATGAACAAAATACATGGTCAAAGAACGGTACTTTTAGCTAGTTACCAAAAAGAAATAAATATCTATCTTTCATATATAATTTTGAAAAAAATGTATTCTAAAAATTAATTAATACTAGACGTACAAGTCTTAGTTTTGTAGAAACAAATTATAATATGTAAATGATGGTATTTTGTATGACATTAATCAGGATCTATGTTTAAATTTGTGAATGAGAGTTTAGTTTGGAGATGATGAGCCCATTAACATGAATAAATTTGGTTGAAATTGATCATCTTATAAGGGACAATTATTGAATTTGAATAAAAAAATATCACTAGAATCACCCTATTAGTCAAGTTTAGCCTTCTTGATTTCATCTCTTCTGCTTTATTCAGGCATATATGGCCTATGGTTCTATTTGCTAAGAAATTTGAAGCAATTTTTAAAAACATTTTAAACAAAGAGACCATATATAATTACTATACAAGGATTGGCGTAGTGCTCGATGATCTTCATAAGTCTTGGACTATAAATCCTATTTAAGGTCTAAGTACTATGAGGAAAGGTTGGTTCGCTTATATCCTTTAAATGTAGGCCTTGAGAGTTGACAGCTCTTCAGAGAAGAAGGGTTTGTGTCTTAGCTAGTATAACTGAGATCTCAACTATAGTCATCTTTGTATGATCTTCATCTTTAATAACGATTTAGATCTCAAATTCACTTGAAAAGAATATAGGCTGGAAACCCATGATGCAGCTCCTTTGAGGTTTATCGGTGAAATTTTTCACTAGCCTAGGAGTTGTAAACAGAAGAGTCTTTCTCGATTCATGTGATCTAACAATGCTGTACTTAAAAGGTTTTTTGATAATTCCCATAGCCCTATGACTAAGGGTTCTGGAATGGTATCAGATTCAAGTTTCAATCCTTTTAATAAAGGTCAACTCTCAATAACTAATCTTTCCTTATATAACTTAGACCTTAAATAGGATCTATAGTCCAAGACCTATAAAGATCATCAAGCATAGTTTTCACATCCTCATCCTTTATAGAAGAGTCCACAATTCTTCATTCATTTACCTTTCAAAAAGAATGAGGATATTAATGCTACCGAGGCCACTCATCATTGAATGAATCCTGATGGTTTCAAGCTAACATAAGAGGAGAGTGCTATACTACTTCAACAAGAATTAGTTGAGCCCTAAAATCATATTGGTTTGTCAAGCGTTTTATATGAATAAAAAGGCTAAACAACGGAGAGGAAAGAAGAGGTTGGTCATTAACTATAAGCCTCTTAATGTATTCACTCAGGATGAAAAGTTTCCACTACCAAAGATCAACACCTAAATCTTATTTATTAAGGAAGGAAAAATATTTTGAAGTTTAACTTGATAGCAACTTTTTGGAAATTGAGAATAGACCCATAAGAAAGGTATAAAACAAATTTTTTGCATCCCAAGTGCTCAGTACCAATGGATTGTTATGCTATTTGGACTCAAAGTAGCTCCATCTCTATTTCAAAGGCTTATGACAAAGATCTATGAGCCTATTCTTTCTAGTGCCTTGATCTACATTGATGACATTTTAATATATTCCAAGACCTTTAAAGATCATAAAACACTACTCTAATCCCTTTTTTTTTATCTTACTTAGCAATATGAGATTAGATTCACAAATAAAAAACCACATTGGATCAACCTAAATAGAAGTTTTAGGAATGAACTTTTATGAAGGATTCTATCAACCTGGCCTACATATTGCTAGTGAATTATTACATTTTCCTTATGAAAATCTTAACTTAAAGCAAATCCAATCATTCCTTGGAGTTGTCAATTACGTCAGAGATTTTATATAGTACACATGGCTGATTATACCAACTCTTTATCAAAATTGTCGAGAAAGAATCCACCACCATGGAGTAGAGAGTAGTCTAAAGTTGTCCAATACTTAAAGCACATGAGTTAACATAAACCACCTTTAAAGATTCCTACTAAAGTACAACACATTGTCTAAACAGATGCTAATGATAACTATTAGGGAATTGTCTTAATTGAAGAAGTTGATAGGAAGCGATATAATTATGGTCATGCTAGTGACCAATTCAAGGAATTAGAAAAGAACTACCATACCATCTACAAAGAGATTTTGGTGGTAAAGAAAAACATTAAAAAGTTTAATGTTTATCTTAACCCATGTCACTTTGTGGTGGAAATAGATAACACGAACTTCCCCAAGATCCTTGAGCCTAACAAAAAGATTTTGCTTGACAACCAATTACTTTGTTGACAAGATCGGTTCTCTTGCTATAAATTCACAATCTTTCATATCACAAGCCATAATAGCATGTTTGCTGATTTCCTCTCAAGACCTCAAAAGCCAATTTCACTCCTCACTCCTGTTTTGAGAAAACCAATTCTTCTCTTTATCTTCCTACTCATGGATCTCTATTTTTATGCCAAGATAAAGAAAAAAATTCCTCTGATTACCAAAAATCTACCTAAAAACTTAGAAAAGATTGGTGTTTTTTTCAGGAAGAGTCCCTTCTATTATCTCCATCTTGTTATTACCACTCTGAACATCCCTTTGCATCCATGCCACTTTAAGGTTCTAACATCTTATCGCAATTTGCATCATCTTTATTATTCTCTCACTGAACCACCCATGTGGAATCTTTAGGCTTATCTGCCCTTTATTCATGTCCTGCTGCCTTATCTCCATTACATGTTTATCAACATTTGACCAATCCGGCCAATGCAATTTCTCTATTATATACATTCTTAGAATGCTCCCAACCATTGATAAAATGATGCATCCGATTGGTTCAAATACTAAATAGGTATCAGCTATAGAGTATTTCTTTGAAAGAACAAAAAACCAAGTCTTTCTTCATTATCCATTGCCCATATAGTATAACTAAAAATGGTTATGTCTATATTGTAAATCATTTTCAACATTGGAGAATCTCCATCAACTAGCCCGGAAATCAAAGGAATATAATGCATGATCTTTATCAGTTCCTTGATTACCTTAATTATCATCCAAAAATTAGCAAATCTGCCATTTGCACATCTTAAGGTCTATACCTAGGAGATTTTCCTTTAACTGAGCCCATTTTACTAAGTGATGGATATTGTTCTTCAGTTGACCAATTTGCTCATATGGTTTTAATGTCATGGTAAGAGAATTAACATGTGCACCTATATTTAAGCCCAAAAGGACTTCTAAATTTGTAGAAAGCTCTACTATTCATGAGCTCAAGCCTAAAGACCTTCCAAACTACTTTTAATACTCCTAAGAGTTATGGCTCCCAGTTTGAATTGATGCTGAAATAGCCCATTTCATCAAAGAAATGGAAAAGCTAGATGATGATATGTCTAATGATGATAGTATTAGTGGACTTTGGTCCTTATCAGCACTACTTTGTTGAGAAATTCCTTCTTATTTCTAAGGAAAATTATTAGTATCTAGTGTCTCCCAATAATTTTTTGTTTTATATTCTAGTTTGCATTATTGTACCATATGGGTTGCTTATATCTTTCTTTAAATGTTGTTTGCCTTATTCGTCCTTGCTTAGCTTATAAAAGCAAGGTTTTCTTTTGATTGTAAGCAAGCTAGTATTCTATTAATAATATCAAATGTGTTTTCTATCTTATAGATTCCTTCTAAGTTTTCTCTCTCCTAAAAGATTGATTCTCAAGTAATGTAGTTAGAGTCATACAGTAAGGTAGGTATGCTTTACACTTGTCTCTGTATAAGGATCATGTGTACATAAAGTCTTGGACTATATATGTAACATCCTGTTATCCCTAGTTAAGGGTTAAAACCCTAGAATAGTGTACATGGGAGATTATTGAGAAGTTAGAAAGTGCATTTCATACTCATGCATAATATAGCATACACACATATGTGAATATTAATTATTGCACACATTAACATGATTGCATATGCATTCATTGACATTTTCCACGTATAATTGATTTATAAATGTGATTAGGAAATTTCTGAAATTTTGGGTATTTTTAGACTAGAAAAAATTCCAAATGGCAAGACAATTGATAAATAGTAGTAGAAATAAGAGTCAAATGGTAGTGGAAATTTTTGTAAGTGAATTTGGGATTTATTGAAAAGTGTCATTGAAAATTGGCAGACAACTGGAATAGAAATTAAAGACAAATAGACTAGATAAATAAAAGACCAAGGAGAGATCATAAGAAAGTGACATGTGGCAAGTGACAAATGTCACTTGCTAAGCCATGTCTTTATCCCATGATTCTTTAACATTGAATGCCCATTAAAGTGTCTGGAATCTTGATTTCTTCTTCTTCATGGCTTTCTTCCTCACCTTCTTCACGGATTTTCTCACCAATCTCCATTCAAGTTGAACCTAGCTCTCTCATCTTTCACTTACTACTCTCACCTTGTTGTCTTCTTCATTTGCCACAAGAAAACCTAAACCTCCCAACCTCTATGATGTTGTACATGGGTTGTATGAGAAGTTAGGGCTTCTTGGTGTTCTTGAAGAGTTTGAATATTTTGAAGCTTAATCACGTAAGTAATATGTTAATTCTCATGAGTTGTATGAATATGAATCAAATATGGTGATTAAATGTTATTAAATGATCATAAGAATAGTGGTCATTACATATGTGCAATGTGGATGAAGAATGAGAATATTCGTGTCTTGTTCTTGTGTTTATGATGATTAATATTTCATAAGTTGTTATAAAGATGAGTTTGAAATAGAAGATCATTAATAATGGTGTAGGAAAATGGTCATATATATATATATGTTTTCTTTTTAGTGTTAATGTTTTAATGAGAATTAAAAGTTAATGAATATAGAGATGAGTTTATGACTTAATTTTGTGTATAAAATGAGTGCAAAAATGTAAGTGAAAGGAGGATATAGATGCATTTTGGAGAGAATATAAAATGAAGCTTGAAAAATTGATCATTAGGTAGTGCATAATCATACATAAGCATGATCGTGATAGAGAGAAACACCAGAAAGAGTGCACAACTGTGCACAAGCACGATCGTGACAGAGAGGAGACACCAGGAGGATTGCACGATCATGCACAAGCACGATCGTGACAAAAAGGAAGTATTGAGGAGTTGCACGATTGTGACAGAAAGGAATTATCGAGGAGTTACACGAAGCACGATTGTGATAGTGAAGGTGCATTTTGACAATTTTAAACACCCTTCACTCTTATGACCATAACATCTTCTCTAGACCTCTGATTGACTTGAAATTTGAACCACAAGCTCTTCAAACATTGTTCTTCCTCTCCATCGAATTTAATTTCCATCTACATTCACTAGGAAAGGATCAATTAATGATTGATTGATGATTTTATAATAATCAAGTGTATTTGAGCTATGAACCTTAATGTATGATTGAGTGAAGAGTTTAGAATAAATTTGTTTCATTGAGCTGTAAACCTAAGTTCAAGTTAAACATATATGAGTTTTGAAATATGACTAAGCATAAGATGTGAAATAATGTAATATACTCGGGATTGTCATTGAGTATGCATTGTATATAATCCATATATATAAATATGTGCATAAATGAGTACTAATATAGTTATGCAAAGTTGTGATGTGTGTAAATGTGTGTTGCATGATATAGAAAAGCAATTAGAGCGACAACATCCAAACATTACCGAGACTTCGACGCAATAGCTATATGGAGCAAACTGTGAATATCCTAAATGGTCTCACTTGATTAATTGTTTGTTTTAAATAATGTATTGAATTATTATATGAATGTGATTGTGTTGATTCCAAACATTGAATGTCCAAGGAATTTGATACATGAATAATATATTAGAAATGATCCTTGTTTGTGAATTTGATGAAACAAGTGATACTCAACATTATTGTTGAATGTCGGACCAAGGTCTGATGATAAATTTGAATATGAATGTGAAACTGAAATTAAGTGACTAATTGAAAATATGTGAACGTGATTCATTTCATTACCTAAATGCATGACAACATAAGGGTTGTTATGATCGAAGTAGCCACTGAAAAAGAGCTTAAAGCTCATAATGTGATAAGAGCCTCTAGCACAATTGTTAATGTACTTTGTATCCACTAAGAGATATGGGACAATATATAAAAACAAGTCCGGTATCCACAAGGGATATGAGCCAGTAAAAAGGCACTCGATGACAACAATGTATTAATGAAAGTGAGTCTCTTAAGCATTGTATATAAAATTGATATGTATGTTTCAAATGATCAAAATGAACTGTTTGGATGCTCTGAATGTCAAATGTGAAATAAGTGATCAAAGTGATATGTGATGCTATATGATTATTAGTGAAATGATGTGAATTACGTGATTACATGAACTATATGTATTATGTGTTATGTGTTATGAGTGAGCCATCAATGATGAGTAGCTCATTGAGTTCACAAAACTCATCAAAATTGTAACATTGACATTTTAGGTTCGAAAGAGGATACTAGTGATAGAGAGACTTTAGAAGAAGTATAGTTTTTGTACTTTTGGATTGAAGAAATGGCTCAAAGGTCGGTCAGTTGAGATTGGAGAATTTAAATAGATTTTTTGTATAATTCCTCATATATGTATCATGTTCTATATATAGGGATGTAAACTCTGATTAGTTTTTAATAATGTACATATATGGATGTTATTGTAAAGCTACAATGCACATATTTGGTTTTATAAAATGAAAATGAAGAATTGGGTTTTTAAATATTGTGACATTTATGCATTAAATGATGATGCTATGATTAAGTTACTGTCGTGATTGCTCTAGCATGCCACCCTTATGGGGTATTTACTCGGATATCTGATAGGATGTCAGGTATGTGCCCTGTGAGAGTGGGGTGTTACAATTCTTAGTATCAGAGCATGGTTTGGCATCAATAGGGATAGATTAAGCATATAGACATGATATATAGTGAGAAACTTAAATAGTAATAGCTATTATTATCTATTATACGTCATCCATCGTAAGTGATCAAGTGGGACAATCAGTTGACCTAGAATCAGTAGGAGCCAGTATAGTCTTCTATATATCGACCTGAGAGAATGCCTACGATAATTCCTATGAGAAAGGAAAGGAGGTATGATAAACTACAAAAGTAAGGGGCTGTGGATTTCTGCTGAAGTACAAACCCTACAGGGGCCAAGGGATGGCTAGGGAGAATAAAGAGGATTTTTGAATAAATGGATTGTGAGTCAGACGAGAAGTTTGACTATGCAGGTTCCCTACTGCAAGGCCCAGCATACCAATGACGGAAAACTATTCTAGGCAGTACCACTAGGCTTTGTAACTTAAAGTGGGAAGACTTTTTGAAGGTATTCAAGGAAAACTACATGCCCAAGATCTACCTGGATAGAAAGATGAAGGAATTTATGGATCTAAAGTAGGCAATTATCTATGGTAGAATACGAGATCAAATTTAATGATTTGATGGGTTATGCTACTACCTTGATTTCTACCGAGGAAGACAAGTGCAGGATATTTGAAGATGGGTTGAACATAAAGATTAGGACAAGGTTGGCAATCACCAACTTGAGCAGTTTCATTGAGTTGAGAGCTACCTCTATCAAAATTGAGAAGCTATTGAGAGAAGGATAAGCAGAGTATAGGCAGGAGTTTATAATGAAGAGGCCTAGTGAATTTCAGAGTGGTTTTAGAAGGAAGTTTAGCAAGCGCCAGAACCGATCTTCTAGGCCGTTGACTCGATCAAGACAGTCTGGGATTAGGCTGACAGGCAGTTTTGGTTACAATGGTAGGGGCCAGGCGTTGGAACGACAGATTACTAGTAGGCAACCACCACAGATGCTTAATTGTGAGCACTATGGAAAGAGACATGATGGTAAATGTTGGACATTATCAGGAGCTTGTTTCTGTTATAGCTCTCTTGACCAACAAATCAGAGATTGTCCTACCATTGTTGGAGCTCAGTCTGGTGTGAGAGGAGTAATTGAAACTACTGTTTAGTAGAGCCAAGTTAGTTGGTCTGGATAAAGAGGTCGTGGTAGAGGCAGAATGAGCTCTAGCAGTCCTACTATCAGGATTGAGGTGTAGCAACCAATCACAGTCTCAGCCTTAAGCATATGCAATGACCAAACAAGAGGCTCAAAATTCTCCAAATGTCATTTCAGGTATATTGCTTAGTTTTGCTTATAAAGCTTTTGCATTACTAGATCCTAGATCTATGCACTCTTATATCGCACCACATCAAACATCTTGGTTTCATTGTGATAAAGAACTATTGAAACATTGATTAGAGGTAAGTACGTTGATAGGTTGTACCACAGTAATAGGATAAGTCTGTAAAAGGTGTTTGATTCATATTGATCAGGCAGACTTAGAGGCAGATATGATTATATTACAATTAAGGGAGATGGATATTATCCTAGGCATTGATTGGCTTTGTTGGACCCCAAACTTTTTGTGAAAATTAGAAATTATAAAATAAAATAAAATGAGGAAATATGGTATGATTTCTTGTAATTGAATAAAAAGTATGAATGAATTTATGAGCATTTGATGAAATGGAAGACAATT
>JANVCQ010000008.1:21435203-21451485 GCA_025531925.1 Erythroxylum plowmanianum
GTTTGGGGTGAACCAGTATAAAAATTACTGTGTCTACTTCTCTCTACTCTCATCTCTCATATTGATCAAAGTTTCAATTTTTAATTAGTTTTTTAAACAAGGTTTTCAAAGAATTTGATTAACTTTGATTTATAGTAGTTTCTGTAAAAAGAACTTTGTTTTTAACAAAACGTTTTCATCTTAAAAGAATTTTTTTAAAAAAAAAGGGAAATACACAATTCAACCCCCCCCTTCTTGTGCATTCATATATCGTATTTTAGGCACTGTAATAATGTGTGATTCACTTCAGCGGGGAGTGCTAAGGTTCGATAAAAAGGGCAAGCTGAACCTTAGGTGCTTTGGTCCTTATAAGATCATTAAGAAGATAGGACCATTGGCATACAAGTTAGCTTTACTAAATGAGATGTCTCAATTACACATTGTATTTCATGTAAGAATGCTCAAAAGATACCAATCTAATCCAATGCATGTGTTATTGGCTCAAGAGATCGAAATAGTTAGTAACTTGAGTTATGTTGAGGAGTCGATCAAGATAGTTGGATATCAAACAAAAAAATTGAGAAACTGAGTAATTCTATTGGTGAAAGTCCTTTAGAAAAATCACTCGAGTGAGGAAACAACTTAAGAAACGGAGGAGCATATGAGGAGACAATACCCCACCTGTTCAAACAATTACGTAAGAATTTCGTGGATGAAATTTCTTAAGGAGGGCAGAATTGTAACATCTCGTTATCTTGTGTTAAGGGTTAGAACCTTAGAATAGTGTACATGAAAGATTATTGAGAAGTTAGAAACTGCGTTTCATACTCATGCATAATATAGCATACACACACATGTGAATATTAATTATTGCACACATTAAAATGATTGTACATACATTCATTGACATTGTTCGGGTATAATTGATTTATAAATGTGATTATGATGTGAATAGTGAATCTTTTGTTTTGAAAATTGATTTGGAGAGTATAATTATTGATTTAGAGTTTTTAGTAAAATTTAAGATATTTCTGAAAATTTGGGTATTTTTGGACTAAAAAAAATGTCAAGTGGTAATACAATTGATAAATGGTAGTAGAAATAATAGTCAAATGATAATGAAAATTTTTATAAATAACTTTGGGATTTATTGACAAGTGTCATTGAAAATTGGGAGATAACTAGAATAGAAATTGGAGACCAATAGACTAGATAAATAAAAGACCAAGGAGAGATCATAAGAAAGTGACATGTGACAAGTGACAAATGTCACTTGCCAAGCCATGTCTTTATCCCATGATTTTTTAACATTAAAAGACCATTAAAGTGTCTGGAATCTTGCTTTCTTCTTCTTCGTGGCTTTCTTCTTCACCTTCTTCATGGATTTTCCCTTCACCTTCTTCACGTATTTTCTCACCAGTCTCTATTTAAGTTGAACCTAGATCTCTCATCTTTCACTTACTACTCTCACCTTGTTGTCTTCTTCATTTACTATAAGAAAACCTAAACCTCCTAACCTCATGACGTTGTACGTGGGTTGTATGCGAAGTTAGGGCTTCTTGGTTTTCTTGAAGAGTTTGAAGATTTTGAAGCTTAATCAAGTAAGTAACATGTTAATTCTCATGAATATAAAATAAATATGGTGATTAAATGTTATTAAATGATCATGAGAATAGTGGTCATTATACATGTGCATCGGATGAAGAATAAGAATATTGGTGTCTTATTTTCGTGTTTATAATGATTAACATTTCATGAGTTGTTGTAGAGATGAAATTGAAATTGAAAGATCATTAATAATAGTGTAAGAAAAAGGTGCAGAAATTTAGTGACGAAAATATATCTATGTAGATGTTCTGTTTTCAGTGTTAAGGATGTTTTTTAGAAAGGTTGGTTATGAAAATGATGTTTTAATGAGAATTGAAAGTTGATGAATATAAAAATGAGTTTATAACTTAATTTTGTGTATAGAATGAGTGCATAAATGTAAGAGAAAGAAGGATATAGGAGAGAATCTGGAATGAAGCTTAAAAAATTGATCATTAGGTAATGCACGATAGTGATAGAGAGGAAACACCAGGAAGAGTGTATGCATGGCTGTGACAGAGAGGAGACACTAGGACATAAAGGAAGTCTCGAGGAGTTGCACAAGCAGTGAAGGTGCAATGCTTTTTGACAGTTTTAAATACCTTTCACTCTTTTAACCATAACTTTTTCTCTGGACCTCCAATTGACTTGAAATTTGAACCACAAGCTCCTTACACAATGTTCTTCCTCTCCATGAAATTTCATTGCCATTTGAATTCACTAGGAAATGATCGATTAATGATTGATTGATGATTTTATAATAATCATGTGTATTTGAGCTATGAACCTTAGTGCATGAATGAGTGATGAACTTAGAATAAATTTGTTTCATTGAGGTATAAACCTAAGTTCAAATTAAACATATGTGAGTTTTGAAATATAAGTGAGCATAAGATGTGAATTAAGGTAATATACCCAGGATTGTCATTAAGCATGCATTTTACATAATCCATATAAACCATATGTGCATAAATGAGTACTTATATAATTGAGCAAAGTTGTCATTTGTGTGAATGTGAGTTACATGATATAGAAGAGCAATTAGTTGTCAAGACTTCGAGGTAGTAACTATCTGGAGTAAACTGTGAGTAGCTTAGATGGCCTTACTTGATTAATTGTTTGTTTTAAATTATGTATTGAATTATTATGTGAATGTGATTGTGTTGATTTCGAATATTGAATGTCCAAGACATTTGATGCATGAATAATATATTGAAAGTGCTCCTTGTTTGTAATTTTGACGAAAAAGTGATACTCAACATTATTATTGAATGTTAGACCAAGATCCGATGATAAATATGAATGTGAATATGAAACTGAAATAAAGTGACTAACTGAAAATATATGAACATGATGCATTTCATTACATGAATGCATGACAACATAAGGGTTGTTGTGATCGAAGTAGCCACTGAAAAAGAGCTTAAAGCTCAGAATGTGATAAGAGCCTCCAACTTGGTTGTTAATGTACCCGGTATCCACTAAAGAATATGGGATAATATCTGAAACAAGGTTGGTATCCACGAGGGATATGGACCAGTAAAAAGACACTCGGTCACAACAATGTAATAAATGAAAGTGAGTCTCATGAGCATTGTATATAAAATTGATATGTATGTTTCAAATGATCAAAATGAAATATTTAACTGCTCTAAATGTGAAATGTGCAATAAGTGATCAAAGTGATATATGATGCTATATGATTATTAGTGAAATTAAGTGAATTACGTGATTATATGAACTGTATGTGTTATGTGTTATGAGTTAACCATCGATGATGGATAGCTCAACTCACTGAATCTGCAAAACTTATCAAAATTGTAACGTTAACATTTCAGGTTCGAAAAATGATACTAGTGATAGACAGACTCTAGGAGAAGTATAGTTTTATACTTTTGGATCGAAGAAATGACTCAAAGGTCAATCAGCTAAGACTGAAGAATTTAGATAGAAATTTTATATAATTCCTCATGTATGTAGCATGTTTTGTATACAAAGATGTAAACTCTGATTAGTTTTTGATAATATACATATATGAATGTTATTGTAAAGCTATAATTTACACATTCGGTTTTATAAAATGAAAATGAGAAATTGAGTTTTTAAATATTGTGACATTTAAGCATTAAATGATGATGATTAAGTTAGTGTTGTGATTGCTCTAGTATACCATTCTTGTGGGGTACATACTTGAATATCCGGTAAGATGTTGGGTATATATTTTGTGAGAATGGAGTGCTACAATAGATCCCATTTAATATCTAAGTTATATAGAGAAAGATTGATTAATTCAAATCCCTAAAAGGTAGGCCTTGAGAGTTGACATTCATTAAGAGAAGGTTTTTATCTCAGCTAGCATAATTGAGGTTTTAACTACAGCCATCTTTGTATGATATTAATTAAAAGAGATTTAGCTCTCAAAATCCCTTGAAAGATATATAGGCTAAAAATCTATAATGCATCTCCTTCGAAGCTTGTTGGTAAAAATTTTCAGTAGCTTAAGAATCATAGCGAAAAAAGCAGCTCTCGATTCATTTAAATCTAATAACGTCAAGTACTTGAATGATTTTTCGGTTATCTCGTAGCGCTCTAAAGAAGGGTTCCATAATAGTATGAGCAGAAAATTGCATTCATGCATTTAATGTGTTTTTAATAGTGGGCGAAAATGGGTCCATTGAAAAACATAGCTTGGAGTTGTTCCGGTGTTACTGCATGGGACCAAATTATTTAAGACTCCACTCAACTTGGTGGATGTTACAATACAAACCCATTAGTTGAAATAGAAACGTCAAGAAGACCCCGAGCTTAGAAAAGGCCTAAGTCCGAAAATTAGAAGCAAGTACAAACCTAGATATGCTATTTCATTCACTGCTACATCTGATATATATAAATATATATTTAGGAAAAGATAAAATCGCAAATGCATGTCGTTGATTGTCATGGATAAGGGGCAAAATGGTGATAAATATAGTCCTCCAAGCTGAGGGATAAATGAACAGTACGGAATGGGGTAAAAGATGAAGAAACATATGGGGAGGTGTTGCATTGCGTTGCGTGGTATTAGAGAAGGTGACCCCATTGTACCATAAGGTGACCCATGTCTTTTATGGGTCCATCTCTCTCAAAATGCTCTCGTTATAAGTTGTTGGAGTCTGATTGGGAGATGACGAAGTCGAAGGCTAAGCTAAGCTCCCGCAAACCCAGAAAGAAAGAGCTACCTCATGCTCACGCCTCTCTTTTTCCATCTTTAGTACGCTTCAAACAATCACTTCTTTCTTTTGATCAACTCAAACCACTTGCACTGCCACTTCTCATTCGCCTCCTTTTTTCCATTATCCATTTAGCCCTCTACTACTCAACTGGGTATTCCCTTTCCTTGCCTTTCTTATTAGTTCACCCAGACACAAACCTCAATCTCTGTTGTTCCTACTCTTTTGTCTATTTTCCTAAATTATAACGGTACCAACACCGCTTTCTCTTATTACTACACCTCATCCTCCAACAACTTCCACGGTTGGCCTTCAAAAACTTACTTCACCCACCAGCAATGTCTGATCAACCACTAATTATAGTTACAGAGACAGATAGCAGCTCAAACTCATTGTCGTCGTCCTCCCCACCGTCACCGCCCTCCCCAGGCTCATCAGCCCATCCACTGTCTAACCCTAACCAATCCAAACCCCAACAGCCAGACCAACACGATCCACAGTCACCTTCCAAGAAGATCAAACGCATTCGCGATTCCAACAAACACCCTGTCTATCGAGGAGTTCGCATGAGAAACTGGGGCAAATGGGTCTCTGAAATCCGCGAGCCTCGTAAAAAATCTCGCATTTGGCTCGGAACTTTCCCTACCCCCGAAATGGCCGCTCGAGCCCACGACGTGGCAGCCTTGAGTATTAAAGGCAACTCGGCGATTCTCAACTTCCCGGAACTCGCTCACTCGCTTCCTCGACCCAACTCCCTCGCCCCACGTGACGTTCAAGCCGCCGCCGCCAAAGCGGCCCAAATGGACAAGTTTGATCGCAAGTTGGGTTCCTCAACCTCGTCAATGTCATCCTCAGCCACATCGTCCCTGTCTTCGCTCGTGTCCGCCATTGATTTGTCATCGTCCACAGGGTCTGAAGAGGAGTTGAGTGAAATCGTGGAGTTGCCGAGTCTGGGAACAAGCTACGATACGACCGAGTTCAAGAGCGATTTGTTGTTCGTTGACACAGTGGACGGGTGGATGTATCCGCCGCCGTGGCTTTTAAGCGTTGATGAATGTTGCAGTGGTGGGTATCATGTCTCTGACGAGTTTACAGTGAGCGAGACGGCGAATATCGTGACTCCTATGAACTTTGGGCAAGGTTCGTTATGGGATTACTAAAGAAGTGGCTATGTTTGCCGATGTATTTTGTGTGCAAGTGTGCGTGCTTTCCATTTGCTTCTTAATTACTCACCCACCTCTTGTTTTTGAGTTTCTTTATCCATATTGTGTGTGATAAAGGTCAGACTTTTAGCCCTCTTCACGTTTTTCTTCGAAAGGCTAAGTCTCCGTGACAGCTGTGCTTGTTCTTGACTGCCTCTTTCCAACGTATGTAATTAGTTGTACAGTGTTAGGAAAGATGGGGAAAAAAATATGCTAAATTCCTTTGCTCTGGTCTTGGTTGGTGAACATCTTATTAGAGTTCTGCTTTTCTTTCCTTATTTTTGTGATCCAGAACTTGCCTCAAGGGGTTAAAGTACAAGATTGGTAAGCGTGTCCAGAGAGTCTCCAGGGAGGTGAGTGAAGTCGTACCTTAAAAAGCGTAATCTAATGAAAATTCTCTGTGCTTATGAAGCAGTTGACTGTATCATAAGCTGCTACAGTCTGTCTGCCATCGATTACCAAAAGTAGTAAAACCAAAAAATCTATTATCAATTTGGTATTAAGTTATAAATAAGAAAAACAGGAAACTAGAATAGTGATAGCAAAACACGTGGAATACTTCAAAGTAGTGAACCCAACTGTTCCTCTCGCTTGTTTCTCATTTTCCGAGAAAAAGTTAAAAACACATTCCTCCATCAAAGATGGGTCCTAAGGAGATCCTATAAAATTTCCATGGCATTGGCATTGCATTGCATGTTATTGAGGATTCGATTTTTTTTGGAAGTCCCCGGCACAACGACGGTCCTTTTTGACACTGACAAATGCCACGTATGGGAATTAGTCATTTTCTCAGACACCTCACAAATTCAAATATACCCATAAACATTCATATATACGTACACCTATCCCATTAATAACTTCAAACAGGAAAATTCTTATATATATATATAAGCGATCTCAAGGTCTAAATGTGCGTTCGTCCGTGCGCGTGTGATGCCTCTCTTTGCCTTAAGTGAACATGAGACAAATTGCAGGAACAAAGCCTGCAAGTTTTTAAAAAGTAAGTAGTATGATATCTAATGCACAATATATATACATGTTCACTTTCTGGCTATCAATGTCAAATAATGAAGCTGGTGAAAGCTCAGCTATCTGATCTGATCTGATAGAGAGGACACAGGCCTATCTCAATAAACACATTTGCTTTTGGATTTTCACCTTTGCCTTTCGTGGCTTCTTTGCCTTTTGCCATACGCGTGACGTTGTCGATATGGTACCGTTTCT
The DNA here is from genome assembly GCA_025531925.1 of Erythroxylum plowmanianum. NCBI lineage: Eukaryota > Viridiplantae > Streptophyta > Magnoliopsida > Malpighiales > Erythroxylaceae > Erythroxylum > Erythroxylum plowmanianum. The sequence goes on from JANVCQ010000008.1 coordinate 21,442,405, forward strand.
TGGCTTCGCTAAACACCTTTGCTTTCTCCAAATACAATACCACAAAAATGATACAAGGTTACTCAAGGAAATATGATTCTGGGGGTCCAGAGACAGGTTCTTCGAGCAAGATGTTTCAAAGTCTATGCTTAATTTGCGTGGTTGGATCAAAAAGTGTCCTTAGGCAGTTCAGACCCCACATCCATACTCTTAACAATGGGTTGAAATAACCTGTTTTTGTTAGAGTGTTTTACTCTTGTACTGTTTAATTTATTTATACATGTACGTATAATCTATATAAATATATGAATGAGATTTAATGAAATAAGATAAAAACTGATTAACAACAAATAAATCCCCTTAAAAATACCTGTTTTGCATGCAGACAGTGGTTTTAATATAATGAAAGTGGAAGAGATTATATTACCTCATTTTACAGTAACCCCTTCTCTTCATAACTATTAGTTTCTAATATTGAGATTGTTATCATATTTATTTATAATTAATAATAAATTAATCAATTTAAAATCATAACGAATTATCTTTTATTAATGATTTTATCTTACTATATAATAATACAAATTAATAGATACAATGATTAATATATTAAATAATTTGTAAGAATATGTTCATTTTATTTACCATTTATACTTATTTTATTTATAAATAACTATTTTTATATTTAGAAAATTACAAAAATAAGACATAAGCCTCCTCTATTCTTTAAGTAACTTTCAAAATATTTTAATTTTTAAATTCTTTACAAGATTATTTGTAATTTTTAATTTTCTAAAAAATTCCTTCTCATAGATTTTTCTTAAAAAATAATGGCAAAACACATATTACATAATTACTATATATAATCCAATTAAATAGTGTTGATATGATAACCTAATTCAACTATTAAATATGAATTGAACTAAGTAAATTTAAACTTGAATTAAACTAATAATTTATTGTAATTATCTTAAATTATTAGTTTCAGTCAAGTTTAATTGAATTTAAAAACTAATTCAGTCAAGTTTAATTGAATTTAAAAACTAAGTTAAGTTGTCCTATCACCAACATTTGATTAGTCAACGTATGATATTTATGTGTTTTTTCAATAAAAACATTTTAAATTAGTTTTCTTGAAATTTTAAAAAATTTATAGAATTTTAAAGATTATAATTTTTAAAAGTTATTTAAATAATAAAAGAGATTCGTATCTTTTATCCAAATATGAATTATAAATAATTACTGATTAATGGCTTTAAGTTCAACTAAGTAATGAGATTGCAAAGAGTTGAGGAGGTTAATATGATATAAAAAAAAAGTAATCAATAATAGTGATAAGATATGAAAATTTAATCACTATTATCAGTGTGTCCAACGGATCAATATAAAAGGAAAAGTTAATAAACATTGATATTAAATATAGCGGGTGATATTATAAGAAAAATTGATCAATAATTATTCGTTAATATTTAAAATCAAGCAATTAGTTTTTATGTTTATTATAAATTATAAATTTTGTAATTTTAGTGCTATGTAAAACTAAGGAATATTATCGCATATTAAATAAACTCCATTAATGATTTATAAAATTGATTGATAATACGTATTAAATATTATGAGTCATAGTATGTATATGATAAATAATTAAATTTTTTTATTGAAAAATCTTCTTATTATTTAATATCATTACATAACAAAATAAAATTTTAACAAAAGAATTTAATTTACTAGTAAACTAATTAATTATATTATTCATATTAATATATTATTACTTATTAACTGAATAAATTAGCATTACATATTCACATTTGTTTTATATTTTTAGTAATAATAACGAGATGTAAAATTGATAAATAAATAATATAATAAGAAGTTTTATAAATTTGTATTAATAGAAAAATAAATCCAATTAGTTATTATTTAGTATTAAAATCATTAAACCCCTATGACATTTTATCAATTTATCAGCTGACTTATAAAAACTATCAACGGTTTCATATAATTTTGATTTATAACGCTTGTTATTCCGCCCTTAATTTTTATTAAGAATTTTAATTTTAATATAATACATTAATAAACTATTATATTGGACACATATCACTCTTATGATATATTAATTTTCAATCACCTCCGTAACATAATTATGTACGTGGAGTGTCACGTGCTTAAAAAATGTTAAATAAACAAAAATTGATGATAAAAGAAAAGGAGGTTGTTGAATCCTTAAATTTATTGAAACTAATCATACATTTTACTTTAGTGTGTCTCAAAGTTATTCATTTCCATTTCCGTGCATTGTGAAAAGGAAGATACTTACTTGACTTTTCTTTCTTATCACACTTTGGTTTATTATTATTATTATTATTATTATTATTATTATTATATATTTTATTTTTAATATTTTTATATTATTATTACTATTAGTAGTTTAATAGTTTTTTAACTGTTGTAAATATTTTCTTGTCTTATATCATTTTTTTTATGTCACATTTGCATATGGATCTATCAGAAACAGCCTCTCTATTATGTAGGAGTAAAGCTGCGTACAATTGACCTTCCCAGACTCTGCTTCACTGCAGAATTTCAGACTGAGTGTGATGATGACGACGGTAAAAAGGAAGATACTTGCTAATTGAGGCAAATTAGGAAGTTGTGCTGTTGTCCATTAGTCTTGTACTCATTGATGTTTATAACTTTATATATTCAATTTTTAGGCAAAACCTGGAAAGAATTTATTCAACTATTCATGCTGCCAGCAACACTGGAAAGGAAAAGAAACCCAAGCACCCCAGGTGATCAGGTCCGATATGAATAAAACATGGTGGAGCAGCCAAACGAACAGTACACCTCTCCGGCGTTTAGTTCCCCTTCTTTCAAAAAATTGTACTAAAGATGTGATACGATAAATCTCAGGGCGCAGGTGAATTGGTAAGAGGTTCTCCTGGTTTAAGTGAGATCACGGGTTTGAACCGTCTTCATGTATGCAGCCGTTTAAAATTTGGGGTCAGAGTTTTGTTTCCCGCAAGGGACCTACCAGGGTCGAACGGGGAATAGTCTGGGTGTGAATGGCTTAAAAGTGCCTTCCTATAATTAGGACCCTCCTAGAATATCTCGTGGGTAACTAAAAAAAAAAAGATGTGATACAATATGATGCAAATCAACGATATTTATGCGCCGAGTTGTGGCAGCATTAACCTAGTTCCATGCTAATGATTGAAGAAAACTTGTCTTTACACTACAAAATTTCATGTCAAGGAATATGATTTTGATCACATTTCATCTATCATTAATTAGGCGATATTTAAAGTAGGCTATGAATCTCAGAATCTTGAGCCACTGGGAATATAAAAAAAAACACAAGCTGATTAGATCGATTAATTATATTAATCAGCAAGTGGATCCAGACCTCAATTATGCCTTCCATAGCACGATTCGTGTATATTGCTTATGTCATTTTCCTTTTCTTCTTAGGGAAGATCCTATGAATGTGACTTATTGCAAGGTGAATGCTACTGTGACTCAAAAGTCTTAATAGATAATAATATTTTGGTCATTTATTTCATTTGTCCCCAAGGGGTCTTGGAAGTTTATTGCCGCGAGAAGTGTTATTGGTTCTTACATTTTAACCTTTCTTTAAAATAAGGCAAATTGTCACGTGTTAAATCTACTTTAGTTTAAAAGTGGTGTAAGTGGAATCATTGTCCTCCAAATATAGGGTACGCCTACCTCATTATGCTCATATTATCATTTCATATTTCTATAGATAAATTGTAACGTAACACACAAATTTCCTAGTTACTGATCTATAACACACAAATTATAAAATATGGTTGACATTTTACTTACTTACCAATCGATTTCAGACCATTTGGAATGACTGAATTATACGTATTGTTTTAGGTACATGCAAATGCGAGTAAACAGAACTCTAGGCCGCAGATACTATACATGCGTCGACATTATAAAGCCTGATCGAATTAATCTATGCCTGATGGTAATTATTTTAGTTAGGTATTGGGTGAGAGGGTCCATCAGTAGGCCATGAATTGGACTACTGATGCCACTATGCCTATTCAATAATTGTACCAAGCAAAAGGATGTTCTAGCATATATGGTAAAGCCCCCAGTTTTCCCATATGGGGGTCAGACTTTTTTATTACAAATAAAGTAAAGTGGGGCTGACCATAATGTTTAACGTATTTTCCTTCGCGTTCGAAAGTGATTTAGGAAGAAGTAACGCATGGACTGAAGCACAACTTGGCTACCGAGTAAACAGGGTCCAGACGCCTGTAAAAAGCAGCCATTCAGGCCATACAATTCGTCCTCGTTCTCAAGTTCGTACAAAAAGCTCCATGAGAACAAAACACACTTTTCTATCAACAATTGCCTCTTTTCTTCAGCTGATGTCCAAACAAGAGCATTTGGATCTCGCTGCGTCCAGGAGATGTTTTGTTCATAATATCTGTTCCACTTCACAAAATCGTATGGTTAAAAAGTGGCGCTGAGGATCTTGTTCGTTACCAAGCAGACAACTTCACTTTCCAGGCACCAAATAATTGAGAAAAAAAAAGCTCATCAACAACATTACTCATGCAGAATCTTCTCTTTTTTTAATTTAGTTAGTTTGAAGTTTTGTATCTTCCATACTTTCTTATATATGCATTTATTGAATTATTGTGCTGGAGTCTAATCTTACACGCAGCAAAAAAAGTATGATTTTTCGAAAGATAGATATTTTAATCTATAACTTAAATAATGTATAAAATATAATAAAGTACAAATTAAAAATTTGTACTTTATTATGAAGTTTAATTTTTTTTCTACAGCTCCTCTCATACTGATTTCTAAAACAAGTTCATTGTCACTACTATAAATATTCAAGTGATTAAAAATCGGACCGGACTGTCCGGTCTGATCGGAAAAAGTTTGAACCGGCCAGTGGTCCGGTTCGGTTCCATCTAAGAACCTCTTTATAAAAAAACCTACTAGGCAACTTTTTTTGGCCGTACTGAACGGTCCGGTCCGGTTTTTAAAACCTTGGATTTCATTAACAAGTACTTTGTCTAGCTGGTTTTGCGGTTCCATTTGTGGGTTGGACCATACAAAGCCACTAGTTCTTTGTATCAGTCTTAAACTCTCCATCTTTTGTATTTACCTTTTTCCTTTTTTGACTTAAAACTAAATATAGATATTTGTAAAATAATTCTTAATTATAATATCTTTTATTGTTATTTTATAAAAATTATTAATTCTATATTATTAAATTTTATATTGTAAATGAATACTAATATTAAGAATTAATTTTTAAAAATTTTAAATATTAGAGAAGTATTTGAATTTTATGAGAAATTTATACTTGATTTTATTTTTTATATATTTTACTAAGATTAATTCATATATGAAAGACATAGAAAATCATATTCCAAATTATCATTTTAAAATTGAGAATAATTTTATACATTACTGATTTGTAATTTATTTTAATGCAGTAGAAGAAGTTGATGCAAATATTTTAAATGAAAGCGTAGTTTACGAATCTTTAAATAATGTTAGAGAATTTGGAGCTTTTGACGATGATGAGACATAATCTCTTTCAAAAAATACAATTTAATTTTATTATTATTTTAATATTTATATTAGACTCATATTTATTTATTATTAATTCATTATATAATAATAGACATTGGTGTATTTTTATTTCAATAAAATATTTTATTTTTACTTATTCTTATAAGTTTTACTTCTTATTTATTATATACCAGTTTTATAGCGGTTCACTATCGATTGAACCTCTAAACCTTAAACCTTTCCTTCGACCGGTTCAATGTTCAGTCCAGTTTTTAAAACAATGTCTTACACTATATCTTTGTATGAAGATCATATTATGGTTGGAATAGTGGTTTAGTGAGGTAATTCTACAAGATTCTCATTGTCAAGGACTTATTTAAAACCTTATAACTTTCATATCAATTATCATCACTATTAAGAAAAAGTGCCTAAATATATATTTAGATCTTTGATGAGACGTTAGCTCCTTTCACATGCATAATGGCTCAAATGTTTTATAGCACATTACTGTTTCAATAATAAAATGAACTATACCAAATTCATCAAATGACCTTTTAATTCAAATAATCATTTTTCAAATTCATCAAAGAACCTTTTAATTCAAATAGTCATTTTTACTAAATAAAAATTATTATAACTTGAATAGATTTGATACTAAATTAGAACGTTTTTAACTTAAAATAATATATTGTTTTAAGTAAAGCATACCTTAACCAAGATTTACTTCTATCAAACTAAAGTTAATATCCATATGACCTTTAACTTAAATATCAACTCACACATAGAAAAATGAATATAGTTATTACTTCATAAGTATTAAATATATCAAATACTAAATATATGTAGCATATTATCTATGTATTTAGACTATAATACTAATAGGTAAACTATCTCTATATATCTACAACAAAAATAACAACAACAAAAATATCTAGTATGAATCCTACTGGACTGTGAGATCTAGGGAGGTCTAATATTATGCAGCCTTACTTCTAACTAGTAGAGAGGTTATTTCCAAATTACCTAATTAAGTTATTACCTTTTTCATATTATCAAATCTTCAATAATTAAAATTATTGTTTTCTATAAGCAATATATTATTATATAATCTAGTGAAAGGACAATTTTACTTTCGTTAACCTTCTTTTAAACATGATAAATTCACAATCATCTCCAAAGGAATTCTTTGATTTCATCATGAAAGTGAATCTTTAATCATTTTATAATTTTTTTAAGAAAAAGATATTTGTAATAACTCAAGCTAAGCTTGGCAAAATATAAATCTCAATGACATAATATACATCTCAATGGCAAGAAAATCATTATTACAATGCAACAATAGAGAAAGCAAAAACAAGGACTAAGAATCTACGTTTCCTAATAACTCACAGATCATTTATTCCAATATCTCCTCATGCTTGGACTAAGTTTATTGTGTTTTTCTTTGGATAAAAAGAGTTTTTTAATCTAATGAATAGTGGCATCTACCAACTTTTGTGTCTCCAAAGCCTTACTTGTGTATAAACTTCTATTTCTCTCTTTCTAGATAGAGTAAATTGAACAACAAAAAGCTATCTTGAGAGCTACACCATCTTGCTTCATTTTGGTTATCCTATTAATAGTCCACTATAGTAAGTTTAACCATTCGTCATGGGGACATTGAACTTGCAAAATATTATGGATTCTACCCTAAATGACATGTGAGATCCTCATTGTAAAAGTAAATGATTCCAAGTCTCACTCTCCCTTCTACATTAGTTGCATCTGGTATTCACTTTAGTTGAAATACATTACCATCTAACTTTAGGTTTAAGCCTATCTTTCATCACAAGCAGACATATGAATGTTGTTTTATGGGATAAGGAATTATGGCATATTAGTTCAAACCAAAGTACCTTGGGATGAGTCTCCTTATACAACTTGTAGCATGATCTATTGGTAAATTCTCTGGAGTTGGTGAGTGTCCAGATAATTTTATCCTAGGAAGTAAGTCATTCAAGCTAATATCCCCTTGAAAATTGAAGTCCCAAATTCCATTATGAACGATTGAGCTAACTCTTGCTTGAACAGGAATCTTGATAATCATATGTCTAAGTTCATTCATATTGATTAAAGGACTCAACTCGCTCCAGTTATCAATCCAAAATCATATTGATTTTCCATTTGTAATTATTTTCCTCATCGAGTGGTATGTTTGGTGTCTCAATCTTATTTTTTGCTTAAAAATCTGTGAGTTTTCTCTGGTTTGATCTAATTTCCATAAACTTTCCTTATTTATATAGTACTCATTAATCCACTTAGACTAAAGGGTCTCTTTGTTCTTGAACATCTACAATATCCTCTTTATGAGTAGTACTTTCTACATAGACATAAGAGATGTAATCTTTATTCCCCCCTCCTCCTTAGAAAAACACAAGTCACCCCATTTCACCTTAGCACCCTTTGAGCTTCCAATTTTCCCAATGATACAAACTGCTTGATACACCTTTCACTCTCCTTCATAACCTTCCTAGGTAGCACCAAATGAGCAGTCCAGCGTATGCTAACATTCCTCGGCACTATGTATATTAGCTAAAATCTTCTAGCAAAAGATAGTCACCTATTTTGCTAGGTATTGATCATTGGTTTGTACATTTCAACTAGGGTTAAGCAACCACATATTTTGGTTTGTTCATGGAAATCGAAATTCTCAAATATCCAAATGAAGGGGCAGGAATTTGTATGTTTGTCATTATGTTTAACTCTTCTGCATTCTACATATATGAAGAAATATACAAACAAATTTTTAGAAAGTTAATATTCAAACCTGAAATCTTGCTGAATTCCACAAGAGTCCTCATCATTATATTTAAAGAGCACGCATTAGCTCCACACACTAAAAGTATATCATCAACGAATGCTAAATGATTTAGCTTCAGTACTTCACATTTGTGATGAAATTTAACCCTCGGATTCTTAATTTTATGGATCGTCAATATTCTAGCTAGGACTTTAATGGCTAATGAGATTAGATAGGGGAAAGGGGGTGCCCTTACACATTACCTTTAAATTTCTTAAAGAAGTTTGTAAGACTTCCATTGATTAGCAAGTTAAACTTTGCTAATGAAGTGCGTTCCTCTATCCACTCCACAAAAATTTCTAGGAATGTAAAAGTTTGAAGACTATTAATCATGAATTCAAATTTAATTGTGGCAAAGGCTTTTAAAAAATCAATCTTAATACAACAACTCTTAAGGGCCTTCTTAAAAGCATATTGCCTCATTAACTATTGAACAATCAAGATGTTATCCCAAATGCTCCTTACTTGACCAAAAGCATCTTGTGAAATACTAATAAGAGGATCCATGTATTTCTTCAATTTGTTCTTAGTTATCTTTGAAATAAGCATGTAAACGGTGTTGCAATAAGATATAGGGTGAAAATCTTTCATGCTAGTGGGGATTTGAATTATTATGATGAGTGTAACATCCCACCGCCGATGGGAGGGGTTTATTGGTAAATTGGGACGACCTAGGAAATTGATTGCATATTTTTGAC
>JANVCQ010000008.1:21453130-21481209 GCA_025531925.1 Erythroxylum plowmanianum
CTTAACCAATTCTATACATTTTATTATTATCAAAACATAAGTGGGATTTAATTTGTCAACCACCATTGGTCCAACAACAATCCATGGTCCTCCTATCAAAGCTTGAATTACCTTAAGGTCCCCCCCAATGTTTAGCTCTTTGGAAACCATGATTAGCTGCGTAAAAAATAGAAAGTTCGACACTGCCAAGTATATCCTTAATTTCACATTAACATGCATAATTTGTTCTCACATGAATCCCAGATGAACGTAATCTCTCTCAATGTTAAACACAATAATGATTATGCTATTGTGATGAAAATAATGATTAGTAATTAGTTTCCATTTACCACCCAAAAAGCAAGTGATGCTTGTAGCTGATGAAGCTTTATTTTAGTTTCCAATAAACCTAACACTACAGGTTTTTTCTTCAATCATATGTCCCTAAATACTTGTTGTTTAAGAGTCATTAAGCCCTCTTATTTTCCAAAATAAGAAGCTCATAAATCAGGTGGGAGTTTAAAGCTCCCGAACCTTTTTCTTTCCTTTGAGTTTAACTGCCTTTCTTTTCCTAATAACCATCACAAAATTCCCCATATTAGGTCCTTTTTCCAAATCTTCTACATACCTAAAAAAATCATAAGTATCTTTATTAGTTTGCGCTTTAGTATTTTGATTCTTCCTTATGTAATCTCCTTAACGTGCTGCCCCTTTGTTATGCTCAAATTCATTTTCTTTTCCCCTATCAGATCCTCCACCATGTTTTTAAGTTGATTATTTGTTTCCATCTCTGGTACCTTTTCATTTGTGGTTTCCTCCACTTCCATAATCTTGTTATAGTTACCCATTATAAACCTTTTCCCTATAGGTTGCTATACTTTGTGACTTGTCCGTGGCTTCCAAGGTTAGCCAAGTTGGATCACCTCCTTGACTTAGTTCCCCATCCTCACCTAGCATCATCACTGATAATGTTTTAGATAGCTCACTGTCCTTCTATATTTCCACATAAATATTATCATAGCAAATTCATTCCATTCTAGCTATTTTAGTATCCTTGGAAAGGGGCTTTCTTATTGAACTAGCTAGGAAGCTTAACCCTTTTAATGTCCAAAACTAAAGTGGCACATTGTGAAAAATGACCTAAATAGGAATTGACTCAATTTTGCTCCTATCTAAGCACATTCTAGGCCTCTATTTTTGTAAAAACATTGGCTGACCTCCTATATGTCATGGTTTTAATTCTAATATCTCATTGATGTTGCTTTTGTTGGAAAATTGGAAGATGAACATGTCCTCCTCCATTAGCATGGTTCTTTCTAGCCTTTTCTTGCCCCATTTTTCCTGGTCCCATTTTTATACCTATGGGTATGAAGGTCACTTACTCCAAAAGTATCCCCCTAGTGGTGAAGTCCAATTCGTTGCTCCTGCTTTCAACATTTCCTTAGGTTGCTTGGAGCATCTCCAAATTTCATCAGGAACTTTCCAAAATTGGAAAGTTGTGAGGGTAGGTGAATAAATTTAGTAGTGAAAGGTTAGAGGAAATTTTGGGTAGTGAGAGGTTAAATTGATCATTTTATAATCGTTTGACTACACATCAAATGTATTAACAAAGGCTATAGTTCTATTTAGATGTACTATCATGAGATTTAAATATTTTTAAACTTTATTTTACTCTCTCTACTTATCTTGAGAACTAGTCTCCTATAAGAATGCATTGAATTTTTATTCAATATGATTTATATGATGATATTTTACCTTTTAGATTTATTATAACTTCCTATTATTCAATTTAGTTCAAAACTTATTAGATAATAGGATAAAAGATGAAGAACTCTCTAGAAGTTTAAGAAATTTTTGAAAACTTTCTAATCTTCAAAATTTTAAATTTTTTTTATGATTTTCAATTTTATGAAAATAAACTCTTCTTTTAAACTTCAATTAAAAATAACAATAAAATATATATGATATAAACATCATACATGGATTAATCAAATGTCACTAATATAGTAACCCAACTCAACTCTTAAATCTGACATGAATCATTAAACTCAAATTAAGTAAATTATTTAAGATAATTATAATAATTTAAAATAATTATAATAAATTATTAATTTAAGTTGATAATTATAATAAATTATTAGTTTTTGTATGGTTTAACTAGTTTGGTTCAATTTTAAAAGCTAGGTTAGGTCATTATGTAAGTAGTATTTAATTGGTTCATATGTTATCTGTTTTTTATAGTTATTTGTTAAATAGAAGTTTAGGAGAAGGAGTTTATTTAGAAAATTGAAAAAAATAAGGATTTTTTATAATTTTAAAGATTAATTGAAATTTCTAAAGCTTTTAAACTACAAAGGACATCTAAATCTATTACCCCAGATAATACGTGCTTTAACTAAGAATCACGTCCCAAAATCATTAACTTCGAATATTTTAAATCATTAACACTCTATATCTAATATGGGTTCTTTTTATTGATTCAATTGAAATTATCAAAGACAAGTTATTACACTAGGAATAGGTATAGGAGAAATAGCTATTTTATCATACAATATCCCATATTCTATATTTCTCCTTACATAAGACCATATGATTATAGAATTTTGTTGTGGAGATATTAACAAGAGAATCTCGTTTTTTTAAGATAACCAAGAAAATTTTAAACTTACCATATCAATCTCTTTGATATGCTTCAATATCCTCAATATGTAATGCTTAGATTTAAATACATCAAACTTTTCAAATTTTAAATTAATATTTTATGTAGTACATATGATTTTGTTATATAAAGTCATTAGTAAATTTGAAGGGATACAAGTATTCATCCTTTCATGACTTATTATTACATTTAATACATCATATATATAAGATTTAAAAATTCAATACCATAATCATCCTTTCACTAAAGGTTGATTTGGTAATCCTTCAACCTAGCAAGTTTTGTAAGTTTCATATAATTCATAATCAATGGATACATATATGCTTGCATAGAACTTTATAGTTCTCATTATTTTATTTAACTAATGTAGAATAAAATGATGGTCTCAATTACCTAACCTTTAGTCTTACCACTTTTTTAAAAAATAAGTCTTCTTTGATCCGACAGATAAAAACTATTTGTACAAAATTATATCAACTACTTTTACTCAACAATTTATTTATTATCATATCTTAAACATTTTAGTAATGATGAATCCAAACTCAATATTAGATATGCAAAAACATGAATTAGAAATATATATGATCTCTATGATATCTTGCATTGACAAGAAAAGTCATCAAAGTATCTTCTTATGATGACAACTATAATCATGCTATAACAAATGCCTTCAATTGTAATCCACATTTGTGAGTTTAATAGACTAAGTTTAGTGAAACAATTCCATCAGGATATTATATCTTTTATCTCTATTTTATGCAACCATTTGCTTTGTGCTATCATGATGTTGGCATCTTTCTTACATATTGCCTTAAAACTTTATGCATTAGTAAATTTTAAAATGTCATTGTATTTTGTCATCTCTATGATACAAAATCCTTAACAAAGATTGGTAGTTATATTGCATAATGGATAAACAACTTTCCTTTTTAACTTTTAGAACTCTTATTAAACCTAACATATACCAATGAGATTTATTTAATTAAAACTTAGTGTAAACAAAGGTAATTTTCTACTCAAAACAAGATATAAAAGAAAAGAAAATATGTTATATGTTATAACCACCAAATAAGTTTCCATTGTTTTATTCAAAATAATAGGTGCCACTACCATTATAAAAAGTTTAATCGCTCTAGTAAGCTAGGATCTCATTTAAATTTAATTAATCTTGAGTTATTTCAGAAACTAATTAAATTTAAATTAGTTAATATTTTCTTTATCAATCACATCTCATATGAATTCAAGATTTATTAGGTGATAAATCTTCAAAATATATCTCATATATTAATCCTATCCTTGCTTATAAATTTATATGGTTATGAGTTACTCATCCAAATCATATAAATTTAGTTAAATAAGACTCATTGATTTAAGATAAAAATAAATTCAAAAATAAGACTCATTGATTAGATAAAAATAAATTCAAGTCAAAGGGTCTTTTAGGTACTTAACAAGTCTTACAATAAACTGAATTCTAACTTTATACTTGCTTAATATAAAACAACAATCATGTTCTCAATATGTAAATATTTAATAAGGGGCTTAATTTTGATGGTTTCATCAAACAAGTATTACATGTAAAATGTTATATCTTTAAATATACAATTCAATATGCATAAAAAAAATATCGATCATATAAATAAAACATGCAATTTTCATTAAAATATAATCAAATTATAAATCATAATTAATATCATTGAACTCTAATTTAAAATTTACCCTCAGCAACCTTAATCGAATTTAATTATATGGCTTATCCTTCTTTTAACTTATTGGTGCATACCAAACTCTCTTTTTGAGCCACTTCTTATACTTGTCCCCTTCTCTCCAACTCCTAGTTCTTTTCTGGTTCATAATCACTTTAACTGTTGCATTGCTTTGTCCCTTCCAAGTATTTTATGATTTTCCACATTTTTCCTAGGTATTGTATTACAATCTTTTTATTTTTAGGTCATGTCTCTCGACTCTTCTCCCATGGTTGGTCTATTTTGTGTCATCTTATGTGTCTTTTATTTATTTTTCCATATTTGTTTTGGTAATTTAGTAAATTTTAAAACAAAATATAGAGTTATGTACATCATTGGAGACTGCTAGAAAGTAATCTCTTATCTACCTAAAGGAAAACTTGCCGAGATGGCCAAGGAAGCTACATCACTTCCTTGCCACTTAAACACCCCTTCCTTACTTTAATAGAACCTCCCTACCAACAACTAAAAAAACTTGTTCATCTCCCTAGCACACAAAACAGAACACACAATTCACAGTGCCTCTGTACAGACTTCTTCCAAAAAGATGTTGAATAGTATGCTTTACGAACTAAAATGAAGGGATTGTTGATGTCCCTTTAATTAACTAGTTTTCTATCTTGTGTCTTCTTCTCCTTTCGAAAGAAGATGCTCTCCTGCTGTGAACATCTTTGTGGAAGCATCATTGTTGTTGCTGTGAATTTTTCCTGCCAAGTCCATGTTTGTTGAATTGGAGGCATTGACTGGTCCTGGGATTGGCTTCCTTTATGCTTTCAGTTCCAAAAGTAGATTTGATACCTTTCCTTTTGCATGCCTAAAAATGAAATCTAAGAAGAAGTGACTGATGGTGTCCCTCTAGTATCACTTATCTGTCTATATTCAAAGGGTATAGCTTTCCTGTTGCTTGGATTTTGAGCATTACTGCAGAAACATCATTGATTTATCTGTGTTGATACCTTCCTTTTGCAAACCTGAAACCAAAAAACTGCAGATGTATTGTTAGTTTATAATTTGCTCCTACTATTACCTTCTCTTAATGTTTGAGTTGAGATACTCCATAACTTGGAAGATCACTCTAGAGTTTAAGCTCCCCACTGTTAAGGCTTCATCTTTGAAGGTTCAGGTACTCCTTTCTTTCCAAAGGTTATAAATTGTTACTGCAAGGAGGATAAGAAAAACATTAAGGTCATTGGTTTGGATATTTGGTGCCTGGCTCAACCAATTGGGAATAGAAAGGAGGTTTATTTGATTTGGGAGGCTTATATGGAAATTATTAAGGCAATGTACCTAAACAGTTTTAGAGAAGGAACATTCAAAGAATAAATGTTATGTTGTTTCATTATCCATGTAGCACAAAGAATAATGATTTGAGGTGTGAAGATAGAGGATTCTATCCCTGGTTTGCAACTTTCTTAGGAAAGCCAACCATAGTATGAAGGAGCACCTAGGGCTATTCCTTTTATGCCAAACCAGGTTATGCCAAGGGACTCTCTAAATCGGGGGCCTCAAGAAATTGTAAGCTGAAACATTAGCGTATTTTTTTGAAGGGGTGGCTATCCATTCCAAACAATCAGGTTTTGAACTATTCGATTGGTACTGTAAGGGCTCTAGGTTTTCAAGGATCTCAACATTTGCTTCTTGCCAACACCACTCATTGTTTCTAATAACTTCTAAAACCTTTGCTGCCATATTTAAACCTAACCCATTGATCACTCTTGGGGTGGAGAAATGCTTTAGGATTCCTCTTGGATGCCAAGTATCCTGCCATAGGAGAGTAGAATTACCATTTCCTATCTTAAATCTGAATTGGTTCCCTATTTTGTCCCTCACAAATAAAATTTTTCTCTAACTCCATGAACTATTGTAAGTGGATTGGGCACTCCAGAAATTCTTCCTTCTCAAAATGATTGTATGAACCCACTTAACCCATATAGCTTCGTTGTCATTAAACAAAAATCGGATCCTATTTCCTAACAGTGCATTATTCCATGTAGGTAAGTATTTGATCCCTAAACACCCCCCTTAAGTCTACAAATGTCAGTCTATTTGACCATAGCATGAGATTTTGAATCCACCTTCCCAACCCAAAGAAAATTCCTAAGTTTTGCCTCTATCTCCTTTAGGATGGAAGAAGGAAGGATGAAAAGAATAAACTAGTAAACTTGAAAAGAAGAAAGCACTGAAATGACCAATTGAAGCCTACCAACATAGGATAGGTTTTTATTGGGCCATTTGTTAATCCTAACATCAATCTTGTCTAGTAAGGGAAAGCAATCCCTTCTAGACAATATTCCTATTAAGAGAGGTACCCACAAATATTTTATGGGGAGACTACCTCTCTTGAGAACCAAAATCATTTCTATTTAATGGGTCAAATGGTCCATGTCAGGGAATAAGAAGAACTGAATCTTAGAAAGGTTCATGTCTAGTCCAGATAACTCTGAAAAGGTGCACATACAATCCAGCAGAGATTGTACTAAAAACAAGTCAACATGGCAGAACAACATAAGGTCATCAACAAATAAAAGGTGAGTGAGTTTAAGAGTTTTGCACCTCCAGTGGTATTTGAAAGAAGGGTTACCATCTAGACAAGCATTTAGACTCTTAAACAGGACTTCCATATAGATAATGAAAAGAAAAGGGGATAAGGGGTTTTTTTTGTCTTAGGCCTGACTTACCTCTAAAGAATTTTGATGGAGATCCATTGATCAAAATTGAATATAAAGGGGAAGATATGCAATCTTTAATCTAATCAATGAATTTTCTAGGAAAGCCCACAGCTACTAGGACATTTAAGAGGAACTCCCATTGAATGGAGTCATAGGCTTTTTGAAGTTCCACTTTGAAAGCACATCTCTTATGATTATTAGATAGATGGTAATTCCTAAAAATTTCTTGAGCCAACAAGATATCCCTTATTCGACGATTTTTAATGAATGCACTTTAATTTGGGCTAAATATATAGGGGAGAGACTCTCTCAGTCTATTTGCTATAATTTTGGCAATCATTTTATAAACCATATTATAGCAAGAGATTGATCTATAATCTAACACTGTGGATGGGTGATCCTTTTTGGAATGAGGGAGATAAAAGTGGAATTGAGTTCTTTTCGGAGTTCCCCATGCACAAAGAAATCTTTAATAGCACCAATAACCTCCTGTCCAATAATATGCTAGGTTTGTTTAAAGAAGAACTCATTAAACGCATCTGGGCCCGGGGCCTAATTCAGATTGATTAAAAAGAAAACCTCTCTTATCTCTTGAGCTGAAACTTTAGCAACAAGGGAGTTTGAAAGGTCTTTTGGTAAAGAGAGAGGCACAAACTCTTTAAATGGGGGAGGATTCTATTATTCCCTATAGAATCCTGAAAATGTTCAAGAAACTAATCTTGAATCTCTTTAAGACCTACAATTCTATTCCTATTTCCCACTATTAAACAATGAATGTTGTTTCTATTTCGATTAGCCAAGAAGGAGTTGTGAAAATTTTGGTGTTCTTATCCCCTTCTCTGAGTCATTTGATTCGGGAAGATTGCTTAAAGAAAGATTCGTGATCATCTAAAGCTCTTATTAATTCATTAATGGCTTTAGACTCCCTAACCATCAAGAGGGAAGAGTTGGGCAAAATTCTCATTTGGTCTTGAATGTTATTAAGAATACATGACATCTCTCGACTTGGTCATTCACATCAACTACTTGGTTAGCGTTAGGAATTTTAAGGGCTTTTTTGACCAACTTAAGCTTTGACACTACACAAAACATTGGAGTTCCCTGAACCTGAGAGGACCAAGCATCCTCTATTATCTGAAGGAAATTAGGCTGATTAACTAGAAAATTTGAAAACCTAAAGGGAGAGGATCTCTTCTGCTGATTTATTAAGGCCCTAACCACTATTGGAGAGTGATCTGATATGTCTGGATTATGAAAGACACTATGAGAGCTGGAAAACCTAGAGCTCCATGTCGAATTAATGAGTGTTCTATCAAGCTTCCTAGCAATAAAGAGATCTCCAGATTGCTTGTTGTTCCAAGTAAAACTTGGACCACTAGAATTAAGATCAAATAAAGCACAGTCCTCCACACATTTTCTAAAATCACTCATTCCAAACATAGCTAAGGGACTCATGGGTTCTGCCTCATAAGAGAACAGAATCGCATTGAAATCCCCCGCTATTATCCAAGGTTGATTACCTACAGTTAAGTTGATATTAGACAAAGCAGACCAAAGATTCTTCCTATGATTGAGATTATCAGACCCGTAAACACGTGTCACAAAGAAAAAAGAAGAACAGTTTATGGGAGTCACCTCTATGTGAATCAATTGATCATTTGAGCTAAGCATTGAACATAAGAAGTAATATGGGTTCCAAGATAACACTATCCTTGCATTTAAAGCATGATCTACATTGTTGTAGTAAAGCCATCTAGAAAACATCGAGGAGCACACTTTATTCAGAAAAGAAGAAGACCTTATTATAGTTTCAATCAAGCAAATAAAAGAACCAGCTAATCTTTTAAGACAAACTTTCACTGCTAATTATTTTTTAAAGCTATTTAACCCCCTAACATTCCAAAAAGCTAAATTCATAACTCATACAAAACTTGAACAAACTGCTACTTCTATTTCCTCCTAGATTTCTGACTTGTTCTTATAGTGAAATCCCCCTCTGCCCCTCCCTTTAGACCAGGACTACTAGGGACCAATTCAGAAATAGGTGAGGATGGAATTGTACCTACTTGCTTCTCAACAGGAGGGTCCCCAAGGTCTGCACTCGATTCCTCTTCCTTCTGTTGATCCTTGCTTATTTTGATAGGGCTGCGTGAAGTACTAGCTTCCTTATCTCCTTGTATTTCCATATCCACCTCTTGGTTTTTCTATTGAGGTCCTTGGTCCATACTTTGCTTAGTGGGAATCTCTGTGAAATTTTTACACTTCTTGACTTTGGATTGTTTTCTCTGAGGTTGACTGTTGCTCCTTCCTTTGCTGAATTGTACTTTTAGGTATTGTCTCCTTTTGTTTCTCTAACTCTTGTTGTAGTCCTATCTCAAACAACCTCCCTATAGGTGCCCATTCCTTCTTCTGTACTTGGTGCTCTAGTTTCCATTCATATTCAACCCTAATTTCCTTAAAGTCAATATTCCCTTCTTCATTGTAAGCGGCCAGTTGGAAAGAGGAGGGCCAACTCCTCTATAGTTCCAACTCCCCATACATTCTAACATAGACTATTCTAGACATCCTAGCCGTCTAGGTGTCCCTAAGTAATGGATGTCCTACTGTACTTACTATTTGTCCCAAAACTTCAATGCTCCAATATGCTATGGGTATATTATAAAATCTTGCCCACACTGGAGCTAAACGAACCTCCTCTTGCTCCCCATCATTTATACACCATTTTATCAAAAATAAAGGTTCACCTTGGATATGCAAAGGCCCCTTTTCCAAAACCCTATTCATTCTTATCTATGAGTCAAATTTAAACAGGAAATTATTTAAACTTGTTATTAATGTTTCCTTCAGTCTATATTCTACCCAAGACTTTGATAAAGCTCTTTGAACCAAAGGAAAAGTAGGATGCTTACCAATAAAAAAGCCTACCAGAGTTTGTCTGAATAGCGCCTCTCCGTTCTTTGCTAACTTTGGAGGTGGTATGACCTAGATCTGGTCCTCCTTAACTTCTGGAGGATAGTAAGTCAAAGCCTTATCCTTTGAGGAATCCTCCATTCCTTCCGAGACGACAGACTTTCATGTTTTGATGTTCTCCGAGGTTTTTACCTCCGCGGGGTGTGTGGAAGTTTTTGGTAACAAGGTCTGTTGAACTAAGGGGGTGTTCATCGCTGAGGTGTTTTGGCTACGATTGATGGAAGGGGGCGATTTGGAAGATAGAGTATTTGTCAGGGGAAGGTCTGTGATATTAGGGTTCTAGTTTTGGTTTCAATTAGTGCTAGAGAAAGAGGGCTTATTGTGGGAGTTAGGTGAATGGATAAAAGAAGGGAGAAGAGGATTAAGAGGGGTGTGGGTAAGGGTTGGAGAAGCAGAAGAAGCCATAAAGGAGGGCAAATTCATCGGTTCTCTCAGAAGTTATGGTTGTCTCAGCTCGCTCTCGCTCTCATTTCGCCCCATTTCCCATTCAAAGTTTCTCTCTCTTTATTGTGCAATGCAAAGAGAAAATTGTGAAAAAAAAATCTTGAGAGAGAAATATAAACATGAAAATATATTAAAAAGGTCACTAAATTGAAAAACAACGTCACTACAAGAAAAATATCGTTTAGTGATAGAAAGTCACAGGATTCCGTCGGGAAAATAGATTCGCGAAGAAATTAACCGATGAACAAAGACATCATAAAAATGACTGTAGGTAATAATTTTTTATGAATAATAGAATGCTCATCGGTAAATTTACCGACGGATATTTTATGTAACCGCGACAATCAAGATCTTTCCATCAGCATATTTATAGGCAATTTTGGTTACTCTATCGGTAAATTTATTACAGCAATACCGACGATTATGATTATTCCATCGGTAAGTATATTGATGATTTTTTGTGGCAAATCCTATCGATAAAGTTGACGATGGGCTGTCAATATTACCAACGGAACAATGTGTTCCGTCAGTAAATATATTAGATTTTACCGATGTAAACTTATGTCCATCGGTAAATATAATGCATTTTAATGACGTACACTTGTTTTCTGTCTGTAAATAATTTGAAATTTTTTAAAAATGCCGACATTAAATTTTATTTCATGATATTATGTTTAATGCATAATTTCAACAGTTATGAATTATCTATGCATAATATTTTGGTTTGTTTATACATTTAATTTGTTTAAACAGAAAGTTGATTGATGATATAAAGTTAAAATTATCTTAATTGATAATAAAAACTTTAAATTGTACATAATAAGTATTTATAATTCAAATGAAATGACTGCAAGTACACTATTGATTTGGTGACTGCAAATACTTTGATTGCTTCATAATACATATATTTTCATTGCAAAATTAACACTTCAATTTAAACTGATATACAACAAAGTAAAAAAAATCAGAATATAAATGTAAAGTGTAAATACTTACAAGTCTCTCTACATGCTCGTGGTGAGTAATAGATCTTTCCATATGTATGGGAAGACTCTCTCCCTTGATCTTCCACGTTTGATGGTAGAATTATGCTTCGAAATGGACATTGCCTCAGCTGATGTGCAATACTACTGCCAACGACTCTATATTTGTTCAAAAATATAAGGTGGTCGTACACTAACCTTGTGTATCACACCAACAAAGTCTCGATAACGTGTATGTGCTCGTCTCTCCCATATTTTATAAATGACCACGTCAAATTCAGAATCTAAAACAAATTCTTTCTGAAACAAAAGGAAAAAAATTGATAAATACATATAATGCAATAATATTTATCTAATTAATGTATAAAAATCAATTAAAAAAGAAAATAATATTTTTATAGTACCTCAAACTCCTGATAGTAAGATTCCTTTGTGGCCTGAAAGATATTCTTCATCCTTAAATTTAGATGTCATGCTTCTTGAGCACGGTCCAAACGAAATCAACCTAATATAAAAACAAATAATTTCTTACCATTTTAAAATTTAAACCTATAACTTAATTATAAACATATAGTGTTTCATGTATTTTAACTTATAGATTATTTATAATTGTGATGTAAGTTCTTCCACTAGGTCCCTTAGCTCCAAGCTGGCGGCTGTCTCCTTCATCTGCATCATTTACCCCTTATATCTCTGTCACTATAGGGGTAATGTATGATGTAGGGGTGGTGGATGGTGTAGCATCAGGTACGGAAGATGATGCCTCATCTACAAATATAGTAGATGGAGTGGGAGAAGGTGATTTAGTTGCGATTGCAGAGTGTGATAGTTCACCTAAATAGCAAGTACCTCTGAATCATTGTCTGAACCTAGGTTGCATTATATCATGTTTTCTCATTGGTGGCATATTTCAACCTGAAATTCATATTTTATTGAATTTTCTAGAAATATAAGAATTTGAATCAATATTTTACACAATATAAAAGGAAATAATTGATTTGTTGAATATAATATTTAATTACAAACACAAACTAATCTTTATCATCATTTAATTGTAAATTAAAATCATCTTCTTTTTTTGAAGAATAAGAATCAAACTCAGACTCCTCTTCAGATCTCTGGCCCTTGTCATCCTCTCCAGATGAAATTTCAACATATTCATTAGATAGATCGTTTAGAGTTTCATTATCGTCACATGTGACTGATGCATTTATTTCATAATCATCTTCTTAAAATGTTTCACTTTCAATTCTCTATTTTCCTTTTCCATGTGATTCAAAAACAACTCTAGATTTAACTTTACAAACGGCCAACCAATCTGACTTATCTCATTGTAAGCTAGGAAAAGGGACATAGTACACCTGAATCGCTTGCATTGTCAACAAGAAAGATTCAAATTGTCTCAATCTTCTTCGATTATTGATTTCAACTAGATTGTATCAGCTATGCACTTTTCTACCAACATTTGGAGTCGGATCAAAATAGTCACACTTAAATTTCACACTTTGCTTTATTGGCAATGTAGGGTACTCAATTTCAAGTATCTCAATAATTTTACCATAGTAATCCATCAATTCTCCCTGTATGCAAACTCCACTGTTTATTGTTGTCATGCTATGACCATGATATTCTATATGATATTTGTATCCATTAAAGAAATACATGGATACGATTTAACAGTTTGTAGAGGTCCCTTCGCAACATCACATATGAACTTGTTCTCTATTAGATTTTCTAAAGCCTACATAAAAGAAATTATCATATCAAACACTATAATGTCATTTGAACACTTAAATCTTATAATTCAATCATTTCAATTTTTGTAAGTGAAAACTTACATATTTTTCCAACCATTGAGGAAAGTGTCTTCTAACTTCTTTATTGATATCATTCTATGTTTTGTCGGGGATTAGCTGAAGTTACAATTCCTCGTATAATCTAAAAACATTATTATGTATTTCAGTTATAAATAACATTAAATTTCAAAACCCAAATAATCAATTTCATCTTACTACACAAAAGGTTGAACCTCTTGATAGTTCAATAAAATGTAACCATGGGCAACCTTAATTTCTTCCTATATTAACATTCTTCTTGTTGAACATCCATATGTTCATCCAAGATTTATGAAAATGGATAAGTTATCGTCTACATTACTTGTTCCTCCCTCATCGTCATTACGAGAAACTTTTCTTTCTTTTGTGTAAACATGCGTCTTAAAATAATGTGAACAAAATGTACTAGATTCCTTCACTAAATAAGCATTATATATCAAACCTTCAACTCTAGCCTTGTTTTTTACATTTTTCTTCAAATGATGCAAGTAACTATATTAGCAAATAGGGTTATTACAATATAATTGTTAAAACATGTTATTACTTCAATTATAATCATTTTTGTTGAATTACCTCTCAAACAGATACATCCATCGATATTGAATTGGACAAGCTAATTTTGCCTCGTGTGCTAAATGCATAAGTAGATGCTCTATATAGTCAAAGAAACTTGGAGAAAAAATTCCTTCTAACTTGCACAAAAT
The DNA here is from genome assembly GCA_025531925.1 of Erythroxylum plowmanianum. Lineage (NCBI taxonomy): Eukaryota > Viridiplantae > Streptophyta > Magnoliopsida > Malpighiales > Erythroxylaceae > Erythroxylum > Erythroxylum plowmanianum. The sequence goes on from JANVCQ010000008.1 coordinate 21,467,119, forward strand.
TACTGGAATTTTCCTTTTCAGTTTTTTCATTTAAGCCAACTTGATTTCAGATGATGTTAAACTTTTGAAAAACAAACTTAATTATGTTATTAATTCCCAAATCTTATTCGATAGCAACTCTCGAAATGCAATTAGAATTAGCCTTTGTATAAACACATGACAATCATAACTTTTCTTCCCAAATAATTTGTACTTCCTCATGTCCACACACCTTACCAAACTTGAAACTTAACCATTAGGAAACTTTAGACTTTTGAACCATTCACACAATATTTCCTTTTATTTTTTTTACAAAGTATAACATGCTTTCGGATATTTACCGATGCGAAGATCTTTATGTAACTCATTCTTTCTACAAAAAAAGTTACAAATCAGCTGGTAATTTTACATTGTCTTTTATCCTCCCTTCAATGTTCATTATGGTATTGAACAAATTGTCAAAAATATTTTTTCAATATGTGTCACATCTAAATTATGACATATCAAAATAGTTTTCTAATATGGAAAATTCTAAGAGATGCTTCGTTTTCTCCAACCAAAGTTTTTACTAATGCTTGTATTAACTTCATTAGCTTCAAATTCTGTAATTTTTAGCAAGTCTAATTCCTTAATCTCCTGCAAAATCTCTTCACTAAATTTGTGAGGGGGAGGAGGTGTTTTTACCATCCTATTCTTAATGAACTTTTGTTTATTGCATCTAAATGGATGATATGAAGGAAGAAATTTTATGTGATTGTCAAACCAACATGTTTTGTCCCCGTTTGGAAGATAAAACACATCAGAGTCATTGCCACAATAAGAACAACTCAATTTTCCTACCGTGCTCCATCCAGATAACATGACATATGCTGAAAAATCACTAATGATCTACATCAAAGTCGCTCTCAATATAAAATTTTATTTCAAAGACACATCATATGTGTCAACACCATATTTCCAAACATGCTGCAATTCATATATCAATGGTTGTAAGAATACATCAATTTTATACTTTGGATTTGTAAGCCCTAGCATAATCACTGTCAAGAACATATATGCCTCTTTCATCCACATCTATGAAGGCAAATTATAAGGAGTAATTAAGATTGACCATGATCAATATTGCTGGCCAGATTAATCAAAAGGTTGGAATCCATTCGTCGATAATCCTACCCTAACATTTCAACTTTCAACTGCAAACTTATAATGGGTGTCATTGAAATGTTTCCATGCCAGTACATCTGATGAATGACTCTCTATTCCATCATCCTGCTCGTGTTCATTATGTCATCTCATGTGAGATGTAGTAACATTAGAAGCATATAATCTTTGAAGTCTCGGGGTTAGCAGGAAGTAATACATCCACTTCTAGGGTAATAATTTATGTTTCATAGAACACTTTCTAGGCTTGAACCTAAATTGACCACAAAATTTACACTCTTGCAATTCCATATCATCTCCCTAATACAACATGCATCCCAATTTGCAACAATCAATCTTTTCAACACCCTAATAAGTTTCCTCATATTGTAAAAACTATTAACCATTGTCTAATGAGGAGGCAATGATTCATTATACCATTCAAAAAAAATTTCAAAACTATGATAAAAAATATGCCCTTCAGATTTTATGTTCAATATTCAAGCTATTAAAGATAATTGATTCATTGTCTCACAATTTGGCCATAATTCTTGGTTAGCTGAGTATAGTAAGTCAAAAAATTATTTTGCATGTGGGTTTGGTTCTTCTTCAAGATTTTCTATATTTTCCTGAAAGGTATAACCGGCTGCATCTTAAACCATTTGACTGTAAGGATTTTCATTTGTTTCCACATTATTTGATCTAAATTCAATCCCTCCTTCAAACTCATTTAAGTTCACAGATGATTGTATTTGATTACCTCTTGAGATGCTATAAATCAATAGTTTCCCATATCGTGTCTACTCAAAATAATTGGGAACTAACCCTTTTCTCAGAAAATGCCTATTAACTTCATCAATAGGAAGGAAACAAATGTGTTTGCACTTTTTACATGGACATCTAATCTTTGGGTCATCCATATATGCAAGTTGAGAACATACATAATGAATAAAAGCTTCAACTCCCTCAACAAACTCATAATTAATGAAGCTATTAGGTGTTAATCATCTATACATCCAAGATCTATCAACATTACTCATTTTTGCAAAACTGTTAATTTCAAATAGTGATTCCATAGTTAGTATCCTTCATGTTCGTCAAAGTTTACAGAACATCTAAACTTTACATAACATTCCTAAGTATTAACCAAATTGAATTAATCACTAAATTTTACACCTGTGAATGAAGAAAACAAGTTCTCGTTGTGACTTTTAGGCTCATGATACTTTTCACCGATGAGCCTCACGGAAGCTGCATCATAGGTTAAGGGTTAAGGTTTATGTGTTAAGATCAAAATTATTTATTAACTAAAGATCTTTTTTTTTTTTTTGTAATCGTACATGTTAGAAGAGATTTCAAAGACGTACTTAAGGATGCGAAAGGGAAAATTCTTGGTCAGCTTGATTTAGTACGGGAACATAAAATGAATTATTTAATTTTATAAAGTTGGAATTTTTAATTGAATGGTTTAGATATTGTTATTGAAATTTAAAATTAATGTTAGAAGTTTGATATTTAACCTAAATTAATTATGTACTAGTAACAAATATAATAAGTAAAGATAAAAATATGAATACTTTGATTAATAAATTATTGTAACATATACAAATTATCTAATATGTTTAGAAGAAAATTATTATTATATTAAAAAGGATGTGTAAAGATTTGCACATAAAAAGTAAAGAGAACCTAATCATTTCAGAGAGCATCAATGAAATAACTCATTGATAAAATTTAGATATTTGGAACTATAAGTTAAAACCATCCTATATTAACTCATTGATAAATTGAAGTTCATACCACAAACAAGTTTCGGTTGGTACAGGCCATTTACATTAAAAATATAGGAAGTTCAAATGGGAGGTTCAAACTACAAACAAATACCCAAATTAGACCAAGTACACAAAAACCTGGTAAATAACAAAACTCACTTACCTTAACCGACACGTAGAAGAAGTCACTAAAGCACATGAAGGAAGAAGATGATGAAGCTACAGTGAGCTGATGGCCAAAGAAGATAACCAAAACAAAGGAAAGAAACAATGAATTTCAAAGCAATATGCAAATTGATATAAATTCATGTTCAGAAGTCTTAGTTATAGCATTTGATTGTCACCGTTTCCTGCAAGAAAATATGTCATTCGCCTTTTAAAACATAAAAAGGATGATAATTCTCTTTTCAATGAAGTAAAAAGATGCAAAATGACTATGCTGCAAAATATGAAAACAGATAGAATTTAATTAAAATGTGTGAAAAATCATTGTTGACATTGTCAACAAGCAAAGGAAATGAATGTCAAAAATGAATACTTGCTAAAGCTTCTCTTTAATCTCCTTGAAAACAAAAATACTACCAACAAATGAGTTCCTACAACTAAGCAAAAATCAATAAGATCTTAGCTGGTAAAATTATAAATCTATCCCATACATAAAGAAATTGTATCTATAGAAGATATCCCACTTACCTCAATCGATCAATAAACGAAGATGCAAAAAGAAACAGTATACAAAAGTAGGCGAACGATGAAGGGAACCGAACAACAACTACCATAGAACGAAAATGTAGAAGGGAAACAAAGCACACAAAGGAAGAAGATGGATGCAGAAGGAAGAAGATGGACGACGAGAAGGAACCGAAGCTCGCACACGGCGATAGAACTGACAGCTAGAGAGAAAATGGGTGGAGGAGAAAATGAACATCGACGGACAGAAGAGGAGGGTTTCATAGGTAAGCAACTCTAAGTTAATAAAAACGACGTCATTTTGATCTTATGTTTAATGTTGAAGACGAAGCTAACAGTGACGTTTAAATTTTAAATTTAACGATGAAATCCAGTTCTGTCAGTACACCCCGATTCGATTATGTTTTATTAAATACGTTAAAGTCAAAGCAAACGACGATTTTTAACTTGCAACTTTACTGATGGAATACACTTCTGTCGGTAAACGACGATGCTCTTTTTTGTCGTCTTTCATTCGCGCCTCTTTACCAAAAGTGGTTCCTATTATGTCGCTATATTCCATTGCAAAAATTAACAAGATAATTTCAAATCCATCCTTATCGACAGGTATTTTTTTCGTCGTAAATTACCATATATTACAACAATTTCACCGACGGAATGTGATTTTCTATTGCTAATTTTCAACGGTATTATTTCCATCAATAATTTTCCGTTAGCAATTGATAATTTTCTTGTAGTACGTTTTGATCTAGTTTATACAAAATTTAAAAAGTTAGTCATTAAATTGGAAATTTTAAAATATTTGATACTAAATTAAAAAATTCAAAAAGTTAGAGATTTTTTAATTTACTATCTCTTCATTTTTAACAATTACTAGCTAACTATAGTCTTAATAAGCGTTTTCACTTAATATTATAAAGTTATAGCATCTATATAAATATGTTTATCGAACAATAATAAAAGAAAAGTTACAAAGATTTTCACCATAAAGATATACTAAAACTTGGACATAAAATGGTATGATTTATTAGAATTTAAAAATAAAATAATTTGCATTTAAACATAGGTGTGTGTTTGAGTTTATATATTGTTATTGGGTCATTTTATTAGATATACCGCAATTAATTGTTACATATAATACTAATATACACATCAAGTACATTTGACAAGTTGAAGTCAATTACTTATTATTATTATTAGCGTAGGAGATTGCATTTGGCAACCTCTCTCCGTGAACACATCCTCCTGCCTGTTTCTCTTTCTCTTTCTCATTTCGGACGTCAATTCCAGTTCATATGAAACTTACGATAGTCGATCCACGTGGGTTGGCCTCAAGTTAGGGGTTTTGGTATAAATGCAAGACCTTCACCGGTCGCTTATCATCAGTCCCGTCCCCACCATGGAAATATCATAATTATGATTACATGTGTGAGGACCTAAACATTTTGACCCCCTTTCATTCTATCTCTACTTGTTTGTGGGCTCAATTAATTTTTTAGGTTGGAAGTATCCGATCAACATAAATTTACAAAACTTGCCCTCACTAGCTACTTTGGTTGGTATTGGTTGATGAACTGTGTATTAAATCTCGATCAAGAACTGTATTTTAATTAATCACCATGGTTATGATTCAACCAATGTTGCATGATATTTTATCAAACTATTTCTTATTTTGTTAACATGATATTTACGAATACTTAATATATATAACAAAAGGAAGTATGTTACTGATTTTTTTTTTAATATTTTGATCTCTTTATCTAATAACGAGATTCTAACTAAGAGGTTATATGAACATTGCATGCAGACATAATGGGCATTAGCTTAAAGCGATGCGGACAGAGTTGCAGTTTTGAATCCTTGCTTAATTTGGTTTTGGTAAAAGGAATGAGAGGTGACAATGAAACTATACCATTCATATCCCATATAGCTATTCACCTTTGGATTCTATGAAGGCGCTGAAAGCGCAAACGCATGAGTACATAATATAACCACACATGACAAGAAATGGAGCCGTAGGCAGAATAAGAGAGAAGCCAAATTAAAGCTTATATATAATAATTTCCTGAGACGAAAGAGTAGTGTAGTGAATTATTGAGATGAAGACTTTATGAGGATACTTCCCGACTCTCAAGTCACTGCCACTTACTGGCATGGCACAGGGGTAGCGGCTGAGTCACTGTCGCTACGAATGTGTTTCAAAATCAACAATGACTCCTTTTCAATGAGCTGTCTCCATTTTTTTTTCTTTTTTTAATGTATAAAAAATGGTCAATTCCATTGGAGAACCCTTTTTCAATCTATTGAATTCGCCCACGATCAATCAAGTCATTCGTCAACATTATTATCAAATGCATACTATTGCAAATTCTTGCCATGTATATTAACATCTCTATCCTCTTGGGATATGTGGTTGGAGGAAATAGGGCTAAATTATATACACATTTTGGCTGAAGATTAGCAACAACTTACGTGGCAGCCCCATTTATTATTCAATCATGATGAGTCATTAATTAGTTATATGGCGTTTTTACATGGACTGACTTACAAGAGATTTTATTATATTCATGGTCTATATGTGGAATGCATATTAATGATATTTAAGATATGTTGTTTATTTTTGCATAAGCTTAATCTTAATTGACAGATTTGGTGGGAAGTTGTCCAGTCGTAGAAGATCACAGAGTTGCAAGGTGGGTCAAAACCAAGTTGCTCAAAATTATTGAAAGAGAATATCAAGAATTTGTCTAGTTTTCTCCCCAGGGATAAAAAGGAAATAACACAAAAATCTAAAGCAACAAGGCCAGGCTCCAATGCCAAGTCTCAGTTTTCCTGAAGTATTCTTTTGTACCGGTTAGTTTCAATGGTTCGTCCCCACATTTTATAGAATGTTTGAACTCAGTACGCGATAACAAAAATCATTATTATCAAATTTGTGATTTAAAGATACTGGCGAACATCTATTTTACAACTACATAAAATACATGTAACCTAAGTTTGAAGATTTAATACATTGGGGTGATTTTACGTGAGAAATTGTTTACGTTAATTTATAGTAACAATCAACATCTTAATGGTATAATGACATACTCCTTTTTGTTCACTTACATCATAAGGTTTAAGCAGGGACATGCTCCTTTTTGTTCACTTCTATTAGCTGTGTTTTGAGGGGCACCAGAACACTGGGCGTTGATCCAATCAAATTAAAGAGGAACAAAAAGCTTAAAATCAGCCATGACCCCAAAGCTTTTAGAATCTTGAAAAGAACATCGTGAAACATCAATTCTTTCCCTTTTTCCATGTTTTTGTTTTCTAACACAGCTTTGTTGGTATCGTGATTTATTTGCTTGTCTCTAACTTTTGCTTACAGTAAGATTCTTTTGCTAATTATTGAAAGACAGGCTGCCCACTTCAACAAAGACTTTGTTGCATTCCAGTACGTACTACTGCTCCTTTGTCACAAGAATTCTTTGCTTGTTCTCTTCTGACACCCCATGATTTTTAACTCATGTTCTTGTTAAGCTTTCTCCTTTCCTCCAGCTAATCCCATCATTTTTCTCCCACTTGGAAGGTAGGACCTAGAAACATTACGGAAGACTGCAATAATCCTTTATCTATGTGTAGTCCATATTATAATAAAGCTTCAACATTCTGTATAACCAGAAATTAACCTGTTCAAGTGAGTAATTTAGGCTTCGCGTATATATAGCTCTTAAGCTGAAATTATGCACGTGCTTTACAATATCAGAAGTTTATGGTGGAGAGTGAAAATTTAAATCTCTCCACATTCGTTAAGTTTGAAATTTATCATCGTAGCTAGCAATACATAGGAAAGGCAGGTAGCGTATAAAAATTATTTGCTATGGAAAGTATCTGAAACTACATTGTTCATATTCAATACTGACTATACGTAATTAGACATAAATCAGCTATATTCATCTAAATTATATGCAAGTTATATATTTTCTGTCACTCTATAACAATTTCCAAATAAAACAAACGTGTTCAAGAATGTAATATTAATATAGTTTAAATATTAATATTATATATCAAAAGTAGTTTTCACGACGACTATCCTAAAAGCAAGTGTAAATACCAAGTCTATACTTGAACAGATAAATTAGTTTCACATCAATGCAAAAAGATTAAAAACAAAGATAAACAATTATAAAATTTTTCATTTACAAATCTTTGACAAAACTTCCTCTTCTTCTTTGCTCTAATATAAAATAAGTGTTGGAGAATCAAGACAAGATCTGATCTCAACCGAAGCAGAATAATTATGAAACTTTTTCGAATTTTGATTTTCCGAAAACTAAATTCATTTTAATTATATAAAATGATTAACACAAAAAAATTATAATAAAGTTGAATCTTAATTTGTACCTTATTCTAAAGATTGATCATAGTCTTGTCATATCCTTGGAACCGTTTCCGAAACTATTCATTCTCAATCATCGTAGTCGTACAAGTATCCAACCTCTAACAGTATCCACCGAACGGGTTGAGAGAGATCTCTATAACTCATACAGAAAATGTTAAATAAGAAGTGAAGTACTAATTCCATAGAATTAAGACTATTTATAATAGATATTGGACATTTTAATAGTTTAATTGAAATTAAATTCTTATTTCAATTAAACTTTAATTTAAACACTAGTTATTCCCAAATAAGATCCAATATCTCATATTGTTCATTATTTATTAAATATATCATATTTAATCATAAAGTTTCTCAAACTTTACAATCAAATTTAACTTGATTAAAATAATTTTACTTTCTTCAACTCATTTTTATATGAGACTCATTAGGTTCCAAAATATGTTTGCAATGATGATAAATTATATTTATAATTCATAATTAGAATTAAAATTAGAATTAAAATTAAAATTAGAATTAGAATTAGATGAATTAAAAATTATTTTAATTTATATTTAATTCTCTAATTAAATAATTTATAATTATAGATCAAGATTTACATCTAGCAACGTATCATGACCACTCAAATATTTAGAAATGTCAAAATAATTTTGACTAACCTTTTCGTGTATAATTTTTCTATATAATTCAATCATTTCATCATGCAATGTTCTGATCGTTATAAGAAAATGGGGGAAATAGCAACGGAAAATTACTAATGGAAGTCCAAATATTCCATCAAAGATGATATTTAGTGACGAAATTTACCGACGAAAAAATGCGTTAGAGAAATCGAAAATTTTGTATCGTCGGTGAATATATCGACGATTATTCTGTGTTGTGTTCAGTCGGTAAATTTACCGATGGTCTTTCCTTAGGTAAATTTAATAAATTTACCAATGGACTTCTTTTTCTGTCGATAAATAATTAAAAATTGTTTTTTAAATTCACCTTCATGAACACGAACGACCTACTACCACACCCTACTGATTTCAAGGCACAACATATACCATTACAATCAATTTGAACAACCATTCTAAGAACTTCTACTTGCTTTTAGTTCTTTCATAGAATAATTTTCAAAGCATTATCCAAGCACAGAAAGAGATGTACATCCACAAACTACATGCATCAGCATCCCTACCAATTTCTATCATATATGTTCAAATTGAAAATTACAACACAGCTAAATCACAATATGAACTCACAGCTAGAGTTCTTTCCATGATTCCTAACGGTTAATACATTTGAATCCTCATGCCTTCGAACCACATGTGTATCTCAATACTTGAAAATGATCAAAGTTCTCTGAGAATCAAAGTCTAATAAAACAAGAGTGAAAATCCATAAAAGCAGTGATAAGACACCAGCGCACCTCAACTTCTTTGAATCGAAAAGTCCAGTCTAATAATTTTGGGATAGCCTCCAGTTCCATCTTAAGTTCTTCTATCATTTGTTCTTCTTCTGCCCTTCAGTATAATCCAACCCCTGTCCATTGTCCACAAGAATACATATAACTAGGATTCCTTTGTCCTCAGTGTTATTTGTTTAGCAATCACTATAAGTGTGTTTTAGCTGAAGCATGCACGTACTATTTACAGAGCATGACATTAAACCGGAGTCTACTAGAGAACATGGCAATGACATTAGGATCGACTCAATGCATGAAATTTAATAGGAAATAACTTGCATATAGCATAAATTTATGGCTGACAGATAGTAACATTGAATTTTCAGGTCAATGCTATGTCTTATACTGCCAAGTTGTTAGTGCTGGTGGGACTTTCATGCAAAACATATTATATTATATACAAGTTTTAGTAGAAAAAGGATTTCAGAGAATGTTCACCACGATGAGTCTTCTGAATTAGATCATCAAGCTCGTTCTTGATGGCAAGATAAAGCCACTTCCACTTCTCAACGATCTTGTCTCGCCACAATGCGCTCTCCTCCCTAATTTGCTCAACCAAAAACTCATAGCCATTATTGCTTCCAGACAATTTCCCATCCTTGATGCCTTTAATCTTCTCTTCCTTCTCTTCCAACATCTTTCTCAGCCTCTTCACTTCCCCCTTAAACCTCTTCCTCTCTTACTTCCATTCTGCTTCTTTGAACGCAAAAGCCACCATGTCCCTCTTGTACCCTTTGCTCTCTTTCTCTTTTTCACCCATCACCCCCTTCGTTTCCTCCTCCAGAACCATAACATTCCCTTCCAAAGCTCTAGTACCTTTCTCATTTATGTCACTCCTATTCTTGCACCTTGAACAACCCATTCTTGTATTTTTTTGGCAACACTTAGAACAACTAATGTAATATTCCAATTAGTAAAGCAGTATAAGTGGAAATGAAGATTTATTCAAGCCTACCTTGATATGAGATTAAACTGAACAGAGAAATAGCAAAGAGTAGAAATTAGCCTCAAATTATTTAGCAGTTACAACCTAACAGTGATGTATATTCAATTTCGATATCAAGAGTGCCTTATCATTTTGAAACCAGTGCAGAAATATCAAGAAACTAGTGATTACCAAAATTTTAGCAACTTACCACTCTTCCCATAAGGAGCAGTAATATGCAACATACCAACAAGACAGTGACAAGAGGATGGTTACGTTGGACTGTCATTAGAAGAGGAGAAGAGACAACATCGGAGAGAAGAAAATAGCACGATAAAAGAAAACGACATCGTCTGGTTAAAAATTTACCGACGAAAAATTTCGTCAGTAAATTCTGTCAGTAAATTCAAGTTTTTTTAATTCCGCCATCATTTCTCGCCCTATTTACCAATTTACCGACCACCAATAATTTCCGCCTTATTTACTGACTAACATCTTGCACTGTTGCTAAAGTCCGTCGCAAATTTTGCCGGGATGTTTTCCTTCCATATTTAGCAACAAATATTAATACCGCCACTAAAAGAGATTTTTCCCGTCAATTTTACTGACAAAAATTATTTTTATGACGGTAATTTGCAACGGTTTATTTTCCGTCAGTAATTTTCTGTTGCTAATTCCTGTTTTTCTTGTGGTGGATTAGACATAAAGCACCATTAACTATTAATTCAATTAATGACAACTGTAAACTATTTACGAAACGTTATTCTACCTTGACTAATGATTTTCAGAATCAAAACTAATCGAGAACAACGGAACATTCTCCCTAATTACTTAGGGAGCTGAATTTTATCTTGATCACACAACTACTTCTATATAGTTTATGCTATATCTAATGACTAACGATTGAACAGTTTATTATTAAATAAGTCATAAGTATATCAAAACATAACAATTCCTATACAAGATAAGTTTACTGACATTAAGTCAAAAGATCACTTATATAATCATCATAATAAGAATTCTATAGAAATATAAGTAATATTTCAAATGAATTTCTTATATCGGATCTATTTAATGAACTTGTTTTCTAATAAACATTCGCACGTTTGTTTAAGTATCTTTATACTTTAGTCTATGAAATTAACTATTTCCTTTATAAGGAAAAAAACATAACATACGATAATTTTTTACGTTTTATTAATGTCCAATCTTAATAGAATAATAACTAGGAATAATTTTTTGATAATATAATATGAATCTCGTAATTATATTCTTATTATAATTTTATTTATAATGCATAATTGTTCCATAAAATTTATCATATATATCTAAATATATATAAAATAAAAAATATTTTTAAATTATTATGTCACTAAATTATAACGAAAGGAATTGACAGTAAAGAATAAACTAACAACAGGGTCATTTTTAACTTACAAAAATGTGTTTGCGGCACCAACGACCATTAAAAAAGAAAAAAGAAGAATAACAAGAAAGGAATGGAAAACAGCAAGATATAGCAGCAAGTGAAAAAAAAATAGGAGGACGAATGACAACGACTGTCGGCAGTCACATCTCGCGCCACGTGTCATTGCCTTTCCTGGACCTCTGAAGTCGCAGTCTAACTCTAGCCCCATCTCAATTTTATTTTATTCTTTTTGAAAAATGGACGTCTCAATTTTATTACCGACATTATTTTTACCGATCATCATTTCCAGAAACAAAAAAAGTCTCCTTACAATTGATTGGCTTATGCTTTGAATTTTTACCAAGTTCGATTTTGACTCATTTGACGTGCTTATTTTTCTACACGTTCACTCCTATGGCATCAATCAATTTACTCTTGACTGCGGAACCAAACTCAGATGAAATGCTTGTTGTCTTCTTGTTTTAACCACATGAAATAAGTTTGAAGGGAAAAGATTTAATATTATGAAAATGTTAAAAGGTGTCAACTCCTACAAGACATGTCGTTTTGAACCCCTTAAACCATTCCTAATTTTAGATTACATTAAATTTTATTAATTTCACTCTCAAAACTTTCCGCCGACCTTAACTCTTCGGAGGACATCGATCCATGCCTTGTCCTGGTGCTGCCTTTCTCTACCTCTACCCTATTTGCTCTTTTCGCTTTTCTCTCTCTTCAGCTTCTTTTCGAATTCCATGGCCGACCTATTCTGTGTGTTAGGTGGTCATGGCCTGTCATCGGTAGTCAATTATAGCCCTCCATAAAGTGATCTGGAACTTTTGTCTCTTATCGTTGACTGGTTGTAATATACAGCTTACAAATGTCCACCAGATAGATGTCTATAATTTTCTTGTCTTAAACGTCTATTCTATACCTCAAGAAATCTAGATGGATAACCCTATTGACATAAAGTGATATAGACTTGACTCAAGTGACTCAATGTTAAAAGTAAGGATCATCTGTAATGGAAGGTACAAGGAGGTAAAGGAGGAAGCGAAAGAGGAGGAGGAGGAGTAGGAACATACAAAAATACAGCACTCCAATTATTAAAAAAAACCCACAATAACTCCAAACAGCAATCAAATGAAAAAAGTGTTTAAAATTTCAATTTATTCATAAATGTTAAAAAAATGTCATGGACTATATACATTTGAATAAAAAGTTAAAATTGATTAAATTGATACGTAGTTTATGTCAATAGATAAATTTAACCTTTTGAATTCATAATTTTGTAGCTAAATATATTCAATTTGAAATCTTCATTGTGACATTATGCCTGTGCTAAAAATTATCATTTCTAACATCAATTGACAATATTTAGCAAAATAGATTGTTGTAAAAATTCAATTAAGCTCCTAATTGTAGTAACAAATCATTAATTTCACAAAACAGTTCATAATTCTCAATAATTTCAAAATTTAAAGATTTTGAAATTAAAGGTATAATTTAAAGGTAAAATTTTTGATTTTTTAATATATTTTTACTCTTTATTTTTTTATTTTTAATATTAGATATTAAATTTTGCTATTTATTTTTTTCCTGTATCACAGATATAATAGCATTTATATATCTTTGTGATATATTGTGAAGCTGTTGAAATTTGGATGTGCCTGCATATTTCTTCCAGTTCCATACGGGTGCTTTTGTTCTTTTTCTAATCCAATTATATTATAATTAGTTTATATTATGTTGCCTAAAAAGCATTTGTTTTGAAGTGAAAAAAGGAAAAAAGAAAATAAGTAGCACAGTTGATAGAATCTCAAAAAGGAGCAATAAATAAATTTATTAAAAGAGTAGGCTTCTCTAATGAGAGTCCTGAGGAATTACGTGAAGGTGGTTTTGAACAACATAAAGAAAACTTAAGTGATGAGATTCATATTCACGAGGATATTAGAAATCTAAGTGAGGATGATCATGTACCAAATGTATCAACTTCAGAAAATTTACAGTATATTGAGCAAGTAAGCCCTATATTGGACATTTATGATCCTAGGAATTGGGATAATCTTGATAATAAAACAAGGGATATTTTAGTTAAAAAAAAGGCCTGTAAGAGAGTTGAATCTTATGTTTCCTACGAATTAAGAGAATGTTGTACTAATTTTACGACGACTTTTTCTCATGATAATGTGTTTGATGTGGATTTAGATAATCTTTTTTATGATTTAAAAATATTGCAAATGACTTTGCTAAATGAGTTAATGTCATTAGTTGAAATATTAGAATTTGTTCAAGCTGCAGATTGTTATCCAAATGTTTCAATTGCTTATCGAATTCTATTGACTA
>JANVCQ010000008.1:21484725-21497394 GCA_025531925.1 Erythroxylum plowmanianum
ATTTTTTGTATGAATAGCTTTGATTTTTAGCTCAAGTTGAAGTTTTATATGAGTTTTAAACTTAATAAAAGTTGAAAGAGCTTCAGACTTGAGTTTTAGTGGATAAAACTAGGTAAACCTTGAGTAAGCGTCAATGAAAATGATCTAAAATCTATGGCCAGCAGAGGATAGGTAGGGTGAGGGTCCCCATATGTCTTATTATATAATTTCAAGTGGTTTATGAACTGTTATGTTATGGTTAGCAAAAGGCAGTTGATGAAGTTTACCATATTGACAAGAATCACAGAAAGTAACATCATTAAGATTAATGGGTAGATTCATTGACTTTGCTACAAGCTTCAGTACATTCATGGACGGATGTCCAAGTTTTGCATGCCAAACATTTTCATTAACATGAGCAATATTTGCTACAACCTGATCTAAACCATTGTTAGGAATGATAGAACTTAAAGCTGTAGAGTCTTTAGGAAGAAATGCAGAAGATACTCTGGGTGATTTAGACTAAAATCTTTGTTGTGTGGTAGATGGAGGCTGAGTGGATGATGCTTTAAGGCTGTAAAGGTCATTCTGAAGCACTCCCTAAAGCAGGATCATTCCTATAGCCTTGTCCTTAAATAAACAACACTCATCAGAAAATTCAACTACAATTTTATTATCCTTTGTCAATTTTGAAAAACTCAAAAGATTTTTTGTTATGGAAGGCACATGTAGTATTTGCTTTAAAGCTAGAGGTGTATGCGTATTATCATGAAATTGAATGAATGAAGAACCAATATGAGCTATAGGTAAGGTATTACCATTTCCCACTATCAGTTGCTCTTTGCCACCATATTATGAGCCAATGGACAAATTCTGAATATCTACTGTAACAAGGTTTGTTGCACCACTATCTACAAACCATGTGGAATTGCTTGTAGTGTCTGAAGTGGTATAGGGCTGATTATGAGCAAGAAAAGTCTGAGGAGAGGTGTGTGTAGACTGAGAGCTTCCCTGAAAATTAGACTGTGAGTTGTGAGATTTCCAATTAGACTGTGTACCTTGCTATGATTGATCAAAACGCTTATAGCATTTTAGAGCGTCATGCCCTGATTTCTGGCATAACTGACAGAAAATGCGAGAATTGCTAGACCATCTTCCTCCTCTACCACGACCTCCACGACCTCTAAAACTAGTGCGTCCTCCTTGATTGTTGTTTTTGGGCTGGTTGCTATAATTAGCAAAATTTGCAGCAGGTGCTAGAACATTGATGTGAGAGACTGTGTTCAATTGTTTCAGTCGAGTTTCATGCATCATTAATGAATATTGTGCTTCTTAGAGAGTAGATAAAGTCATAGTATGAGTTAAAAGAACAACCATAGGGTCATATTCATGCCCTAGACCGTTTAGTGCACTAAGAATGAGCTCTTGTTCAGTTACAGAATGTCTTGCTAAGAGAAAAGGATCTCCTATTGATTTAATTTTTTTGCATATACTCACTGATTGTTAATGATCCTTTCTGATTGGTTGAGAGTTGTTGTTTCAGCTATAGAACCCTCACCATGGAAGTTTGAGCATAAAGCTTCTCAAGGATTTGCCAAGCCTCAAGAGAGGTTTTAGATTGATTCATTTGGCCAATAACTTCCTCTCCTATTGTGGAGAGTAACCAACACAGAAGAAGTTGATCTGATCTGCGTCAAGCACGATAATCTAGATTTATTTGAGCATCAATTGATGATGATTCTAAAGAGAATTGTTGAGGTGGAGTAAAGTCTACAGAAATGAAGTCATCAAGCTCAAGAGCTCGAATGGTAGTTAAAACTTGAGCTCGCCAGTGGATGAAAATTTTCCTGTCAAGTTTAATGGGAAGATTGAAGTTGAGTGTTTTTGTAAGAATTGAAAAATCAAGGGAGGTTCCAGGAGTTTGTGTTAGATGTGTTGAAGGATGATTGGTAGAAGAAGATGATTGATTGGTTGTGTCTGCCATTTTGATGTTTGTCTAGAGAGGCTCTGATACCATGAAAATGATGGAAACTTTTTATATATTTCTTGTATTGATTTTTCTTAAAATCAAAAGATATGTACATGGTGACCTTTATATATAGATGTTTACAACGTGATTTGACAGCTCCTGTATATGAATAAAGAATTTGTTACAACAAAATTTGTTAGAATCATATCTATCTTCTAGAACATTTTTGACTGTGCTCTCCTGGGTGTGGGTTCATCATAGAATCTGATGATCCTCCTTTTATTGGACTGTTATGTAGTGTCGTTGGGCTTGAACCAATATTAGCTGCTGTAGGTCCACTATTGACCTTTCCCAAATGACTTAGTGAAATTGGTAAAGTTCTTCTTGTAACATAGAAAACTCCAAATTGAATCAAACAAGTATCAATTATAAGACAAGGATTAATGAGGAAATCAATGAGGAAAGAGGAAAAGTACTATAAGAAATTCAGGATTTTGGAAAAGATTTTTAAAAAAAAAAATGAGTGATGAATGATGAATGTTAGAACAGAGGGAAAACAATGGTTTAAAATATTAAAAATCTAGCTAGTTGGAAATATTTGTCCTATTAATCAATATTTGTCCTATTTTCAACGATTTGACAATTAATTTACAAAGTTTTGTCATTTTGGGTCATACTTCTAGTCATACAAGGAAAAAAATGAAAGCTGGAGAAGCATTGGAACAAAATGTAGCAACTTTGAAAGTTTTGGAGAAGAAACACATAACACGACAATGTAAATATTCCTATATTGAGGGTCATTTATAGATATAGTTCCTTTTATTTCTTTAGAAAACTTTACACACCCTATGCTACTGATTGGACAAAGAATATGTTGCCATATACAATCCCATGTATGTAACCATATTGGCTTTGTTATTTTTAGAGAAATTTATAAAGTACACGCATAATCGGTTGCTCATATACATGTTTAAAGTTGTATAGCTCTTTAAGAGTTAGATTTTTGAGTTTGTAATAAAAAGAGAGGAAAAATAAAGCTTTTGTTTCCTAGGGAAACAATTCATGAGGTAGGAATAAAAGCTTAGAGGGTGCGACAATCTTGAGGCACTAGTTATTGAGGAGGATGCTGAAGATGCATATATTAGAGAATCAAAAGATAATACCACACTAGCTAGAGAGGAGACCACTATTATCAATGATGACACGAGGATAATGGTGATCGAGTCCTTTATAAGAAACGTCATGGAAAAGATTTAGCTTGAGAATTTAGAGGACCAGTGGGAAAAAGTTTTTTATGTGTCACCTCCAACACCACCACCTCCCTAGGACCATTGATATATTTTTTATATCTTATACTTTTTTCTTATATAAATCATTTTTACATACTTTTGATATTTTTACTTATTTTGACTTACCTGTTTGCCTAAGTTACTTTTATAGTACATTTAGCAATGCAATGATGTATCATTAGAATGGACTCACATTTTGACTTGACCAAATGACTTAAAATCCATAAAAACTTAAGCCATTTATATCCTTATCCCCTTCTCATTTTTATTATTGTCTTGCATGATAGGAAAATTGTTGGGCCTCGATTCACATTAAGCATTTTTTATTTATTTTGAGGTTTAGATTGATAATTTCTTTTAGTTAGAATAATTTGGGATTTTTTTAGTACTTAGTTAATAGATATTAATTAGAGGTATTTAGTGAAAATTAGAATTTTTAATAATTTGTTAGAATTTAAAAGAATAAGATGGTGTAAGGGCAATTTAGGAAGTTTGCTTATGTTTTTAAGGCTTAAGGCTTATAAGGAAGGGCATTATAGTCTTTTTATTTTGCAATTAAAAGAAGAATGAAGAAGGAAGGACTTGAATAAGTAGTAGCCATATGAAATGAAGAGTGAAGCTACGGATTTTATAAGGAAAAGGAGAGAAGATAAATTGCAAGTGTGGAGGGATATTGAAACTACGTAGTTTTAGGCTTGGCTTTAAGTTTAAAACACACACATTAGCTAAGCCTTGGAGAGAGTCATGAAACTTGCAAGGAGAAAAGAAAGAAGGAGACCTTCGGTGGAGAGAAGAAGAAGAGGAAGAAGAAGAGAAGTTAGGGCTTTGTTTTTCCTTACTTTAGAAAAGAGTTGTAAGAGTTTCTTTAAGAAGGAAAGAAGAAGGGGAAGAGTTTAATCTTCCATAAGAAGCAAAAAAGGCATTTTCGTGGGAGGTTCAAAGGTAAGAGATTTTTGGTTTTCGAAGCATTGGTTTTCTAAGAAAATTTTCTACCCTCTCATGCAAAATTAAGAATTTTTTTGGCTTTAAGTTAAATTGTTAGGATTAAATCAAAGAGAGACTTTTAGACGGACATATTGAACATGCTTCTGTATTTTGGTGATTTCTTGATCTAGAGAGATCCGATTGAGGTGATTTTTGATTCTTTTTATTTTAGAGACATGCAATTTCATTTTAGCTTAAGAATCGGATTAAATTTTGGGGCCTAAGCAAATCAATTAGATTGAGGGAGATTAGGGTAAATTTATCAAGTTTTCGTTCAGGAGTAAGTGAAATAAGTTCGGTTTGAGTTTCTTTTTGTGGTGAGGAATCCCTCCCCCGTGGAATACACGTCCAAATGTCACGTAGGACGTCGGACACGTGTCTCGTCAGGGAGGTGTTCCAACAAAAATAGAGGACACTGTTCATTTTAAGTACGAGGGAGATATTATAGATTTATAAGACTAAACTCAGGTTTATCAATTTTGTCATTATTTTTTTAATAGGAGATAATTTTTGGATATTTTTGTTCTTTAAGCAATATGAATTTGATTGCTTTGGTGAATTAGATTGCTTAATAACTAGTTATGAGTGTTTATGAATAAGTGAATTTGATTTGCCTTATTAATTTGGAGAATGAAGATCTGATGAACATTATGATAATATTTGTTTAATATGTACATGCATAGATAATTATGACTTCTTTTAAGAACATTAATTTTTATAAATAGATCAAAAAGAGAAAATGTAATATGTGAATAACTAAGCACAATAAATTCATTTTTGTAAGCTTTGTATAATAAAAAGGTCGAAGTCCAAGAACGATGCTAGTAGCCATTTGAGATAATGACCTAGTCTACTAACCAAAACTATTTATGACAAGGTATTTATCTTCACATAAAAATTCAAGTAACTTTTCAAACAAGCTTCAAATACTCTTTTTTAAGTTTATGTTTTTTAGTTAAAAGGATGTTAATGTGTTTAAAAGTTGAAGCATATATTATGTATATTTATTTTATGTACAAGATTAAGTTTTATGATTTGAGTTCTAATTAAAAAAAAGTGAATTAAACTAGCTTATAAATTAATGTAAGTGGTTGGTTACATAACATTTTGATGTTCCACTATGATTGAATGAGTAATGAAGAGATTTCATTGGTATGTTTGAATGGTTAAGCATTTTTCTAAATTTTTTTATTTGAGATTTAATGACAACTTGGTTTGCTTAAAGACAATAAATTGCTTAAGTGTAAGGGTTGATGTGTGTTAGATAAAGATTATTTTCATAAAATATTGCTTGTGTTTTGAATGAATTTTTAAGGATTTGATAGTTAATTTAAGAATTTTTGTCATTTTAGGTCATATTTTTGCTCATACAAAGAAAAAAATAAAGTTAGAGAAGAATTAGAGCAAAATAAATCAATTTTGAAAGATTTGGAAAAGAATTACATAACATGACGTGTACATAGTCCCATGTTAAGGGTTATGTATATATGTGGTTGCTTTTGTTTCTCTAAAGCACCGTACACTCCTTGTGTTGCCCCTTTGGATGAAGAACACAATGACAAACACGATCCCGTGTATGTACTTGTGTTAGCATTATTATTTATGGAGGAATTTATAAAGTCTATGACCAGTTATACAGATCAGTATTTAGGGCCATGTAGCTCATTAAAAGTTAGAATTTTAAGTTTGAAGAAAGTGAGTCAAAACCCCATTTTTGAGACAAATAAAAAAACAAAGACCTAAGGGAGAAAATAGGCCTTGCCTTACCAACCAAATTGTTGTTCGAATTTGATACGAATTTCTATTTTTTGGGAATTGGATGGAATGTGTTCTTATCTATTAATAGGGTTTTGGTTCACACGACTATTGCGTCAAATGCTTGTCAAAAAGCGTTTGTAACTAATAATGTAGGAGATTTTGGTTTATTATTAGGAATTTTATGTCTTTATTTTTTAACGGGTACTTTCAAATTTCAGGATTTGTTCGACATTTTCAATAACCAGAATTTGCTTACAATAGCACTGTTACAGGGAAAGTACCATTTGAGCTAGCCTATGGGGGAGTTTCCAATCATATTTTGGACTTGGTTCCTTTACCAACTACAATGCCAAGAAAAAAGGAGGTATAAAAAAAGGCTTTTTTGGACAAGGAAACAATTCAGGAGTTACCTTGAAGTTGTTTTACATGGATCTTAATTATGAACTCACCATTATTTGGAGATATAGGAAGACCTCGATAATTCTTTAAAGATTTCAAGATTGAAGAACATGATTTCTTTTTCTTGTTTTCTTTAATATTATTGTTTGTTGATTATCTTTATATGGTTATAAACTAATTGGGATATAGATTTAAGTACGAAGAACCTAGGATATGATATACTCTACTTCATTCTTTGATTGATGAAATTCTAGTTTTCTTATAATTTATTCTATATTAATTGAATGGAAGAAGAGAAAGGGGAAGATTTAATAGACTTAAGCATGGATATTTGAGAGATGAGATGTATGCTAATTCATAGTGTTAATAAAAAGGCTTAAACATGAACTATTCAAAAGAAAGTTACAAGATCTTTTGAGGTTAAGGTAAAACCTACCAAGAGAGTTTATAGATTGAATTAATTAGATTGCGAAAGATATTTTGGTTGATCAACGTCTAAATAAGGTTAAATGTCTCGAGAGACAAGGTAGTCTAAGTTAGGAACTTTTGCTAGTCCAAAATGCTAGAATAATTTGTTGAAGAAATTGAATATAGTAAAGTCATAGAGGAACTTAGCCTAAATCCAATTAACTCATAGTTTAATGTATTCTTGATCATTGTTTTGCATTAGTATTTATATTTGTTTTTAATTTATTATGTTCATTCATCCATCTATAAAGATGATCTAACTTGTTAAGTTTATGTGTAGTGGGCATTTAACAAGGAACCCTTGTGGAATTTAATTGTACTCATCTATGCTAGTTATAGTTATGTTATGCACTTATGGTAAAATAATTATAATAGTAATCCTATATGTAGGATTCCATCTAACTCTAATTAGTCATATCTCAATATTTTATACATTTGATTTCTTCATATCTATATATGAAATATGAAATTTAATCAAAATTTGATAAATTTTAATTCAAATAAATAACTCACAAGTAAACTTAATTTTTTTATTAAATCAAATAATTAATCAAAATAAATGGTTTTAGGATTCATCCCATCTAGATTTATCCCAATTTAGCTTATGATAAGAATAACAATCCAACAACAGTAAAGAAAGAAACAAGATAAATCATAAAATTAAGTTGGTTTATGGAATATTGTTTTTTGAACTAAATCAAGGGATGCCAAGGTACTTGTGTGATGAGTTGTTTTAAAGTCCTAATAGAACTTGGCCTAAATCTAGTTAATTAATAGTTCGGTATATTCTTAATCATTGATTTACATTAGTATTTCCATTTTTATTTACTTTATTTTCTTCATTCATTCATCTATAAAGGTTTATCTAGCTTGTTAAGTTTGTGGGTAGTGGGTAATTAATCAATAATCCTTATAAGATCAAGTTTTACTTGCCTATACTAGCTATAGCTATGTTATGCACTTGCAGTAAAAAATTAGAATTGTGGCCCTATCTGTAGGATTTCATCAATTCTTATTATTCATATCACGATCTTTTATACATACGATTTTTTAATCTCTCATCAACGTCATCAATATCCGATTGAAGTCCTGCTATATATAAAAAATGAAATTTAATCAAAACAGTAAATTTTTTAATTCAAACGTAAAAAGTAATCATGAATAATTTGCAAGCAAACTTAGGTCTTTCACTAAATTAAAGATTTAATCTAAACAAATGGTTTTAGGATTCATCCCATCTAGATCTATCATAATTTAGCTCATGATCAGAATAAGAAATCTGTCAACAATAAAGAAAGAAAACGAGATAAACGATATAGCAAAGTTGGCTCTTAGAATATTGTTTCTAGAACTAAATCAAGGGATGCCAAGGTACTTATATGATGATTTGTTTTAAAGTCCTAAAGAACTTGGCCTAAATTTAGTAACTGTATAGTTCAATATATTCTTGACCATTGTTGTGCGTTAATATGTAGATTTATTATTTACTTTAATATTCATCCATTTATAAAGGTTGATCTAGCTTTTTGAGTTTGTGGATAGGGGTTGGTTAATTGATAATCCTCATGACTACTACTCACTTGTGCTAGCTATAACTATGCCTTGTGCTTGCAGTAAAATAATTAGAATAATGGTCCTATATGTAGGATTCCATGCAAGTTTTATTATGCATGTTACGATCTGTCATACATGTAATTTATCTATCTCTATATATGAAATATGAAATTGAATTAAAACATTAACAAATTTCGATTCAGATAGAAAAAATATTCATGACTAATTCACAAGTAAACTTGAGTCTTTCATTAAATCAAAGAATTAATCTAAAAAATAATTATAAGATTCATCTCATATAGATCTATCACAATTTAGTTTATGATAAGAATAAGAAATCCAACAACAATAAAGAAAGAAATTAAGATAAAAGAAATCATTCTTATGGGTCTTGAAATCATGATGTTCTTCACTTAAATCTTGATGTAATCTCCTTTTTTCCTTTTATGGTTACTCATTTCTTATCTCAAGATTCTCTAATTCAACTCTATAATTTTCTCGCCTTTATAATAGTCCCCTTCATCTTTTTACATCTAAAAAAGATCATATAAAATTAAAATATCATAGTCAATATACGTCAAATACGGACCTCTATCGGTCTCTTATTGCCTAGCTTTTTTATGAACATATATTGTTTTATTAATAAACACAAGGAACATGGGTTCTACATAACACCATATTTGGCTCGTATTGCTTCCCACCTTTTTCATATAAAAATCACAACCGATTTAAGTCTCAAACAAGGTTCCATATTGGAGAACATGAATCCATATTGCAGAACATAAACCCATATAATACAATCAGCCCCAATTCTTAACAACTTGACTCCAAATTATTCGAAATTGTTTTTTCTTTATTCAAGAGCTAAAATAAGGCTTTAAAATAAAATATAAGCTACATTAAGTACGAAATCTTATAAAAAGCCATGAAAATACAAGTAAAACATTCAAAAAATTGTTTTAAGAATATAGTTTAATTTGCACTTATCAATAATATTTGCCTAGACCTTTAAGGGTATTTATAATATCAATGAATATAGAATTCATGTTTGATATAATTTTATCATGCTTCATTTGAAATAATTCATATTGATGTGTAAACATGCTCATTTTACCTTTCTTGACCTACTTAATACCGTCATGAGTAACTTAATATGAGTCAAATTTCATGATTTGTACAATATAAAGACTCCTTATTATATTTATTCCTTTCTAACGAACAAAATAGAATATGAATAGTCTTGTTATTCAAGGAAAGGATATTCTTTTCTTGGGATCCTATTCATCCTTTTGTTTAGCAAATTTCCTACCATTAGAGGCAATCTCTTGGAAGTCAATGATTTAGCCACTACAAAATTTTATTCTTGTTTTTCAATATAGATTACCATTTCCATCAAAGAAAGGAGATGTATAATGTTTTGACAATTTTAACAAGAAGAAGATGTGGATACACGTAGTTATGTTATAATGGTTTTTGCTTTAAAATTATATTTGAAAGTTCAATATAAGAGACCCTTTATAATATCAATCATTGATTCATAATGATGCTTAAGAGGAGGGTGACTCAAGAATAAGTGAATTTAAAAACTTTTTACCATCTAAAACTGTATGAGATGAAATCGTAGTTAAAATGCAATCGTACAAGCACATACTAATTTTATATTAGTTCAGCAAAAAAAAAATTGTGCCTACGTATTCACAATCTTTCATAACAGTCAAATGTAAAATAAAAAAACACATTAAATCAAAGAAGTAGTCTCCTAATAAAACTTCACAGCTTCGATAAGCTTTACTTACTAATTTTAATGCTCTCAGAGGCCCCATCGATACTGTTTTTTTAATATATGTTTTCTGTCCATTGTTTTCGTCTTTTGTTCTGAGCCTGCTGCGACTCTACCCCCTCTTCTCTTTCCTACTCTGTTGCTTCATAAAATAAAAGAAAGAGTCGAATCTAGGGTTGCAGATAGGGTGTCATTGTCTGTATATCCCTTTACTAGTCAGACATTTATTTTTGTATAAAAAAATATCGTTTTGCTCATAAAAATACATACATCTACCAGAAAACCGAGAAATACAAATATCCGCATTAAATACTGTGCATTTTCTAATGCCTCCAAGAGGCGTAGAAATGACCACGTAGCATGAATGGCACCCTTGATTTGATACAGGACCAACTCTTTAATAATTGTTATCGGTATTCCCCACTTTGTTACAATATAAATTGAGCAACTTAAACTCCAATTTTATCAGAGTTTTTAACAAGGCCCTCGAGACCCTATCTTCTTCAATTCCACCTACCCTAAAAGTATTAGAAAAATTCTAGGCTTGAGTGGGCATCGGAGTCAGAGGCTAGACGTCGATTAAGAGAATCGCATAATTGTAAGGCATATTTAAGAGAATCGCATAATTGTAAGCATATTTTAAAAAGTAAGAACAAAATTGTCCACGTGTGAATTGTTATTAAATTTGCGGTGACGTGTGTGCTGCTACCAGCATTAGGGACAGGCTATAAAGGTTTAACTAACCAATATTAAGTCTATGTCTACTGCTTTCGTGCCATCAACTCGTAGAAAATGTCATACTGATACGATCTTTCCTTAATGGGATGCCCATCACCAATACTTGTGGGTCAGCCCTTACTTGAATGCTTCTGTTCCATGACTTGTTCAGTTGCTTAATTGCATTTTAATCCGCTTGGGATCCTTGATGCATGTTTTGAATTATTGTTAACAATTATGATTCAGAAATTCATATATTAGATTAATTATGTATTTTTAGTAAACTAATAATTTTAATTGTTACTACACTACTTTTTGTTCTAAAAGTATAAACACCGTGTGCTCTACTGCTCCTAATCACAAATATAAACATTGACAATCAAACGAAAGTCTTTGAGGATCCCACTATGCTGTATAGTTCAACATAATAGAAGATTAAAATTTATTTTTTGTTTTGTTGCTCCCTCGAGGAGAATACGGATACTTTGTACTAATTTGGGTATGTGGGCCTGACTGAAGGACAGCAAGCCTTAGATAGAGTTTTCGTCGTGATCGAAAATTCCCATGGGTTGCTCTTTGGACCACAGGAAGTCCCTCGTTAGTATTTGGTGTTGTTGACTAATGCAAACACCTAAACCAATGACCTTTCTCCAAATGGACCTCCTTTCATGGAACTGACACCTTGTAGGTCCGATCCTCTTCAGGCCCAACATTTTCACGGCGACTCTATCTCTGAACCTCCTTGTCGGCCAGCAGCATCTATCGTCTTAAGACTCGTCCACAATAATGCTAGAATATCTTTGTGAGAAAATCGCTTGCTATGCACATGCAAACTATGAACGCACTAATGGGAAAGGTTTGAAAAAGAAGAAAACAAATGTAAAAGTAAAACAGTATGTGGCCGGGTAACTTGTTAGGAAAAACCGGAGAAGCTTGAAATGCGGTGGCTGTCGGAATCGCCTTAATTTCAAAGAGTGGGTAACCGTACAAAAATGGCGACACTACGAAAGTAAGAGGGTCGTTTTCACGAGCGAAAGTAACGTCAGAGAGGCCATTGCTAGATTGATGATAGCCAACGACAGTTGCACGTGCTCTTGGGTAGCGGATCACGTGCCTGTCATTCTCTAAAGTCTAAACACTAATATCATACTACAGGACTGGACATAGATTATATTTGTTGTATTGACCTCGTTATTGGATTAGCGGCGGTCAGTAATTAGCTAAAAATATCGGATCATTAAGCTTGATGCCTATATATCATCTCAAAATATTTACTACTGTGTATGTTGACTGTGCATGTTTAGATGTTGAGACGAAGGATAAAATGAAGATGGCAGCTTCTATAGGACGTTACGATTGTCAACGACAAACATTAATGCACTCAAGTCTCCAATATTTTCGGGCTGAAAGTTCAATTGTTCCTGCGTCAGCCGGGAGAAATTTCCAAGGAAATGCATGTCACTGTAAACCACTCTTTTTTTTTTTTTTTGGAATTTATAGCCTAAAATGGCGCTAACTTTCAACTTTAGTTCATTATGTACTAAGAATTTCAGATCACTCGCATTCATTTTTAATGGCGGCCAATTTTTTTTTTCTGTGTCCGGATAATTTGAGAATTATATTACCCAATATGGAGTACATGCCAGCAGGGCCGTTCCTATAGTTTTATAGGCCCTGGGCGAAATTAAAAAAAAAGCCCTAATAAATTGACAATATACTTAAGTTTATATATTTGCAGGCACAACCAAACTCCAACAGCTTCACAATATATC
>JANVCQ010000008.1:21497686-21518328 GCA_025531925.1 Erythroxylum plowmanianum
GGGCCCCTCTCATAGTAATAACGTTAAAGTCATAGTAATGAACTATGACTTTAACGAAAATATATCAACTTCATATGAGAGGGGGCTGTTGAAGAGGGGCCCCCTCTCATAATGGGCCCTGGGCAGGGGCCCTGCCGGCACTGCATGCCAGTATAAGTGTAAATGGGCATTGTAGCTAAATCGCAAAATTAGAGTTTTAGGAGGAGAAAACCATTATAATTTCACTAACTTAGAAAGGGTGAGTAACACGTTTAAAATATACAACATGGTTTAGACATTTTATGTTAAAAGCAATTGCGAGTGGAAGGGTCCTTTATGGCCCCGTTTAGTTGGCGGAAAAGTAAGTGAATTTAGAATATGATTCCTTGGAAAATAAACATATGGAAAATAAAGATATTTATATATTTGGATACTTATAAGAATTTAAAAATTTTAATAAAAAAGTTGGGTGAATTCTTATTATAATATTTGGTATGCAATAGTATTTATAGAAGGTAACTTAATTTTAACTTGTGTTTTCAATTATATCCCTACAAATTGAATAAAAATTGAAATTGTTAAATAAGGAAAAAATGAACCTGAAGATTGTCAATTGAAACTTCTGAGCAAAAAATTCAAAATCTTATTAATGGGAGAATAATAAGAATAGTTGAAAACAGTATTATGAATATCGGTACGTACCATATCAAAATTGGTACGAAATAAAGGGTGAGTCGTACCGGGTTTAAATACAGCATCAGCTCGTTTTAAATAATACCGACCAGTATTCAAAATATCAGTCAAATACTGGTCGATACTGAAAATTTTAAAAAATATGAGGACTTTTTGTAACATTTTCAAAAATTTATAAAATTTCCCTCCATCTCTCTTATCTCTCCTTCCTCATTTTTTTTCAAAGTTTTTTAATTAGTTATTTTATTTATTTCAATTTTATAATTAATTTTTAAAAATTTTTAAAATTTTCCTCCTGCCCTGTTATCTCTCCTCCCCTTTTTCTCAAAGTTTTTTAATTAGTTATTTTATTTATTTCAATTTTATAATTATTGTGAATTTTTAAATTTTGTTTTAAAATAATTATAAATTAAATGAAACTTAAAAATAAATTATTTTATTTAAATTTATTTTAATATTTTATATAATATTTATTAATAAAGTATTAATAAAAATATTTTATTTTTTAAATAAATAATTTAAAAATTATTATTTATAAACTAATATTTATTTTATATATTTTTAATTATTAAATCAATTTGATATCAAGTCTAATGCGGTATTTGTAATATTGGTTCAAGAGGAGTATGGTTTTATAAAAGAGATGTCATATAATTGAAAGAGAAGGAAGAGTTAAATTAGCTAGTGCATTTTTTAGATTAAATTCCTAAGGAAAGTAATCTAAATACCAAGGGGATGTTAAGATTTAGAATCCAGGGAAAGTGCTACTACTTTTCCTAAATTAGGAAAGTTTTCACTTTCCTAACTACTTAGAAAAATGAATCAAACGTAATAATTTAAATTTTAGAAAAAAGATTACTTTTCCAGTCAACAATTCATGCTAACCAAACGAGGCCTATATGTTTTGCGAAAAAGCCTTTTGCACCTCCTTTTTTATCCAAATTAATTGTTCACAGTACAACAAGTAGGAGTTTCGATTTTTATTTTTCCTACGATTTGCAATTTGTATCTAAAAGTTTTTAGCTATAAAATATTTTTCGTAGCTAATAGAATTTGACGACATTTTTAATTGTATGTTTATTTGATGACATTTTTAATTGTATGCTTGCTTTCATAGTGAAATATTTAGCTACGAAAAATACGGTAGCAAAAATAAAAAGAATAAAAAATAATGAAAACGAAGTCGTATTGTTCACTAAAATAATGTTGTTTTTCCATACTAATAACCTAAAGACGATGCTTGTCTCTATTTTTTCTTCATCTATCTTTGTCTTCCAATAATGCTATAATGTCCTTGTCTGTCTTCTCTATAGCATCCTCCTGTTTTCTCAAGCAGTTCATGTATCTTCTTCTGTTTTCGTCTGTCTTCTCTCTAATGTCCTTGTATTTTTTTCACCAATTGGCAACTTCTCTAGGTAATTCTTTTTTCAGTTCATTCCTAGTTAATGTAAGTTAGGGTTGAGTTAATTGATTAATGTAAAGTTGTAGTAGGTGTTATTTGGCTCAGAAAATCTATTCATATTAATGTCTTTCTTTTGTATGGAAGGAAGTCTTCAATAGCTACTTTTGATAAAGAAATCTTGTGTTCTAGTAGGGATTCAAGATCTTGTATATTCCAAGTTCTTTTTTGCAAGATGAGTAATAGTCTTCTTAAAGACAAAGGTGTTTTAGGTTAAGAGTTACCTATGCTCTTTTAGGAGTTATGTTCTAGTAACGTCTATAGTATCTACTAATTGGACAGTAAACTATATATTCTAGAACTTATATGTCCATCTGAGACCTTGCTTTGGTTTACTTTTCTCCTTAATTAATGTTGTATAAATGTGGTAACGCTTTCCTTCTTAATCCACTTTCTTTATCTCTTTATATATTGCTTCCTATTCCTGATTCATAACATGCATTATTTCTAAAGCATTATTCATCTTCCCTCTTCCTTAATGGTAGGCAAGCAAATGCATGGCTTAGTTTGGTGTTGGAAATGCTTTTGCTCAATATGGGTTATTTACTTGGATATAAAAATTAGTTGGCATTTGCAAAAACATATTATACTAACTAAAAAAATGGGTTATTTGGGTAAAATCATAAAGATAAGGAAGGGTACCTACAATATTCAATTGGCTATATAGTCATAATTTAGTTATGAAGTCACTTATTCAAACTTCCACACTCTAATGAACTTGCTATTATGGGTTATGGTGTCATCATTCCAATTGCTAAGCTTGTGATGGGAGGTCTATACCTTCCATGTACTTTGTCAATGTCCTCATCATTAAACATCTTTCTGTCATTCACTCTTTCCATCCTCAATTTGCCTCTACCTATAACTAAGGTGTTGTAATCCAAAACATAGCTTGAAAGAACTTCACCGATGTTCTGGTCCTGGACACATCATAATGTAGCCAAAATCTAATGACTATGTTTTATTTTTATTGTTAGTAATTTGACACCAAATTTTTCACCACAAAGATTCAACTTTTAGCTATATTTTTGAAATTTTTTAATTATGAAAATTTTCACAGCTAATACTTTTTATCTATGATTTTTGGAACATCACCTATAGTTTTTAGCTACAAAGAATTGGCGATGCTTTATGCGATAAAATAGACACATCACAAATAATTATATGCGACGTTTTTGAGACAATTAGCTATATTTTTTCCATAGCCAATTGTATGTTGTAGTGTCAGGTGCTCTTCTTTCATTGGAATTATTTCTTGTCAAATACAGTAGATCGAAATGCTAACAACAAATTTAAATAATACCATCATGCTTATAGAATTTAAAAATGTTTTAGTATCCTTAAAATTGTGTTTTATCAATTTAAGGGATCCAGCGTTTATCAAAGAAGTTCATAAGATTGATTCAAATGAAGGTGGACTAAGGCAATTGTAAAATAAGTAGTAGTGATTTTGCTTAACTTGGTTACTAAAGACATAATTGGTTATCTTAACATATTCTTTATTTTGAATATTTCCTTGAAACCTAAACATAGAATAAAGCTGGCTCTTGGAATATTATTTCTTGAATTAGATCAAGGTATGCCAAGATACTTGTGGAATGATTTGTTTTAATATAATAAAAAATTACTGGCGAAACTTTTAAAGGGCTATGTAATTAAATTATTTAGTTACTTTGAACTTTACTCTGAATTATAGTGAGATTAATTGCTTTTGATGGAAACTAAGGCACTAAAAGAGGTGGGACATAACAACTATTGTCAAGAATCACTACACTGACTTTGACATGGAAATGAATTCCTTCGAGACTACTCGAAAGAGAAGACATATTTTCTAATAGATCAAGATTATGCCAATTGTAGGACTAAAATAATATGTTTTGCCCATTAGTTATGATGTATCTAATATAGTTATATGTTACCTTGTGGTCAAGATTTTCTTTTTCATGTTTAAGAGACATTATTGCGTACTTTTAATCGCCAAATCATTTGGTTTAGACGTAAACAAAATGAATCCCTCACCTAATGTGCATTATGATTCTTATAAAATATCTATATTCTTTGTGATAGAATAGTTAGTGAATTTTATTAGTTTGGTTCATAGTTTTCTTTTCTTTATACTATGACACCCTTTACTCTATTTTATATTAGCATTATGGGACTTTTAAGAGAAACAACTTCAATGAAAGTTTCTTACAATTTTCTCAATGAATTTAAAGGTTTTAGAGGGTATTAACAAATGCATTGTCTAGTATGTATGATGTATGAAGCTAAGTATAGATTTAATCGACAAAGTTTACCTATATAGGAGAGTATTTCAAAGGTCCATGAGTTCATATGACTTTCAAATTTCTAAATGAGGGATATGCATTCTTTATGTATTTTTCTTAAGTATATTAGAGGTAGGATAAGACATTTATAAAGGATGTAGGCCAATTTTACCCTTACTGAACAAGATAGTGTATGATGAGGTTAAGATGCATTCGTCTAACCATTTGATGAATTAGAGGAAAAAATCGAAATCTTGTAAGGCTAAAATGGTAAAATCTTAATACATGTTACCAAATGCTTTTGAAAAGTCAATTTAAAGAGATAGTTGACATTATCTTTTTCTCTATAGTAGTTTCTTGAAAGATTTTGGGCTATTATGTTATTTCTTCACTATATCTCTACCATTTATGAAGGCATCCTAATTGTCACAAATAAGAGATGGAAGTATTTCTTATAACATTGTAGAGAACATTTTGAATATAATTTTGAAGAGGAAATTTTAGCTTGTTATATGTTTATAGTTTTGAAAATTTAGAAGGGCATGAGATTTTAAGACTAAGAAAATGTTAGCATTTGATATGTGTTAATTGCGCTATATTTTTAGTATGATCTTTTTGAGAGCAATTGCCTTGCATGTTTGTGGATTTGTATACGATTTAGTACCTAATTTAAATTATATTATAGTCACATGCCTACTTTAGCTACCCAATGAAGAAGTAAATTTGAGCAATTTAGAGCCAAGCTGGAGAGGTTTTGAAGTAATTTGGAGGAACAAGTTTTGAATATGGCTCTATGTTCAGTAACATCACACTTACATGTATTCAAACTGTGTAGCTTAAGGGTGCATTATTCTTCTTCGACAGCTTGGCACATAAACAAACACATGGCCCATATTACAAAAGGATACTTTTAGCTTCTTCAATAGTGCAATCATATGAAGGAACATAACCAGAAAATGGTCTTATGTTAACAAATAGGACATCTATATGGTATTATGCCTAATCCTGTGTTTTAAGCAAGATGTGTTAGATACAAAATAGAATAAAAATAAACCTAAAATCGGGTTTATATAGGTTTAAGACAATACCATTTGTATACTTATATTAACATTTATAGAATTTAGGATTTTGGTGGTAGTAAAGCAATCCAAGATAGACATGATTCAGTGTTAGTCTTGTGTTGATTAAAATTTTCTAGGATTTTGTCATAAAGGCTAAAAACATGATGGAGAACTGAAAAGAGACATCTAAGAGGACCAAAGATTAGTCACAATGTAGAGGAGACTTAAGAGCACATCATTAAGAATAATGTTAGAGAAAAGTGAGATTCCATTAAGACTTAATCAAGAAGCATCAAGATCTAAGAGTCATGATATCTCTCTCTTCTTTCATGTTATATTTATTGTTTATTTTTAGTTTACTTTATTTGATTATAAACTAAAATGGGATGTAGATTTAGGTGGAATGAACCTTATAATTATGTTTTGAGTTGATTCCTTTGATTTAGTGAAAGATTATTATTTCTTGAGAAATGTTCTTATATGCTTATTATGATGGATTAAAGTAGTGAATGTAGGTCTTATATATATCCTAGGTCACAACAACAGATGAACGTTGAATGGAGTCCTATATATGATCTATAATCTTTCTAAGTTAGAGTGAAATTTATCAAGGGAATTTATATAATTATTAATGTATTCTTAAGGAGTGTTGATGCAAGAGAACTTTCAGTCAAAATGTTTAAGAATAAGGAATGTATTGATTGATTGATTGATCATAAGTGTAAAATTGTAACTTTAGAATTCCTATCGGTAAAAGAAACTATGGTTAGTAATTAAATCGAGATAAATTCAAGCTAGGACTAGTTTTAGGGGGATTTTCAACTAAATCTATTATATCTACTAATTATTTATTATTATCTTTTGCCTTACCTAATTAACTTTTATTCATTGTTTTAATTTAGTTTATTTTCCTTTCAATCACATTATTTATTTAGTTAGATTAGATAATAAAAAGATGGTTATTACTAATAATTATAGTCCTCATAAGATTGATACTTAACTAACCTAAGCTACAGCATAAAAATGATAAATGCACTTGCCTCAGTAATTCTTTAGTATTATTTTTATGTTTCATTTCATTTGTATCATATCAAGTTTTTGATGTCATTATGGATGATTATAATATTATGAATGACTTATTTTTATTTCTTATAATTTATATCTTTAATTTCTTAATCTAAGTATTTCTTTTCTTTTCTTTTCTATTTATTTACTTTTATATTTTAGAGCTCTCTTTCTTGATCTTGTTATTATGGTTAAATTTCAAGATTTGGGTATTTCCTACTTTGTCAACTAAATATAATAAAAGGATGGTTACTACGAGAGATAATGCTATGCTAAATTTCAAGATTTGTGTATTTCCTACTTTGTCAATTAAATATAATAAAAGGATGCTATGAGAGGTAATGCTATGCTATCACTTATGACATCATTAGACACTTAGAATCAAAGGTAAGATAATTTGTATTCGCAACTTAATTGGTTATGATATTTGTAGTAAGGATAATTCTAATTATGAATTTCAAGCACCTTATAGTACTTGACAACTAACCAATCAAGATTATTTTATGGTGAACTAGCTTCATAACATCGCTATGGTGATCCTTATAATATGTGGTGGAAAGACTATCTAAATTTTGCATAGAACAATCAAGCTTTATTCGAATTTCAACAATAATAACAACAATAAGGGAAGCCTAGTCTTGAGGAGAATGTGACAAGATTTAGCATTAAAATCGAGACTAGTATATAAAGGAATAGAGAAAAATATTCCATCTTTGCATGGGGCATTCAAGTTTTGCCAATATTCATTCAACAATAATAGTAAGAAGGGAAGTCAAGTCTTGAGGTCCATAACAAAATCCATTACCACAACTTAGGCTTCATTCTAGAGGATCGATGCCTCTATCCACAACCCGAAGATTTAGATTAAACATCTCACTAAGATAATCTCTAAAAAGCAGCAAGGTGTTTTACTTAACAAAACTAAGCCAAACAATATAGAGTAAGTTGATACAATAACATTGGTCAGGAGTTTTAGGTTGAAGAGAAAGAGGAAGATAAAGAAGAGAATGATGAAGCTATTGTTCAAGAAGACAAGGAATAAGAGAAGGATATGGAGCCAAAGAAGGAAGAAGAGAAACAAGATGAATTGCAAATGAAATTATGATGAGATCATAATTATAAGATTCATATTGCACTTATGTAGTATCATTAACTTGTTCTTAGTCACTGTTCTATTAAGACTGGACATTAATATGATGAAAAAAACTAATAGATGTCACAATTTTTTTTTATAAAGGAAGAAGTCTATCTCATAGGTTAAAAAATGTAAATACTTAAACAGCTGTGTGATAATTAGAATTATTGGTAATTCTAATTAATATAATTACACTATGAAAATGATAAATGCACTTACCCACTGATTCTTTAACATTATTTTTGCATTTTGTTTTACTTATATCACATCAATATTGTTAAATTCCTTTAAAAGAGTTCCTCTCCAAAAACAGTTAAGGAAATCCTTTTCTAAATTCCTTCTAATCAAGTGCCAAGTTTTGATTTAGAAATGACCATTGAAATTATATAGACTTGAATTTGTATTGAAGCTGAAATTGTTGAGTGTCTTGTCGGCGTCTTCGTTACTGAAAGGTCCTCTAAGAAACCAGTTACGAAAGGCAAAAAAGTTTTAGGACCTAGGCTAGAGATGTCTTGGTGAAACAACGAGGTTCCCTTCCTGTGCGAGTAGAAGTTTCAAGTGCCAGAAGATTAGATCCTTAACTGAATCAGAATTAGAGAATTGAGCTACAATGATCTTGAAAGGTTAAAATTCTGTTGAAGTTTCTTATGGCAACCGTGATCATGAAAGAAAGATAAATTATCAAATTCACCTCTGAATCAATTTATGCCAACTTTTTGGTGTACAAGTCGTTATGCTGATGCAATGCCTCTTTATTGTGCATCATGACATGTTTTCCCAAATTCTTCTGTGCAACTGATGTAATCCTGATTGATTGCTGCATTGTTTTTTAATTTATTTAGCGGTAGCTCATCAGAGTGGAAATCTGTCTGTCATTGTAAGAATACGTACTAAGCTTAAATGGGCAAACATATATATACCGTCCTCTCAATGGAAAGCCGACCACGAAATTGTATATATAAAAGCTTGTAAATCTAGGAAAGATCTTTATGATCAATGTGTGGATACTCTCTTCAACACAGTATCTGTTTTGAAAAGGCTAAATGGGCATCGCGAAAGGACAAGACCTCTCGAGGACATAGGTCTCCATAAAGCTGTACACGATTATATAATTAAGCTGACATCTACATTTCACCCATGGTTTTTGTCGATGGGTAGAAACACTAACTTCAAATTCAATCATATGACGTGGTAAGTGAGATGTTTAATTTGCCAGATGCCGCTACAGTTGATGGAATGGAGACGAGAGGAGTGCCAAAGGAGGAGTTCAGTTTTCATGCTTCCTATACCAACATCTGTCTTAGAATTATTGCTCCCCTGATAAGTTTTAAATTAAATCTCAAAACTTACCATGTTCATACTAATTTACTATATTCAAAACTCAAAACTCTTTTAGATCCTGTAAGAGTAAGGGACAACCTTGAGATTGGAGTTTTGGGAGACGTCAAGGTCCTGCTTCAGGTGATAGGTGAAAACGATTACTTCTTTTGTAAAGCATAGCGATTTAGTACAGTATAAGACAGATGATTTCACCTATGATGAAAACCTTGGCTTGGACAACACTTGCTTCGGCATGTTCTTTGAATAATGGGTTGATGCAACAACCAAGAGTCGGCATAACAATATTGGGCTAGGCAAGTTATACTCCTAAAGCCTTAAAAGTTGTCATACTCCCAACTATTCAAAACTCTGGACTAGAACCTGTGTTGGGTCAGGTTAGACCTTAACGCTTCTGTCCTTCTCAGTGATTCGGGCTCAGTCTCTCTGAAGATAATAGGACTCCACGCCTGATCTCCCAAATGCCTAACTTGGAGTGAAAACTATGGTCCATAAGTACGACTGTGTAATGGCTTAATACTGGCTTTCCTAACTAAAATCTTAGATAGTGCTTACTTGTATACGACTAGAACTAAATTCCAAGTCATATCAGTATGCTGTACTGTACTCATTATGGCAGAATCACATAATAAAATTCAAATTTTATTACACTAAGCAACATCCCACCCGAAGCCATACCCTTGTTTAAGAAAATAGACAGAGGTGCTTGAAAACTAAGATGCTCTTTTGTGCTTAAAATAGAGGGTGACTTATTAACTGTGTGCATGGACTTGCATATTTAGAGAGTAAGAATCTCTCATAATCAAGAAATGCGAAATTGTGGCTTCAGTGTTTCGTTATTTTTTTAATAGTCATATTATTTACATATTTTGTATGAATAGAAGTAAAATAATATATTAAATTATAAGATCGTATTAAGAAATTATAAATTATACAATAAAATATTGATAAAAGAATCTATATTAATAATTGTTAAATAACAGGACCTTTAAAATTAAATTTAACCATGATTTTGTAATTATAGTAGATAGCCATGGTTGTGATTTTCTCATAAGTTTAAAGTGACGTACTAAAAATTAACTTGAACTTATATACTTAGCATTGAATATTGTGTTATATGCTCGAGTCTTTGAGAAAATACTTTTAAATATATAACTTTATATCCACTAGGAAAACAAATTAGTAATATTTTTTACATATGAATTGATAAATAATTTAAAATATTAAATTTTTAGAAAATCTATATGACGTCAAGAGACAATTTTTAAAGAAACTTTAATGAGGTCAAGAGAAAAAAAATGTATTTTTACTTGTAAAAAGAAATTGTAAATATAATTTAAAGCTCAATGATATCTAATATGTGTTTATTTTCTTCAAGAGTCCGCCAGGAATAACAAATCATAGGTTTTTGGTGGCCGTTCAAAATTATATTGACCTTCCAATACTGTTAATTCCGAATGAATATGAACATGGAAAGTGAATAATGGGGGATTAGATCACAAAACATCAAGAAGATGGAGACAATATAAATTCACAATCTTTCATGACACAAAAACATAGCTTTCACTACGTATGTGTCATTCTCATGCCATATTATGTTGAAAATACCTACATATGAGCGTCTCATATTGAAAAAAGAGGGAAAAGAAGACTAACATATAAGCTTAGTGAGCTCTTCTATCTATTGTCAATTGATTTTATAATGAAACCTCACTTGGGCTTGTGTATGGTCTAACTTTCCTTCTATTATAGGCCCGTAGGACTATTGCAAATTTTACAAGGTATCAGAGTACGTTTGGTTCGGATTATTAATTTCTAGTTATTCGTCTGGATATCCAGTCCTGGTGGCCCTATCCGGTTATCATTGTGTTTATTTTAAGTGACAACTGGATATCCAGTCCCAGTAGCATTTGATGGGGAGTGTTGAGAATACCTACATGTGAGTGTCCCATATTGAAAAAATAGGAGAAAGAAGACTAATATATAAGCCTAGTGGGCTATTTCACCTATTGTCAATTGGTTTTAGAATAAAACCTCACTTGGGCCTATGTGTGGTTTAACTTTCCTTCTTATATGAGCTCGTAGGCCCATTGCAAATTTCACATGATATCAGAGCAAGTTTGGTCCGGATTATTAATTTCTCAGTTATCTGTCTAGATGTCCAGTCTCAGTGGCCCATTCCGATTACCACTGTATTTATTTTAATTGACAATTGGATGTCCAATCCAAGTTGCATTTGAGGGGAGTGCTAATAATATCCACATGTGAGTGTCCCACATTAGAAAAAGTGGGAAAAAGGAGTCAGGTTTGGTTCAGATTATTAATTTCTTGGTTATCCATCTAGATGTCTAGTCCCAACGGCCCGGTCTGATTACCAATGTGTTTATTTCAAGTAGCAACTAGATGTCCAGTCCCAGTTATACTTGAGGGGAGTGTTGAGAATACCTACATATGAGCATTCCATATTAGTAAAAAAGAGGAAAGAAGACTAATATATAAACTTAGTGGGCTACTCCACCTATTGCCAATTAGTTTTAGAATGGAATGGAACCTCATTTGGGCTTGTGTATGGTTTAACTTTTCTTCTCGTGTGGGCTCGTAGGCCTATTGTAAATTTCACATGGTATCAAAGTAGGTTTGATCCAGATTATTAATTTCACAGTTATCCGTCTAGATATCTAGTCCCAGCGGCCCGCTCTAGTTACCACTATATTTATTTCAATTGACAATTAAATGTCCAGTCCCAGTTGTACTTGAGGGAAAGTGTTGATAATACCTACACGTGTGCTTCCCATATTAGAAAAAAGAGGGGAAAGAAGACTAATATATAAACTTGGTGGGCTACTCCACCTATTGCCAATTGATTTTAAAATAGAACCTCACTTGGGCTTGTGTGTGGCCTAACATTCTTTCTCGTATGAGCCCATAGGCCCATTGCAAATTTCACATGATATTAGAACAGGTTTAGTTCAAATTATCAATTTTTCGATTGTCCATCTAGATGTTCAGTCCCAGCAACCCGGTCCGATTACCACTGTGTTTATTTAAAGTATCAACTAGATGTTTAATCCTAGTTGCACTTGAGGGGAAGTGTTGAGAATATCTATATGTGAGCGTCCTATATTGAAAAAAGAGAGGAAAGAAGAGTAATATATAAACTTAGTAGGTTACTCCACCTATCGCCAATTGGTTTTAGAATGAAATCTTACTTAGGCTTGTGTGTGGTCTAACTTTCCTTCTCGTGTGAGCCCATAGATTCATTGCGAATTTCACACGGTATTAGAGTAGGTTTGGTCCGAATTATTAATTTCCCAATTATCCATCTGGATGTCCAGTCTCGGTAGTTTGGTCTGGTTATCACTGTATGTATTTCAAGTGACAACTAAATGTCTAGTCCCAATTGCACTTGAAGGGGAGTATTGATAATACCTACATGTGAGCGTCCCATATTTGAAAAAAGAGGGGAAAGATTAGTATATAAGCTTAGTAGGCTACTCTACCTATTGCCAATTAGTTTTAGAAGGAAACCTCACTTGGGCTTGTGTGTGGTCTAATTTTCCTTCTAGTGTGGGCTCATAGGTCCATTTCAAATTTCACATGGTATCAGAGCAGGTTTGGTTCGGATTATTAATTTCTCGATTGTCCATTTGGATGTCCAGTCCCAGCGGCCCGATCTGGTTATCACTGTGTTTATTTCAAGTGACAACTGGATATCCAGTCCCAATTGCACTTGAGGGGAAGTGTCGAGAATACCTACATGTGAGCATCCCATATTAGAAAAAGAGGAAAAAGAAGACTAACATATAAGCTTAGTGGGCTACTCCACCTATTGCCAATTGGTTTTAAAATAGATCCTTACTTGAGCTTGTGTGTGGTCTAATTTTCCTTCTCGTGTGGGCTCGAAGGCTTATTGCAAATTTAACATAGTAGTCTTTAGCAGCAAGTAATTTCAATGAAACAAAACTCTTAAAGCTTTTTAACTATTTCAAGCAAAATTTGTATGAGGCCATGCGTTTGGGCAGACTTTATACCTCGAAGCAAAAAAAAAAAGAAGAGACATATAAAAGAGGTAAGAAAGTAAAGATTCGGAGTTCACGTTCTTTAATTAGCAAATATGCACGCAACCCCTTGCAAACATTTTCTTTGATGTTGCTTCCAAGGTTTATTTTCATGTTTGATGTTAGGAAATTGGGATATTATCTCATTATTATGGTACAAGCAAATAAATTTTTTTCATAATTTTTCATAAAAGAAAATCATTTTAATTTTATAATGTGATTACTTTATAAACATAACAAAACATAAAACATAGTATGAGTATTGATTTTTCCTACAGTTCCCCTTAAATCTATAATTTATATGAAAATCATTATAACTATATAAGTGTTTTGACACAAATAAGTGGAGAGAACTTTATAGGTAGAACTAATGGTGTGAGTTCTTATAGAACCTATACTTATTTATAGTAAGATTTAAATCTTTATTAGTTTAATTGAAAAAGAATTTTAATATCAATTAAAATTTAATTAGAATTACAATTAATTCTAGCTAAATACTAACTACATCTCAATAAGATCTAATATTAGTCTTTATTTATCAAATATTTTACATTTGGTCTTCAGCATCTCAAACTTTACAATTAAGTTAACTTCATTAAATTAGTTTTTCTCTATTTTTGGGTGACTCATTAATTGTATAAATATGTTGACAATTTATATAAATTATAATCCTAAATAATATTATGATTAGATAAATCAAATTCTTTTAATTTATCTTT
Organism: Erythroxylum plowmanianum; assembly: GCA_025531925.1. Lineage (NCBI taxonomy): Eukaryota > Viridiplantae > Streptophyta > Magnoliopsida > Malpighiales > Erythroxylaceae > Erythroxylum > Erythroxylum plowmanianum. The sequence continues at coordinate 21,511,461 of JANVCQ010000008.1, forward strand.
AATTTTCTAATTAAATAGTTTACATCAATATATCAAGATTGTTGTCTACAAACACATCATGATCATCTAAAGACTAGAAACGTTAAAGAAATTTTAAATGACATTTTAGTATACGATTTTTTAGAATTTAATTATTTCATTTTATAATATTTTGATTACAAAAAATGAAATTAGTGTCTACTCCATTTGAAACTATATTCTCAAAATCTCATTCCACTTTGGCTCAAGTTTTCTTAAATCAATACTAATTGATAATAATGTAGTATTATTCATAATTACTTTAGAATGATTATTCTTATATTGATCATCTAACTACTTTTATATAATTAATGCCATATTCAATAACTATCAAGCGGGCTACTCTTGACTATGAAAAATCATAAGTAATATCAAAACATAATAATTTTATATGATATACTTTGAAGAATTTAATTCGAAGAATCACTTATATAATTTTTACAATCAACATTTATTTAGATATACAAGTATGTTTTGTATAAAATTCTCATATGAAGTAGTTCAGTGGACTTTTTCTCTAAGAAGCACCCATAAGTTTATTTAAATATTTCTATACTTTAGTATATAAGATCAATTATTTCCTTTATAAAAAAGAAATATAACACGAACTAATCTTTCTGCTTTATTAATGTTCAATCTTAATAAATAAACTAACAAAATAATTTAGAGATAATAAATAAATGCAATATGAATATTATGATTATGATCTCATTATTAATTTATTTATAAATATATTTATCTTATGGACCTTATCTTCTACATTAGTTATTTAAACAAACATATATAATATAAAGAGTATTTTCAATTATTTATGTCACAAATACTCAGCTAATTGATTGTTTGTAGGGAAAAACCATCACACTAAACATCATTATTTCATTTATTTCACAAGATTGTGATTAATCAACATAATAATGTAAATTAATTGTGTTTTTAATTTATAAAAATAAAACAAATAGTATTGCCATTCCAATTAAAAAATAAGAAAGAAATTCTTCTTGATGAGTGAAAATGTTGACTTGTGATAAATTGTTTCAGGTGGTCCATTCATTCCTACTAAATTCATAAATGAGAGAAAAGTTACTAAACTAAAAAAAGAATTGGACCTTTAAGATAAGAGACTAATTTTCTTAAATAATAAGGCTTTTCAAATTTTATTTTATGCAATAGGAAGAAACAAATTCAATAATCTTTATGTTTGAAATGACTGATGAAATTTTTTTAACAATTTAGAACTTAAATATAACGAACAAATCAAGCAAACTTGAGTAAAGTGATTGTGCTAACATATCAATATAAATTTCAAACGAAGCATGATGAAAGCATATCTGGTATGTACACTACATTTATTGACATTATTAATGCTCACAAAGGCTTAGGCAAAATATAAATTAAGGGCATCTTTGTTTCCATTTATGATTTTGGTTTTCAATTTTTGTTTCAAATTTATAAAAATCTTTGTTTGAATTTTTGTTTATGATTTTTCCAATTTTCAAAATTTACGAAAATCCAAAAATTGATTTTTGTTTTTTCTATTTGTTTCACAATTTGATTTACTATCAATTAAATATATATCATTTAATCATTTAATTTATTAATTATTAACACTTCAATTTAATATAATATTTAATTAAACAATTATTAATGAATATGATTAAATTTAAAATAATTTGAAAATATATAAATTTTATATAAAAATTTGATTTAATAATTTAAATATATTGAAAATAAATATTAATTCATAAATAAATTTAATTTATATATTATTTATTTTAATAAAATAAAATATTTTTTTTGATAATTTATTAATCAATATTATATACGAAATTAAAATAAATTTAACTAATTAAAATAATTTATCTTTAAGTTTTATTTATTATGTCATTGTTATTAGTAATAAAAATATTATTATATTGACATCAACAAAAAAATATAATTTTCTTTTTATTTGGAAGAAAAACAAAAATTAACAATAGAAAACAAAAACTAAAAACCATAACAAAAAAATAAAAGTGAAACCAAATGATCCATCATCTTATAGTGTTGTGGAAATTGCTTAGTTCTTTTCCAAATTCTTGGGAAGCTAAGGTAATGGTAATTTAAGAAGAAAATGACCTAAATTGCTACTATTGAATCTAATGGGAAAATACCTATTCCTCCTTTTAAACATATTTTAAATCAAGATTAGAGTATGATCATATATCAAGGGGTTCATAAATTAAACTTGGCTTTACTTTAGGGACTTAAAGCAAACACTCACCATTAATTAAAGCCCTATCTACTTTTTCCTAACATGCCACCTTAATATTTGTTTACTAATCCAAGTGTAATAGTTTCCCTTAAACCTCAAATATATAACCCCTAACTTCTCCACACAATCATTGAAATCAGGAGAGTAGTTTTTCAAGGTCACACGATAACCTTATGCTTCTGATGTCATTAATGTACTATTGAATCTCCTAAAATAATCTAAGGGCTATTAATCATAAAGCCAATCTCTTGTAGTTTATCCTAAAGCATTTTCCTTTAAAAAGCATGATTTGATCCATAGATAAAGGAAATCATCACTTTTATATTCTCTTATATGAACACATAAATAAGTGCACAACATGATCATTAGATTGCAAAGCTTGCACGTTAAACAATTTTTGAACATAATTAATCACAGTGTCTATAGTAGTGATTGTGATGGTTTGACAAGAAAGACCATTGATTCCCAAAAAGATAATCTTCCCCTATTCAATTTAGTCTCTAAAAATGCCTTTTAAAGCAGACTTATTGTTCAGAATGAAGTCCTTTAAGAATAATTGTTTCGAGGGGCTATTAACAACCTCACGTTCTAAGAAATTATTAACATTGATCCGGACCTAGTTCGTACCCTTGGAGGTCAAATAAAAAATATAATCCAAGGATTACAACATAGAGTGCAACCTCGGGTCATCTCACTTAATCAAAATCTAAATGAATGGACCTAAACTAACCTATATATCATGAAATGCAAGCTAAATTGGTAAGGACGGGGTTTTGATATTTGGAAACCTTAACTGAATTAAATGGAATTGTAAGAAAGATGTATAAAATATATTTTTGGATTTTTGGGAATGGAAAAAAAAAGATAAAGACAATGATCAAATGGTGATAATATCCTCTTGAAAATGAGTTTTGGCTATCATAGTTCGAAATCAATTTTTTGTGGGGGTGGAAATCACTAAGTTTCAAATGAGTAAACCTTAAAGAACTCTTTAAGTCCAAGATCTTAATCAATGAACTCCATTTCTTAAGACCTTGTTAAATGCCTTTAGTGTTAGTAGTGGGTAAGTCAATGCAACAAGTCACTTTGGGATCTCAAATAAACTCAATATCAAACACAACCATGCTAGATAAAAGAGATTCAACAAGATCACAAATAGACATATATGAGACTTCATATATTTAAGGTCAAAGTTCTACATCAACAAATCCTGACCACACATTGAATATCCAACACTTGATTAAACTCTAATCAAGAATGTTAAACTACAAATTACAAATCCTAAACCGAGGAGTTCATAAATCCTAGCTAAACATGGATTAAGTTATTCCCTTTTTAAGCCCGTTGAACTCAAGCCATTGCTACATCTTCAAGAAGAGAGAGGTGCCTAGCTATGCATAGCTTCAAGAGACTTCACAACTGAGAATCCACTGGAGATACCCATGGTAGCAATCACCGGTGGAAAAATAGAAGAAAATGGTATGGATGAGAGAAGACGATGGTGTGCGTGAAGATGGAGTTGAATGAGATGATGGAATAATAGTATCAAGTGTCAGCTCACTCTCCCCCGTTGTAAGTTAGCCTAAAATAGGTCTTTTTCATAAAATGGGTTAATGGATTGGGTTGCACAATCGGTTAGTTTGTCGAAAATAGTCCGGTTCTGTGCCAATTTGAAGGTTTCACCGCAGTGAACTTTTCCCGAAAGATTTATTCAGTCAACTTTAGCTTTTTCCGTGGCGCAAACATTATCTTCGCTGCGGAGAACTTTTCCTGAAAGGTCTCTTTAGTAAATCTTCAGATTTTGCCGCGGCAAAACTTCAACGTTGCTGTGGCAAACTTGCCTGTTGCCCTCGTTGACTTGTTGACTTGTCATCTTGGCCTTCACTCCTTTGCTCTACTTCTTAAATCTCCTATAATGAAAAATAGTAGTTTGGAGTATCAATTGTTCTAAACAATCAATCTAGTGCAATTACCCTCAAACTACATAAATTCAAGACAGGCACTCAAGAGTTAAATTAAGCATAAAATCCGAAAATAAAAGTCAAAAAGTATAATAAAAACCATGAAATCGTCACCAATTGATATAGAAAACTTCGGTTCAATCAAATTCTCCCACACTTAGACCTTTGTACTCCTGGACAAAGTTTATAAAAATCAAACCGACACAAGTGTATAAGAAAATTTCGACCATGCTTAAAAATGAGAGTAGAAAATTAGTTAAGTCACTTCCTCAGAAATTAACCCAAGCAGTCTGAAAGACCGCTAAGAAAATAAACACTATAAACATTTAATCCAAGAGATTGGGCAAAAGAGATTTATCTCAAGGTAATATGTTTATTCTTTCAACTTACTTGTCTTGGGATAATGTCACTCTACAATCTACTTAGTCCATTCTCTTCCATAAGCTTGTGATAATTCTACCTCTCCACCACAAGAACTATAATTTTGAAAATCAAGAGGACTTTTCAAGGTTGTAATGTACGGAAGGCTAAATGAAATATAGTGAACAAAAGAAGGAAAAATGAGTACATGCACTACAATTATTTTTCTCATGAAATAAATGCCAACTATGCATAAGGAAATATTTACATAAACAACAAATGTAATTTAACACATTTTTGTTACATTTCTCTTTTGAGAAAGCTTTTTGTCTTTTTTTTTGAAACTTTTGAAACTCTTTTTCTTTCTTTTCTTTTGTATAAAAACCCTTGTTTTGTTTTTTTTTCAGCTTTAACTAGAGACGAGATACTCATATTAATTGTGAAACATGCAAGCACTCAAAAGAAAGCCCAAAGGGCTAGCAAAGGTTAAGTGTTTGGGTAAGTAGGGTTTGAAAAGGAATGCCTCTATCATATTAACAAAATTTTAGTTCATCAAGCTTTGATCAAGAATTAAAACAAGTTCTACAGAGATATGAAATTAAGCAGATACACACAAAAATGAAAGAATTTAGGCCAAAATATTCTTCCAACAAGGTTAGTATCTCAATTAAACAATCTCAAGGTTTAAAAACACATAATGTTTCTCTCTTAGCGTACTCTCACTTGCTTCTCGTGAAAACATTAAAAATGAAATTAATCGAAATCAACCATCATTTAAAAACTGTGTTTTCAAAACCACAGGGATAACTTTGAAATTTATAAAATCTTCAAGACACAAGAGTGAAAAGAATCTAATTTGGGAGAATTATTGAAATGAGGAAATTTAAAACAGTTTCTTTTATGAAGGATAGCATCGCCGCGACAAATCTCAAATTTGCAGCGTCGCTGCAGCAAAAAATTGCAGACAAACTTGAAAAATGTGAATCACCTCAATTACCAAGTTTAAAAATTTGCATATGACACACAAATGACTTGCCCAAGTGATTAAATGGCCAAAGATGATGCATAAACAAGAGATGCCAAAATGGAATAACCTCCCCAACACTTAAATATCATATTGTCCTCAATGTGAAGAACAATTAAAACACATTATGCATTGAAAAGGAAGTGGAAGGCTAATGAATAATAAAACATTGGGAAAAGCATAATGAGAATTATATAAATAACTGGCCATTAATTTTGTACATGACAAAAATGTAACTGAGTATCCAATAAACTAAAAAATAAAACATAACTAGCTAAATCACAAAGAATAATGGACTTAAGCTACTTCATAGGAAGATCATGTTCAAATCCAGAGGGACTTACTCCTGATGTACTAGCACTGCTCAAAGGGTCATCTTCATCAGATGATAGCCGGAGATGAAGGTGCTCGGCGAGCAATGCATCCATGCGTCGACGATACAGTATATCCCAGTCATATAATGCCTTCTGCCTAGCTATCTCCTAAAAGAGAGTGTCTCGGAGATGAGAGAGATCTGCACAAAGTCTGTCAACTCTACCAACGAGGGTCTGTAAAGTCACGAGCTCAGAAGCGTCCTGAGCTAGAGGATCATCCTCGTCTGGTGCCTCAGCTGCTGTGGTTAGACCAATATCTTGAACTTGGGTAGAGGGCTGAGGTGGGTAAACGGTGGGTTGCTTTAGGCGGGTATACCTAAAGAGAGGGAAAGGGTCAAAATAGCTGTCATTTTCTAATTCCGGGACATTGTGTGCTCAGAATATGTCGGTAATGAGATGGAAAAAAGTGATAGCATTGGTGAATTTTGTGGTGGTGATGGAGTCATGTAAGGCGGAGGCGATAGCATCAGCTATATTGACTAGGCGACTAATCATTAGGAGGTAGATATGGAGGGCTTGTTGTTTAGTCACATAGGCAAGGCAAGAGGTTGGGATGATATTGTTGCACACTAGATGGAGCCAAGGACGAGCTACGGGTCAGAGATCGGATCTTTTTAGCTATAATTAGTAATATCTGGGTCGATGCCATTCGATGCCCTCTTGATAGCGGGTGGATAATTATGTATCAACTGCTCGTAGTGGCAACGGAGAATGGGAGGAAGATTGAAATGGCGATGGACACTAACGGTGGTGAATGCATTGGGTGCTTTAACACCACGAAAGTTTATTTCCATGGTGTTAAGGAATCTGGCATAGGTGTAGAAATGGTGAATGAATTTATTGTTGCCTTGGTCACAGGGTTTGACTAATCCTATAAGTT
>JANVCQ010000008.1:21518428-21534998 GCA_025531925.1 Erythroxylum plowmanianum
ACTAATCATTTCTTGCTTTTCAACTTCCATTTCAATCAACTAATTCATTTTAACTTTCATAACTCATACAACTCTACCCAAATTTCAAAGTCATCAAAATCAATCACTTCATTTCTCATCAATCTCCTTTAAGCACAATAACATCTATAACCCAATTCATATCCGAAAACACTCATTGAATTCATTTTAATATTTCTAATTTCCACCGAAGGTTCAGGGTCCAACATATGGAATAATTATACAATTAATTAAGCACACGCCAATTTCCCTCACACTTAATCTTTGACTGTCCTTAAGCAAAACCTCAAAATTTAGATCACAGACTTGAGACATTTACTCATTTCCTATATTTCCCATGATTACATAATCATAAGCAAAGATGAATTACTTTCAAAAACCATAGCAAGAAATTAACATTCAATGCTTCTACTCATAATCAATCAATAATCATCACCTTAGAAATTGAGCAATCTAGAGGTAGAATTGGAAAATGTGTTTAAATAACATATATTCATGGGTGCACTCAAATACCATTCATAATCAAGACATCCCACAACTTTGCATATCATTTCATTTCTCCACTACTAAGGTTCACATGTAAAATTATGGATCAAAAAGGACTTTTCAAAGTTGTAATGTGGGAAAAGGTAAGATGAGATGTATTTGGGTCAAGCAGCATGAAAGCCATTAGAGCTAGTGGAAAAAAGTAACATAATGTAACATCAAGTGTAAAAACCAACATTCACTTATAATTGTGTACATCAACTATGATGAATGCAAAAATGATGTTTTGCATCTTAAAATCGAGCTCTCACACACAAACCATATGAAGCATAAATCACTCACAAAAGTTAGTCATAAACAAGACTTTGTAACCATAGGTAGTGACCATTGAAAGCAACATCCACCTCATATTCAACATACTCAAATAACCCATTTAATATCATTTAGGAGGATGCATTAACTATGAGCAACTTTTCATACCACATGCATTTCCTCCTTGATGCATCTGTTTAAACACACACATTGAAAGAAACTACATCAATATGGGAATTTCAATGATAAGATAAAATGACATCCTAACAATTATAACTATCTGACACATATTCATAACCCCACACTTAGAATTTTGTACATCCACAAACTCAACAGGAAACAAATGTTTTACTAGCTTTAAGGCTTGGGTAGGGCATTTGGTTAGGTGCATGTAATGTGATTTATTAAAAGGAAAGGCTAATAAAGCTCAAAGGGGGTTAGCAAAGGAAAATTCACATAAATGGGTAAGCAATTTGGCTAATGTAGCTCGTAATCAATAAAGAATACCTAATCATTTTCATGAAAATGCATGTGATAAAATGTGGTCTTGGATAGAAAATCAAAGCAAAGTAAGGGTGTACATGTGATGAAGGTCACACATAAACAAAGACAATAGATGTGTCAGTCTAATAAAGCTTAAAATCTCACCTACTTTTTCTACTATTAGTCACTATTGTTCTAAAGATAATGCAGATTGATTAATCATAAAAGTAGAAAAACATGCTAAAGTTGTTATGGAATTCTCTAGTCAATTCATTCTCTATTCATGACTAAATAATCCTTTAAGCAACAGAAAAATAGGAAAATGTTTATTTTTATTTTATTTTATTCTCTCTCTCATGTTGATTGAAAACTTAAAAAAAAGAAAGAAACAAACCAACCTAGAAACACACATGCATATTTCTAACTAATGTGAAAAATAAATGAAACGAAATTTACTTCCCTTAGGTTGCCTTCCAAGAAGCATCTTCATTTAGTGTCACTAGCTCAACTATATGTTTTCTCCTCACGTAACGAAATTGTGATCTTTAGGTGTCACAGTTTGAGCCACTTCTACGCGAGGTTGTTCAAGATAGGGTTTTGGTTGATAGTCCGTGATATTAAACATATTCCCTATCTTTAAAATCCCACTCTCTACTAAGTCTATGCTCTCAGGAAATATTTCAAATGACTCTTTACCTTTTTCTTCTTCGTTTAATTTCTCTAGCTTGCTAGGTAAAGGTAACAAGTCAGTCTTAGTAACTAATTGGAACTCAGTATTTACCTCCAAGCTAAAAGATGTATCCTTTTCTGCTTCGAGCTCCTTCCCACTTTTCTGACTTCACAAGTAATTCCTTAAGTGTTACACTCAAAATTCTCAAGCTCCTTATCTCTCTGTAAGGCCTTTATGCTAACGTCCCTTGGGTACATCAAGGGACGATATGGTTCCATCTTTTTACCTTATGAGGCAAGGTAGTCGAGAGCTTCCACCAGCTGACCCATTTAACTTGCCAATTTCTAGATTTTAAAATTTGTGTGTTACTGGAATTGCATCTCTTCATGTTGAAATTGCATCATATCCTCCTAAAACTTTTGTACACTCTATTGAAGACCTTGTTGAAGTTGAATATTGTTACCAGCCATAATAGGATTCAAGTCTTCTAGAGACACACCTAATTTTTGTTGGTTTTCCAAACCTTGGATGCTTTACCTTTTATCATGTTGGAATTGTAGAGTATTCTGCTGAGTCTGTAAGTTATTATATTGAATTTGGATACTATTAGCAACCATAAGATTGGGCAAATCTTCAGAGATGGATTGGAGTCATAATAGGAAGCTTCTGGTCTATACGAGAATTGTTGTGGATCCTGTAAACTATCATGGAAGTAATTTTGCTAGTTATCCCGTTGCACTTAAAATATTCTAAAAATACCTAGGTAATCCTACTTGCAAGTATACAAGGTAGATGTAATGATTACCCAGGGTTGTCTCCTACGAAGGTGAAATTGGTTCACTTAAATTAATCTCAAACAACAAAAAAACAAATGTAATTCTAAACATTCTATCCTGATCAAATTAGTCTGAAAACTAAACTGGATCAACCTGAGGAAAAAACGAGTAAAAATCGAAGTGGAAAACTCTTAAAAATTAATTTCACTAATTTAATCTCCTATACATGATAAAGGGGAAACGAATGGACATTTTTCTTACCAAAATTAACAACTTAGCCCTAAGATCAACTCGAATAATTAACTAATCTAACTTTCGTATTCGACAAGTTATCAACCGAAATAATTATGGAAACCTGACTACTAATTACCACTTAGGTTAATATATTTATAATTATTAACCTAAGCATCTATAGTTTCTTGTTCCATATTAAACTTCTCCTCTCGGACTTTCATTTAATACCAAAATGATGCAAAGTTTGATCATTCTATTACATCCATTCAGTTCAAAAACTATAGTAAACATAAGACAACAACACCATCCCTCAATTATGCATATTTGACTAAAATGGCTACATTAATACTCAAGAAAAGGGATCAACCCATCATAGAAATCACAAGATTCATCATTTTTAAGCACTTCAATCCCATCTTAATCAGTATAAGACAAGTATTAAAGCAACAAACCAAGTAAATAACCTAAATAAACTATCAAAAGTTAATAGAGTATGGGTCAGTTAAGCATAACAAGGCATGAGTGTATAACAGAGAAGTAAATGTAGCAAAACAACAAGAAATAGTAAACAAAAAACAATAGCAGGTGAGGGTGTTGCTCCTGTCACTCTCAAGCTTCCCACATTAGCTCTCTCCCTTTGCTTCTAGTTGATTTTCACCCAAAACGACTGACTGCTCACACTGCCTACCCCTTTTTGTTGTTTTTTTCCTTCCTTCTTCTCAACTGAAGCTCTCTGCTTCTTTGCCTATCTCCTTTTGTTCCAGCTGAGTGAGTGTGTGTGTAGCCCTTTCAATTCAGCCTCCCTTTACCTGTCATTCCTTTTCCATTTATAGCACAAGTCTAGGTTTAGGGTTATAGGGTTGTTATGCCATCAGCCTGCACATATCAGACTTAAGTGAATACAAAGGAGTAGTTAAGTCACCCTCGTGAGGCCACTTGTCACAGTGGTGACAAGTTAAGTCACTACCATGACTAGCACTTAAATGTTAATCACGGTATGACTAACACTTACTGTGACTAACATTTTGACACTTGTCATCACTTTTCTTCCTTTTTTGTTTCTCTTTTCATGAAAAATTTTTATGACTTTCCCTTCAACCTTCATGTAAAATTCACAAAATAATCCAGTTAACATTCATGCAATATTCCCATCATTTCCACTTAATTTATCTTATGTTTGGATCAAAACAGAAGGATTTTTTTAACCAAAATAAAGATATGAAGGCAATTAAAAGCAATGGAAACTAGACACAACAATTCTCCCTTACTTAAACTATGCTTGTCGTTAAGCATATTAAAGAAAACTAAACTATAAAAGAAAAAACAATGAAAATAATAATTTTCCTAAATAATAGTCAAAGATATCGATGATCATTTCAATAAACACAACCTAAGAACTTGAAACTTATAATACTCAATGAACAAGCTATTCTTTGCATAATTAGCCAAAATCAGCAAGCACTTCAATTCAAAGAACCATCAACAAGTGTGATAGACACTCACTCCACTTTCTACCTCTCAAGCATTCAAAGGTAGGGTATATTCACTTATCATTCATTTCATATAAGGCATCTATCATAAGCTTGTTTACTAATCTAATGTCCACCAACTCATATCATTCACAAACATCAATTCGAAGGTCTTTATTTTGATTGTAATAGGGTTGGGGTAAGGGTAGGAAAAAGAAAAATTGTAGTTTATAACTACAACACAAATTGAGCATTTAAAATAATACAAAACAATGAACTATAAAACACTTAATTCTTTCCTTTCACATAACAAAATTAACACTTCCTATTTTTACTTTTCTCCTCTTCTTTTCATTTTATGGTAATCTTCTCTTCTTTCCGTTTCTTTCTATTTCTTTTTCTTCTTTTCCTCTTTTTTCCTTTCTTTTAATTTCTTTCTTTTCTTTTTTACTATATTGTTTATTTATTTATTTAGAACAAGATGAAGTTTAGAAGAGAGGAAATGTGGAGGAGAGGTACAAATTATTACAACCTACCCATTCCTAACTCAAAAGCCAACTATATGCTATGATTCCCCCACACTTGTTCAAACAATTATTCCCTAAATCCAGTGATACACAATAAAATGCTCAACTTGCCTTACAGTAGGTACAATAAAGAGGATGAATAATAAGGTCAAGGCTCATATTTTGGGTTGAAAGAAAGAAAAGGTTTCACGTTAAGCTCAAAGGGGGTTCACTAAAGGTAACATCATGGTGGCTTTTTAAGCAAAAGGGGTAAATCTTAATTGCCTTCATCATTTTAAAATTTGCATAAGATTATGTCATCTCAACTAGTATTTCCAAGCAAGTTCTACGGTTCCTCAATCATGAAAGAACACTCTTAACAAAGAATACTTGAATTTAGGGTTTAATAGTTCAAAAAGACCCAAATTCTTACCAAATGAAGAGTGTCATTCATCTATCACAACAAGCTAAGTTCTTTTAACCAAAATCTAAGTTAATTAGTCTAAGCATGCAATTATACCCATTCACTCATATTATGCATTTCTAATCTAGATCGAGTTCATTTAATAACCATGCATCTCTAACTACTAATTGGGAAAACAAACACACAACATACAAATAATTAAAAAAATTTACTACTCCCCTCCCCCCTCTCACACTTAAATATCACATTATTCCTAAACTGATACATAAAAGTAAAAGAGGGGTTTAAGATAAAAGACAAAAATTAATATGAACAAGGACAGGCATGAAAAACTAAATGACATTAAACAAACAAGAAACAAAGAAAGGGATAGAAAAAGGATACAAATATAGGGGTGATCACTGTGTTGATCTGGTGTGGAGTGTGGTGTACTGTATTGAGGAATTAAGACAACTGTAAGGAAAATGGATAGAAGAGACTAAAAAATAAGCCTGCGCACACAAAGAATGCAAACTAAGTTAAGATTCATTAAGAAAATTAACAATAAATAGATAATTGAAAAAATAGAAATTATATGGGTTGCTTCTTTAACGTCTTATAGCTAGACACCTCAATGGTCATGCTAAAGGTGGGTTGCTCAAGATGATTAATTCCACCATTTCCTCCTTTTCATGTGGATCCGTCTCCAAGAATTTTCCAAACACTTCCTCAGCTGCATCCATTAGTAATTGGTAGCCTTCATGTCTCTCTTTAACTAAGTCCAAGTTCTTTTCTTCTTCTTCCTACAAGGCTAAATCAAAATTGGCAACATTAATTTGATTAAAAAAAGAACAGTCTTTAGAAAAAATAGAAGTAGGCATAGATTCAATATTAAAGATTGAAAATTCTACTGTTTCTCCTAAGACTGTCATAGTCAATTTTTTGTTCTTTACATCAATCAAAGTGTTGGTAGTGGCCATAAAAGGCCTCCCTAGGAGTATGGAGTGCTCATTTTCTTTCTCCTTCACTTTGCCCATGTATAGGTCAATAAAGTCTACGAGAACAATCAATCCCCCAACTTTCACTAACACGTCCTCCATTATTCCTTTAGGATAACAGAATGTCCTATCAGTTAATTGCAAACACATGTTTGTAGGTTTTAACTGTCCTAGATTTAATTTCTCATAAATAGAGAGAGGTATAAGGTTTATTCTCACTCCAAAATCAAACATACCCTTAGCCTTATCATCATTTCCCATATATACTTCACGAAAAAACTTCCTGGATCTTGTAGTTTGGGGGGGGAGGGGGGGGGGTAAATGAGGCAATATAATTGTAGTTGCTGCTTTCGAAACTAGCACCTTTTCATTAGGCTCAAACTTTCATTTCTTGGTGCTTAATTCCTTGAATAACTTGACATAAGTCAAAATGTTCCTAATCACATCTAATAAGGGCAGATTAATATTGACCTTAGAAAGCACACAATATAGATAGGAAAACTGCTCATCTTGTTTTGATTCCTTAAGGCAACTTTGATATGGAATTGGTGGTCGATAAGGATCCGTTGCCTTGTGTAGTTTTGTCCTTATTGTCCTTGGTGTCATGCTTAAGTTGTTGACCCTTTGAACGTGACTTAAAGAGTTTCTTCTATTGCTTTTCTAATTCCGCTTATCTTCTTCTTAGGTGAGGCTTTCCTTTTCTTAATTATCAGCATCAGAAAACTTAAAAGGAAACTCAACATGATTGTCAATCACTTACCACATCTCAAAACAATATTTTCTTGGGCTTGCTTGGGTTGACTGGGAAACTTTCCTTTCTAATTGTTGTGCATTTGAGCAGCGAGTAGCCCTACTTTGATCTCAATCCTCTTCACAGATGCCGCCAAAGAATCAAACCTTTTATTGTTCATTTTTGGATTTTGAGTTGTAACCTGAATAAAAACATTCAGGCTCTCCTCCAAAGAAGGCTTACTTGGTGGGTTTTGAAGTGAGGATTGCCTTTGGTAATAATTCAGCCTTTGAAAATTTTGATATTATGGATGGGGCTACACTAGTGGATTGTTGGTGTTCTAAGAGAAATTGGGGTGGTTTCTCTAACCAAGGTTATAGGTGTTTGAGTATGGATTATTTTGCTCTCCCTTGGTTGTAAACATTTAAATGAGTTATCTTGTTCTTCCCTATCGGCAATGAACAAATGCTAGCTTCATGACCAAAAGTTCCACAGATACCACACACTTCTTAATTTGGAACATTTTGAGGTAGCCTTATAGTTAGCATCTTCATATATCTCATCAACTCAGCTAGCTATATAGCCAATTTTTAATTCGAGCTCACTTTATGAATTCGAACTCTTCTTTCCCTAATGCTCTTTTTTGAGAATTGGCCCCTAACATTTCGAAGATTTCATACATTTTTTGGTCACCCTCTCTCTTACAACTCCTCCTGTTGCATTGTCCACCATGTACTGGCACTATTGCATCAACTCATCATATAAGAATAGGTTTAGCATATGAAGCAGAAAATGATGGTGTGGACATTATATCAGCAAGAGCTTAAAATGTTCTCTCACCTTGTGGAATGGCTCTCCCTCCCTTTGAGTGAAGGTAGCTATCTTGGTTCGCAAGTCAGACATCTGAGTGTTCACCTTCATCACCAACTACCTTTCACCCATCTTGTGGTTATCCACTTGATCTTTATGGTTGGGTTCCTCATGATTGTTCTCAGAGTCCCCTTGAGGTCTTCATCTTTGATGTATGTTACTAGTACAAGGGATGGTTTACCATCTAAAGATCTCCTTCCTAGCATAAACCAAGTGAATTCACTACTTAAAGTTCTCCTACCTAGCACAAACTAACTACGAAAAGCACTAAATTAATAACAAAAATTACAAAACACATTAACAAAATAACACAATAAAACTTGCATGCATGAACAAACACAAACAATCAAAATCACTTAAGCAAATAAAAACAATCAAAGTTTGTAACATCCCATTACCCATGATAAGGCTTGAATAGTGAACAAGAGAAATTACTGAGAAATTAGAATGTACAATTCATGCTTAAGTTAAATGTGACATGCACATTTTTGCACATTCATATGATTGTACATGCATTCATTGACATTTTTTAGGTATAATTGGGTTATTAAATGTGATTTTACAATTTTGGTATATTTAGGGTATTTCAAAATATTTTGTGAATATTAGAAAAATATCGAAATTTAGGCCAATCCTAGTATGACATGTAGACTGATTAAATATTGATAAATGGCTTACATGGGTGGTGTTATGCAGCTATAGTGAATAGTGACACGTGAAAAACATGCAAAGAATATAAGTATTATTATTTTTATGTTAGTTTGGAAGAGATTATTGTAGCTTATGTTCTTCTCTGAAACACTCAACATCGAAATTCTCTTCCCTGTTATCCATCACTGAATAGCTCTTAGTGTGAAATTGATTCACTCTCATCGCGGGAACTAATGTTGATTCAAGTAAGTGATCTTTGATGATGGTTTAACATTCATAAATGAATACATTCATGAGTAAGAAGTGAAGTTCGATGATGAATGAATGAGATGAAAGAATTATGAAAAAGAAATTGCCCAAAACAAATATATGAAGTAGGTTCTAGTTTAGATATGGAAAAGTTGACGAAAGTTGATTTAGGAATGTATATAAATATACTCTGTTCTGGTTTAGAGAAAACCGAATATGGATTGTTGTTACTATCCATGCATAACTTTGTGGAATGATTTTAGAGATGGATTTAAATGAGTTTTAATGATGTGAAATGAAGATTTGGTGAAGTCATAGCATAAAGTTGATAAATGATAAGCGTTTGATGAAATGAAAGTGTGGAAAAATGGAGAAAAATGTACCAGATGAAAATATATAGAGAATAAAATGTAGAAACTGAAATTTACAAGTATGAGAATTAGATTTTAATGATTAAGTGTGAATCTTGGATTTTAATTATTGTGTGTTGATGAGCTAAAATGAAGTTAGAAGAATTGGATTATGTGTTTTAAGTGTTAAGTGAAGAAGAATGAAGTGTGAATAAAATTCTGGAAAATTACAGTAGAGAGAGGAAGTGAATAAAAAATTTCAAATTTTTGGTGTTTGAATGGTAAGTTTGAATCTGATTTATTTAGAGATTGAATTAGGAATAGGAATGCATAATAGGTGTTTTAGAAGTGAGAACAAATGAAAAAAATGGAAGGAGAAGATGAAGAAACTGTTTAGTGAAGAGGAGAAGAAATCACGATTATGTTGACTTCGATGAGGAAGGTCGCGAGTCTTAGCGTGCTGATGCTCGATCGCGACTTGATAGCGAAAATCGCGATCGTGCGTCCTTTTTTCCAAACAGTTTGCTTCTGAACATCCTTCGGTATTTTTGTTATAATTTCTTCAACTGATGTCCAAATAACTTGATTTTTGAATCATTAGATTGAAAAATTTTTTTTTTTCATCTCCACCAAAAATTATAGCTATCTGAAATGGATTGATTATTGAATTTAAGATGAACATGCTGAGGATTACTGGAATATGATAAGTGGTATTATTTCACTGAATATGCTTTGGTATTTTGACTATATTTTAACCAGTAGGTATCCAAATGGAATGATTCTAGATTTAAATTAAACTAGAGATATATGGATACAAATTTTCTAAAGAAATAAAATTTGAATTCTATCTTTAAGAATTGAAAAATCTGACTTGAATTTGAATGTAGAGTACAGTTATGTTTTTAAGAATAGTCTAAAGTAAATTGAGTATAACTTTGGAAATACTGAATCAAATTGAATGATCTTTGTATCATTATAAAGATAATAAATTGAAGAACAATTGTGTAGAAGAAAGTATTGCCTAATTGTGTCATTTAATTTATCAGAATGATGATGCAAGTTGACCTGAAAGCATGTTGTGAGAAAAATCTGAGGGGTCATTTGATATGCATGGGCGTGAGTTAAGATCTCGCACCCCTGATATTTGGACATGCACGGGCATGAGCTAAGTTCTCACACCTGTGACTGAATTAATCTGGACTACACGGCTATGACTTTTCTTGGTTATTATGCGCGGATGTGCGAGATGTACAGGCCTATGACTAAGCTCTTGAACTGTAAATTATTTTTGGGGCTTTGTGAATGATTTGGTGATACGAATTACAATAAGATGCCTGGGATTGCCATTGAACATGCATTGTGCATAATTTTGATATATATAGATGTTCATAAGGAAATATTTATACATTTGTGCAAAAGTGGGATATTTGTAAATGTGTTTTGTGTGATATAGAGGAGCACATTGGACACCAGTCAGATATTGCCGAACCATCCAGGCAATAGTATATTGGATCGTACTGTGAGTCAACCTAGATGATTTTCCTAGGATTGATTGAATTTGTTTAAACTTCCAATTATTATCTATTTGGGATTGTTTCTGAATTTCCAGACTTAAAGTCCGAGGAGTTTAATGTATTTGAAGTGCTCTAATTGCTTTGAAATTCTGAATGCTATGTGAATTCTCAATAACAGTTGAATGCTGGACTTAGGTCCGAAGATTATGAGATTATGACTGTGCATCATATATGACTTATATATGGCATATTTTGAATTTGATGCATTTCATAAAATGCATGCTTAGATAAAGACGCTGTGACCGGAGTAGACAGTATGAAAGTGCTCGCATGTAGAGCTTTGGTTCATGATTTCTCATTCTGCACGTAGAGTTATGCTCCATGATTCTGTTCTGCCTAAGCCCAATGGGCTAGTATTTGTACGCATATGTGATAGGCACTCGATCACAATATTAATAACAAATCTGGAGTCTCATATATATTTGTATTTGTAAATATTTGTTCTGATATTTGTTCTGATTCGCAATGATTGCATGATATGCTATATTAATGTAAGTATTTGGAATATACATGTTCTAAATGAATATTTGTGAAATATGTGATTTTGTGTATTTGACTTGGGTGAAATCATCAATGATGGTTCGCTCATTGAGTTCGCAAAACTTAAAAAAATTACAATGTGACTTTTCAGGTTCTAAGGAGTTATCCAATTAGACCAATTGGAGTTCAGTCACTGCAAATGAGCATGTGTTAAGGGTCGGAATTAGTTTGCACCTGTATAAGTCTTCAGTGATTTTGTTTTTGATTTATGTTCCACAAGAATTGTACAAAGTGTATGTGAATGGTTTAGTAATGAAATGACTTTATGATTACAAGTGTTTTATATTTGAAATGGGCCCAAGTGGTTGTTGAATTTAAATGTTTAAAAGAAATTGACGGGCCGATTTGATTAATGATTTCCACATACGTGTATATTATTTTAAAAAAATAAAAATTTGTAATGAATTGTGATTGAATGACTATTCTAGCATGCCACTCTTGCGGGGTACATACTCGGATGTCACTTAGGACATCGGGTATGTGTCTTACAAGAGTGGGGTACTACAAAATTAATTCAAGTTTAGAACACTAAACACCTCGCTAACAATGACGTCAAAAACTTGCTGTGCCCAAAAAGTTCTAAAAAGACCTATGATCTGGATCTTAGTTTGTGCCCTTGGAGGTCAAATCAAAAATACAATCCAAGGATTGCAATATAGGATGTAACCTCCGGTTGTCTCACTTAATGGGAACCAAAACGAATGGACCTAAGCTAACCTATATGTCATGAAATGCAAGCTAAATTGGTAATTAGGGTTTTGATCTTTAGAAACCTTGACTGAATTAAATGGAATTGTAAGAAAAATGTGTAAAATGTATTTTTGGATTTTTGGGAATGGAAAATAGAAAGATAAAGACAATGATCAAATGGTGACAATATCCTCTTAAAAATGAGCTTTGGCTATCATAGTTCGAAATCAATTTTCGATGGGAGTGGAAATCACTAAGTTTTGAATGGATAAACCTTAAAGAACTCTTTAAGTCATTAAGTTTCGAATGGATAAACCTTAAAGAACTCTTTAAGCCTAAGGTCTTAATCAATGAACTCCATTTCTTAAGACCTTATTAAATGCCCTTAGTGCGTGTAGTGGGTCAGTCAATGCAACAAGTCACTTTGAAATCTCAAACCAACTCAATATCAAACACAACTATGCAAGATAAAAGAGATTCAACAAGATCACAAATAGATATATATGAGACATCATATATTTAAGCATCAAAGTTTTACATCAACAAATCCTGACCACGCATTGAATATCCAACACTTGATTAAACTCTAATCAAGAATGTTCAACTACAAATTACAAATCCTAAACCTAGGAGTTCATAAATCATAGCTGAACATGGATTAAGCTACTCCCCTTTTAAGCCCATTGAACTCAAGCCATTGCTACATCTTCAAGAGGAGAGGGGTGCCTAGCCACGCATAGCTCCAAGAGACTTCACAACTGAGAACCCACTGGACATACCCATGGTAGCAATCGACGTTGGAAAGTGGAAGAAAATGGTATGAAAGAGAGAAGACGATGGTGTGTGCGTGAAGATGGAGTTGTATGAGATGATGGAATGATAGTATCAAGTGTCGATTATCCTCTTTATTGTAAGTTAGCCTAAAATAGGTTTTTTTTCTTCATAAAATGCGTTAATGGATTGGGTTGCATAGTCGGTTAATTTGCTAAAAATGATCTAGGCCTGTGTGAATTTGAAGGTTTTGCCATGACGAGATGATGAGTTCGGTGCGACAAACTTTTCCCGAAAGATTTATTCAGTCAACTTTAGCTTTCGCCACGACGCAAACACTATCTTTGCTGCGGCGAACTTTTCCCGAAAGATCTCTTCAGTAGATCTTCATATTTCACCGCGGCAAAACATCAACATCGTCGCAGCGAACTTGCCTATTGCCCTCGTTGACTTGTTGACTTATAATCTTGGTTTTCACTATTTGGCTCTACTTCTTGAATCTCCTACAATGAAAAATAGTTGTTTATAGTATCAATTTTTCTAAAAAAATCAATTTAGTGCAATTACTAATTATTTGTGACAATTTTACCTCAAACTACATAAATTCAAGACAAGCACTCAAGAGTTAAATTAAGTACAAAATCTGAAAATAAGAGCCAAGAAATATAATAAAAACCATGAAATTGTCACCAATTGATATGGAAAACTTGGTTCAATCAAATTCCTCCACACTTAGACCTTTGTACTGCTGGACAAAGTTTATAAAAGTCAAAGAGACACAAGTGTAATAGAAAATTTCGTCCATGCTTAAAAATGAGAGCAAAAAAATTAGTTAAATCACTTCCTCAGAAATCATCCCAAGCAGACTGAAAGATCGTTAAAAAAATAAACACTATAAGTATTTAATCCTAGAGATTAGGCAAAAGAGATTTCTCTCAAGGTAATGTGTTTAAACTCTCAACTCACTTATCTTGGGATAATTTCACTCTACAATCTGCTTAGTCTATTCTCTTCCGTAATTTTGTGATAATTCTACCTCTCCATCATAAGAACTATAATTTCAAAAATCAAGAGGACTTTTTAAGGTTGTAATGCATGGAAGGCTAAATGAAATGGATTGAATAGAAGAAGAAAAATGAGCACTTGCACCACAATTATTTTTCTCATGAAACAAACGCGAACTATCCGTAAGAAAATATTTACACAAACAACAAACATAATTTAACACATTTTCATTACATTTCTCTTTTGAGAAAGTTTTTTTATACTTTTTGGAATTTTTGGAACTCTTGTTTTTTCTTTCTTTTGTTTTGTATAGAAACCCTTGTTTTTTTTTTCTTATCAACTTTAACTAGAGATGAGATACTCATATTAATTGTGAAATATGCATGCACTCAAAATAAGGCTCAAAGGGGCTACCAAAGGTTAAGTGTTTGGGGTTTGTGTTTGGGTAAGTAGGGTTTGGAAAGAAATGCCTCTATCATATTAGCATCTATCATATTAACAAAATTTTGATTCATCAAGCTTTGATCAAGAATCAAAACAAATTCTAGAGAGATATGAAATTAAGCAGATACACATAAAAATGAAAGAATTCAAGCCCAAATATCCTTCCAACAAGGTTAGTATCTCAATTAAGCAATCTCAAAGTTTAAAAACATATAATGCTACTCTCTTAGCAGACCCTCACTTGCTTCTCTTGAAAACATTGAAAATGAAATCAACCGAAATCAACTATCATTTAAAAACATAGATGGTGTTTTTGAAAACACATGGACAACTTTGAAATTTATAAAATCCTCAAGACATAGGAGTGAAAAGAATCTAATTTGGGAGAATTATTGAAATGATGGAATTTAAAACAATTTCTTTTATGAAGGATAGCGTTGCCGCGGTGAAACTAAGAGTTCACCATGGCGAAAAATTGCAGACACACTTGAAAAATGCAATTCACCTCAATTACCAAGTTTAAAAATTTGCATAAGACACAGAAATGACTTGCACAAGTGATTAAATGGCCAAAAATGATGCATAAACAAGAATTGCCAAAATGGAATAACCTCCCCAACACTTAAACATCATATTGTCCTTAATGTGAAAAACAATTAAAACACATTATGCGTTGAAAAGGAAGTGGAAGGTTATTGCATAACAACACATCGGGAAAGGCACAATGAGAATTATATAAATAATCGACCATTAACTTTGTACATGACAAAAATGTAACTGAGTATCCAACAGATTGAAAACTAAAACATAGCTAGATAAAACACAAAGAACAATTGACTTGAGCTATTTAGTACCGCCTATCCCGATCATATAACGCCTCCCTCTCCTTCTGCCTGGCTATCTCTTGACAGAGAGTGTCCTGGAGATGAGAGAGATCTGCATAAAGTCTGTCGACTTTACCAGTGAGGGTCTGTAAAGTCACGAGCTCAGGAGCGTCCTCATCTAGTGCCGTAGCTACAGAGGTTGCACCAATATCTTGAACATGGGTGGAGGGCTGAGGTGGATGAATGGTGGTTTGCTTTAGATGGGTATACCTAAAGAGAAGGCTGGGTCGAAATAGCTATCATTTTCTAATTTTGGGACATTGTGTGCTCAAAATATGTCAGTAATGAGATAGGGAAAGGTGATGGCATTAGTGAATTTGGCGGTGGTGATGGAGTCATGTAAGACGGAGGCAATAGCATTAGCTATATCGACTGGGTGACCAGTCATTAGGAGGTAGATATGGAGGGCTTGTTGTTTAGTTACATAGGCAAGGTGGGTAGTTAGGATGATATTGTTGCATACTAGATGGAGCCAGGGATGAGTTGCTGGTCGGAGATCATATCTTTTGAGGTATAATTAGTAATATCTTGGTCGATGCCATTCGGCGCCCTCTTGATAGAGGGTGCAAATAACATTGTTCGAGGGATAGTTGTTGGACCCTATTTTTGAAGCCCAACAATCTAGAGCCTTAAACCTTGAGCTGCGTATAACCTTGTAGGGTTAAATTCAAAGAACCTTTATTAATCATCATCCCAAGAGTGGAGTGCCCACACCAGACAATCGCCAAAATGACAAATTGACTTCTTCATAAAAATGGTATCTCTAAGTCTCTATTTTAATTTGAAGCAAGAACTATCTCAATTGGAACTCTATAGAATAAGTTATGCTTCAAAAACCAAAGTGTGTTCATACCTCAATCAGGCTCTCCCAACCGGCCCCTCACTTTCTTTCCATCAAAATTTTTCAAATCAATTACAAAAGCTACCAATTTTTAGCTACAGATAGATAAATGTGTTAGGAAGCTATCACTTCAAGAATCACCTCATTCGGAGATCGGATGGGGAAGTTATGATGAAAAGAATCCAACATGTTTAAGTCCTTATTCAATTTGTACCTGTCTTGGAGAAAATCCATAACGTTTTCTAAAAATGTTAGATTAAGTTCATTCTTAAACCATTTGAAAGTAGACTTTATATATACAACTTTTATGAAGACTATAAAGTGAGAGTTTGACTCTAAAAGGGTCAAACATCACAATTTACTGAAGTTGACCTGTGAATGTCCATGTCCGTTAAACGGACATTGTCAGGTTTGGAAGTCCTTTTTAGCCGAGAAAGTTTGTTTAACGGACATTGGTGAGGCTGAGGGTCATTTTTGACTTGAGAAAGTCTGTTAAATAGACATGTATGTCCGTTTAATGGACATGGGGGTTTCCCAAACCCCTCCAATGCTTCCTACATCCATTCTAACATCATATTCACTCATAATCTTCCCAATTTCACTTCTTCTAATGTAA
>JANVCQ010000008.1:21535098-21550954 GCA_025531925.1 Erythroxylum plowmanianum
TATACTTAATATACTATAATATTGAACTAATAAATATATTATTTAAGAACTAATAAATATGATTAATTATTAATTATAAAAAATAAAAATTATTTCATATTACATATTTTTAATATAAAAAATGATATATAAAAAATTATTATTATTATTTATTATTAAGATTTTTAAAAACATGGTTGCTGTAAATAGTAAATTAGTAAAGTATACAGTACAACTGTATAATATATCAATATGAACTATTTTATAATTTTTAAAAAATTTAGGGACTATTTTATAAATTTAAAAAATATTCCGAAATAATACCCGGTACCAATCGATACTGATACAGTTCCGTTCTAGAACCCAATTCGGTACCGAATCCGGTACGATATTCGTATCATTAGTTGTAGCCAATAAGCAAGCATGTACATAAATTTAATTTAATCGCCAAAAAAAAAAAGGAAGAAGAAGAAGAAGAAAAGGCAGATCGAAATTGGCGCTCCGTTTAATCTCTTCCTCTCTCTCTCTCAGATTCATCGGAACGAAACTCAACTACAAATACAATACATGATCGCATCTCTCTCTCCCCCAAAGCCAAAACATTAAACAAACAAGAAGCAAACATTCGAACGAGTACAATCAAATTAAATTTAATGATTACCAGCAATTATCCTTATCCTTATCCCAATCCCAATCCCAATCCCAATCCCAATCCTCTGAGATTAGCTCACTATTAACATCCAAACTCTTATTCTTCTCATTTTCTATAATCGCCAAGTGGTGGTAGAAATTAGTACTATTTCACTTCTAGACGCCTGCTTAGAAAGGAAAACGCAATGTTAGTGCGTAGGCGAACCTTGCTGAAGGTCATCGTCCTCGGTGACAGTGGGTGCGTCCTCCATTCCCTTTTTAGGGTTTCTTTCACTCTTTTTTTCCATTAACGTCTGATATCGGTTTCTGTCAATATCAGGGTCGGCAAGACTTCTTTGATGAATCAGTATCCTTCCTAATATGCGATCATCATTTCTACGTTCTGCATTAGATCAAAATCCGGTATCATTCTTTTTAGTTGCGAGATTCGTGTTAATTTAGATCTAAATTGTGCTTTTAGTTTCCGCGGTTACGGATCATATGTCATTCTTCTTCGCTGTGTGAATGAAGGGTGTGGGGATTGTTTTGGTTTTCTGTTTTCTGTCTTTTTAAGAGGAATTAGGTTTCTGTTTTTACTTAACTTGTCTCAACTAGATATGTGCACAACAAGTTTAGTCAGCAGTATAAAGCCACGATTGGCGCTGATTTTGTGACCAAAGAACTTCAAATTGACGACAGGCTTGTCACTCTCCAAGTGGGGCTCTTCTTTTACTTCAATGGATTTTCTCTTTTATGTAAAATCTCTTTCGTTTTGAACATGCTTGTAAGAATACAAACATTTACTGTGCTTTAGATATGGGACACTGCTGGGCAAGAAAGGTTTCAGAGTCTTGGAGTTGCGTTCTATAGGGGAGCAGATTGCTGCGTTCTAGTTTATGACGTTAATGTCATGAGATCATTTGATACTCTTGACAACTGGCACGAGGAGTTTCTTAAACAGGTTCTTTTCATCCTTTCCTTTTTCCAGTGTCAAGGTTATCACTATGACCCTTTAGCTCGATTATTGTAATAGCATTCACTTCAGCGTTGAGCATTATAAAGACACAATGGCCTTTTGCTATCATCTTTTATTTCTTTTGCTTTTCACCTGCTTTTAAGTTCAAAGACATGCACCACTAGACACAGTGACAGTGATCAATTTGGAGATGTGCTCTATATTTTGTGGATGGTGGTTTCAATTCATCGAAGTCTGCTTTTGGTCTGGAATTGATTTCTTGGGAAATGATAGTTGCTACATAGATCCTAATTTTAAATTAAACATTCCTCTTTTATTTGTCTGTATTCATGTATATTTCTAAGAATTTACATTCTGAGCTGTACGGCCATTGACAGAGATTCTTTGCTGTAGTCAGTAGCATTGAGGATTGCATGCAGGAAGATTTTAACTTTGTTGAAATAAATTTTCATGGTTTAATTTTGAAGTGGTTACATATACAAGCTTATCTACTTGATGGATGTCTAGATAAAGACTATGAATGATTACATGTCTCAATATCTATACTTGTTTTGATTTGTTTGTGCAAGGTTTCAACTTTGTTTCATTTCGACTTTTGGTGGTTGTAACCTTATTATTGTCAACTTTTGTCATAGTAGAAGTCGTAACCTTATTATTTTCAACCTTTGTCATAGGAGCTTCTCTGGATTGATGGCCCAAAAAGTTGAATAATATGTGCTAGTTTAAGTGTTATCTCTTTAACTAATTCCAATTGATTGTGTTGGATGGAGGCCTGTTTTTAGATTTGATGATGTCTTTTTTATTTGAAGTTCATATAAACACTCTTCTCCTTAGTTTGGTCTTGAATTGTTTGCTGATCACTTGAATGTTCAATTTTTATAGTCTCGAAATCTTGTCTGGCACAAGTTGTTGGTTTCAGCTATCCTGCTTCTGTGGATCTTGATGATCCAAGCATTTGGAGTTTCATAGATGGATTTGTTTTCATTATAGACATTCATATTTTGGAAATCCCCTTTTTTACAAGCTGTTTAATACAATACAGATGTGAGAATTTGATCAAATTGACCAAAGGAGTATGGTTTTGGTGGGAAAGGGCGAGTAAGTGTCCTTTACATTGACAATCACCAAAAGGAAAGGATGAAAGTTATTGGAACTGAGCACTCTATTGACACTGCAAAATTAAAGCTATAAGAACAATTTCCAGACCCAACAATTATTAAAAATAAAGCCAACCTTGAAAATTGAGGCATTTCTTTCTAAGTGCACAATTTCTGTGAAGACTGCTCATCGAGTTTTCTAAAGTCTTAACCATCAGAAAACTGAAGGTTTCTAATATTAGCTGATGAAATTTGATTCCAGCCCAAAACCCAAATTTTCTTATGTTATACAATTTTTTCCCTGCTCTTTTCATGTTTAACTTTTCCACTTTGTTAAGTATTACTCGAGACATTTTCTGATTTCATGAGTTATACCAAGTTTTAACATGATCTGCATTTCATTTATTATAGGCAAATCCACCCGACCCAAAGACATTTCCATTTATATTGCTTGGAAACAAGATTGATATAGATGGTGGGAATAGCCGAGTGGTAAGGACATACGTTTCATGCTCTCTACATTATCTTCTTTCTTTTCACTGTGCTCTAATCTATGGCTGTACAGGTATCTGAGAAGAAAGCCAAGGACTGGTGTGCTTCAAAAGGAAACATACCTTACTTTGAAACATCAGCAAAAGAAGATTACAATGTTGATCCTGCATTCCTTTGTATTGCCAAAGCTGCCCTAGCCAATGAGCGCGAGCAGGACATGTAAGCCTATATCATACTGATTTTGCCTTTGACTGACATGTTATTCTTGCGGTGACTAGAACTCGATAAATGCAGTCAGGATAGGTTGATCTATCACATTGTACTGTACAATGTACTGTTTTGTAGACATTATGTATAAATATTTATGCAAGAAACCAGAAATTAGGATAGAAACATCACAAGGAGTCACCTAAAAATTTAGGGGGACAGGCTTTTAGAATGGAACCAAATTGATGAACAGTATCTCATTTAGCCAGATATTAAAACAAAATATCCCTTTTATAGAGAGAAACAGGCATACACATCACTAAAGTGCAACTCAGTGAACACCAATAGAAGCTACTTCCTGTTACAATGTGAATCTTAATGTCACCAAGTTTAAGCATGAAAGCCAGATATTCGTCTTAATTTCTGCTTAAACTTGTTAACAATTCGACCCACATTGTAACAGAAAATAGCTTGTATTGGTGTTCACTAAGTTGCATTTCAGTGATGTGTATGCAGTGAGTAATAGTTACTGTTTCTCTCTCTAAAAGGGATATTTTGTTTGACTTACATTCTATGTTCCCTCCTTTCAACTTAATTGTATCTTCTATTGCCTAATTCATTTTTTATTAAAGTTGGATGGTGAGACCTACATTTTTCTTTTTGGATCATTTCCATCACCTTCTCCTTCTTCCTTGCATTTTATGGCTGTGGGTGTCCAAACTTTAAAAATTAGACATGGATGGAAGACCAAACAGTGATCCTACGTGGCCACATGTGAAACTTGTACGTTTAGTCAATGCTTGGACTTATATATAGCACATTATTAACAACATCCATAATGGCTTACAAGATCATGAAAATGCTTCTTGCTTCCTAAATTTGGAAGTGTAGTAAGTGAACAAGGACGCCTGCACCTTTTATAGTGAGCTTATGCGGAGCACCTCTTCTTGGCTCGAAATCAGGATTCTTTGACTTCCATTCTAGAATTTTTACGTAAAGGTTTCTTATCATATGACTCTTGATCTAGTTTTGGTTCCCATTTCTCCATGACTGTAGGTTTTTTTTGGCCCTCTTTTCTTTTTTGCTCCAATGTTGCATTCTTGTTATGTGAAAAGGTTGCAACTCTTGTCCTTCTTGATATTGCCTATTTTAATGGCTGGGAGAAAGGAGAAGGCGTTCTTATTTGTGTTTATTTGTTATCGTAATAAGATTAAAAAGGTCTTAATATTGCAATTCTCATTTACTTTTGAGGTAATAAAGAAGTTTGATTGATTAGTAATAGTCTTAATAAATTTACTTTTATCTCTTCTTTGATCTTTTTCTTTTATTTGTTCTGTAAAAAGTGCAAGGATATTAGGATAAATCCTAATCACTACAAAGATATAATATAGGGTTAATTATTTCGAATGTCTTGACTTTTTAACAATTTATTAAATATATTTCAACCTTTTATTTTGTAACACTATATATCGCAGCTTGTTAAAAATGTATAATTGTGTATCTCACTGTAACGCTTTTAGTGGCAGAACTTAATGGAGCTAAAATGGAATTTATGATCGTGTTTAGAACATATTTTTAAGCACCCTACAAATTTAGATGTTGCCATGTTTTCTGTTTTTTATGATTCTTCAATTCCTTAAGAGATCATAAAAAATAATTTTCCCCGTCAAATATTTTTCGAATTTCTATTGGATTTGCATTGGATTATTCTTAAGACATGTTCAAAGTTTAGGTAAATTCTATGTAATGAATTTTTATAAGGGTAGAAATTTAATACAGTTAAGTTCTTTTATTAACTGGGATACATATGTATATAATTTTCATAGGTTGCAGTATGTAGTCTTACAAGATGAATGTTGAGATATATTTGATATTTTGTTTATATTTAATGATATTTGAAATAATTTTCCTTGTAATATAGCTAGGGGTATAGAAAAATTTGTGTAATTATAACCGATTTACATATAATAATGTCTCGCTTTAATTTGGAGTATAAATATTATCAATGTTCATCTCGGTACAAAAGTATGGAAAATTTAAATTCATAGAAGGCTTCGTGAAACAAATCGACCAATTGATCTATAAAAACTGTGAACTTCATGATAGGTTTTCAAGATACAAATACTTTCTAACAAGTTGATAGTCTACCCCTAAATGTTTTTTTTTGGTCCTCTTGTGATAATTGGGTCAGAGATAATGTGCAATGGTGTTTGATTATCATATATTAATTTCATAGGTTTCAATGGAGCAGGTCTAATTGGGTAGGTTCCTATCTCTTCCTAAAGACGATACAGCAATAGTATCTCAAAATCTTGCAACAAATATGACTTTATACTTAACCTCTAAATTGAAATGGTCTACAATATTCCAATTCTTACATTTCCATGATACTAATTTTCTTCTTCAAAGTACACAATAACTTGAATTGGAATGCCTATCACCTTGTTAGTCAACATAATTTCTATCTTCACATTAGTATGTTCATGTTTATGATATAAAAGGCTGTTGCCCATTAACTCTGCTGTTGCCCATTAACTCCTTTGACGTGCTGTATGATGTGAAGTTCTGCTTCTTAACACTCGACATAAGAAGACATGAAATGATTTATTACACTAATAGGCAAGGTGATGTCAGCAATGTATGAGATCTAATGATGGTGAGATACAAGCATCTTTCAACCAAGCTCGGCTTCCTCTAATTATGTATGAGTCTGAGATTTATGATAGTGTTAACAGGTTTATATCTCAAAAATCTAGTCTCCTTGTAAGAGAGGTAAATATATCAAGTTTAGAGCATATTTCCTTTAAATGTCCTCTTGGATCATGTTACTTTAGTGCGACATTGCAAGGGACTGAGATTCATGGGAAATTGCTATTCTAGGTAGTCTTTCAACTGAAAAATACAGATTGGATCATCCCTCGCAAGTACAATGTTATCTGCATAAACAACTATAAGAATAACTTCCTTTCTCCTCAGCCATGAAATACATAATGATCTAACTAGAATTGTCAAAGGCTGAATTCGTGCTGTGCTGTACGCAATCTCCAAAATCATGTCTAAGGAGATTGTTTAAAACCATAAAAACTTATTCAGCTGATATACATAATCTGATCTTCCCTGGGAAACAAACCTTGAAATTTGGTGTTGGGAACAGGAAGGGAAAAGTGAGAGATGTTTGTAAGTGGATGACAGGATTTCCTCTGGACGTTGCATCTAATGTTCCAGACTGACTGTATTTGCTTTATCAGTTGGCTTTTGTTATCTATATTATTCTTTTGGGTTATAACTGTAATCTTTGATCGAAAATTTAGTGTCTTGGTATCAAAAATCCGTTTCTTTCTTTTTGGTGCTTTATGCAGTCATAATTCAAATTTTTGCTTATGTACATTCGCTTCTTCCAAGTAGCATCATCATGATGAGTTTGCTGCAATCTTTATTTGCTGATTGGATTTTGATAGGTCATATAGGAAGTTCTTTTTATCGTCAGCTGAGAAAAAACAAAGTTGAACATGATCTTCTCATTTCTTCAAAGTGCCTGAACTATAATATTCGAAATGTTTTATCTTGGTCCTTTTTTACTACCTTTCTGTACTAGTTCTTTAGCTTGTGGCATGTTCTTTTAGTCTTTGCTTATTTCTTTGTATTGATTTCATCATCAAACCTCAGAATGATGCCGGGCTAGAAAATCATTTTGATCCTTACTGTTTATATTCATCCAGATACTTCCAGGGAATCCCAGATGCTGTCCCGGAAAATGAACAAAGAGGTGGATGTGCATGTTAAATCGTGATTAATTTATTTCAGGATTTATCTTTAATCATTATGGTTACAAATTGCCATTTTTTGTGATTCGTAATCTTTTAATTTGCCAGCAATTCCTTGTACACATTTTATACTGCAATCTCCGGGTTTAGACATGTTTGAATTTTAGATTTGCCATTTTGTCAGGGGTTGTAATGTTGAGAGCCTAATTTTGGTCCAGAGTATTTGAACTGAATACTCAGGAATTTGGTTTGGCTTGAAAGGCTGTATTGATTTTGTCAGATGCTACAAAAAGTTGCGTTCATTCTTCTTATCGATTGGTTAAAGCTTGTGTGAAGGATTTTTACATGATTAAAGCTTGTGTGAAGGATTTTTACATGGTTTAAAGCTCGTGTACAGGATTTTTACGTGGTTAAAGTCTTGTGCTTTCTTTTAGTTGTAATAACCATGTTAGGGAAATTATTCAAAAGTGTTAGTTAAATCTTTGAGCTTATTTTATATCTTATGTAATCGGCAACTTAAGATTCTGTAATTAATTTAGTCTAACTATGGGATAATAGGTTGTAACTTGTAGTGAAGAATACTAGTATTTAAATTTCCCATCCGCATCTTATTTCAAGACTTAGTTTGCAATGACCACTAGCTGCCTTAATATTATAATGAACATGAAGGAAAATTCTATTGTAAATGATCTGTAAATGTGTTGGAGGATTCCTGTATAGTTTATTGCTCCTTTCCTTCCAAATGTAGTAGATTGATCAAGGTACCTTCTGAACAGTTTGACATCCTCTTGTTTTAGTCTCGGTTTCGAAGCCTAATGTACTATTTCATTCCATTCAGTTTTGTTGCAACTTATTCAAAGGGGAGCAAGCATTTTGTTCCAAATCCATTGTGTGATGCATCCAAAGAAGTGGGGATTGAGACTTTAATAACTATTCCTACATAATTCACAATGAGTCTGAAGACACGGAATTTAAGAGTCTTTGGTTACCTATTTACTAATAACTACCATCCATACGGTGAAAGAGTGAGTAAGTGCCTGTTTGGATGGGCTTTTGGGAGGTTAATAAACACCTATTTTTCACCACAAAAGTTTTTTTTAAATGATTGTTTGATTGTAAAACAAAAAATTACTTTTTTAATAGATGTGACTTTTTTGGCAATTAAAATACAGCATTTTAAAAAGCTCCAAGAAAGCCTTTCAAATGACTTTTTCGGGTGAATTTTTTAGATCAATTAATGAACTTATTTTTAGTCCTTTTGTTCTTATGTTTTACATATAATTTTCACAATATCCACAAATTCATCTTCACGTTTATCTTGTAAACTCATCTTTTCTAATTTATTGCAAATCTTCTTGTATTATAATAAAATGCATAATTTATTATGTGTTTAACTATTTACTCAACTTAGAATATTTATTTTAGAATCTATAACGTACCCTCGCTTACTTCTCGTGAAAACATTGAAAATGAAATTAACTAAAATCAACTATCATTTAAAAACATAGATGATGTTTTCAAAAACACATGGAACGAAGAGCTCGCCGCAACGAACCACAAATTCGCAGCATCACTGTAGCGAAACCAATAGTTCATCGCGGCAAAAAATTGCAGACACACTTGAAAAATGCAATTTACCTTAATTACCAAGTTTAAAAATTTGCATAGGACACACAAATGACTTGCACAAGCAATTAAATGGTCAAAAATGATGCATAAACAAGAATTGCCAAAATGGAATAACCTCCCCCACGTTTAAATATCATATTATCCTCAATGTGAAGAACAATTAAAACACATTATGCATTGAAAAGGAAGTGGAAGGCTATTGAATAACAACACATCGGGAAAAGCATAATGAGAATTATATAAATAACCGGACATTAATTTTGTACATGACAAAAATGTAACTAAGTATCCAACATATTGAAAACTAAAACATAACTAGCTAAAACACAAAGAACAATGGACGCAATCTACACCATAGGAAGATCATCCCCAGATCTAAAGGGACCTGCTCCCGATGTGCTAGCACCACTCAGGGGGTCATCTTCATCAGATGATAGCTGGAAGTGAAGGTGCTCGGCAAGCAATGCATCCATGTGCTGGTGATATCACCTATCCCGGTCATATAACACCTCTCTCTTCTTCTGCCTGGCTATTTCCTAAAAAAGAGTGTCCCAGAGATGAGAGAGATCTGCACAAAATCCGTCGACTTTACCAGTGAGGGTTTGTAAAATCACGAGCTCAAGAGCATCCTGAGCTGGAGGATCATCCTTATGTGGTGCCTCAGCTACAGAGGTTGCACCAATATCTTGAACATGGGTGGAGGGCTGAGATGGGTGAAAGGTGAGTTGCTTTAGGTGAGTATACCTAAAGAGAAGGGCTGGGTTGAAATAGATATCATTTTCTAATTTCGGGACATTGTGTGCTCGGAATATGTCAATAATGAGATGGAGAAAGGTGATGACATTGGTGAATTTGACAGTGGTGATGGAGTCATCTAAGGCGAAGGCGATAGCATCAGCTATATCGACTGGTGACCAGTCATTAGGAGGTAGATATGGAGGGCTTGTTGTTTAGTCACATAAGCGAGGTGGGTGGTTGGGATGATATTGTTGCATACTAGATGGAGCCAAGGACGAGTTGCGGGTCAGAAATCAGATCTTTTGAGGTATAATTGGTAATATCTTGGTCGATGTCATTCGACGCTTTCTTGATAGAGGGTGCGAATAACATCATCCGAGGGATAGTTATGGATCAGCTGATCGTAATGGCAACAGAGAATGAGAGGAAGATTGAAATGGTGACGAATACTAGCGGTGGTGAATGCATTGGGTGTTTAACACCATGGAAGTTAATTACATGGTGTTATGGAATCTAGCATAGGTGTAGAAATGGCGAATGAATTTTTCGTTGCCTTGGTCACGGGGTTTGACTAATCCTGTCAGTTGCGAAGAAACAAGTTATTGCACAAAGGGATTGTCATGGGGAGCTAAGGGAAAGAGTCGCTCTTTGATAAATGGCCTATTGTCTACTTTTTCAGCTAGTTCCGCAAAGGTGAAACTATCAGAAGAATAGGAATTACTAGGAGGGCTAGGAGGGGTAGTAAGGGCACTATGGTTTAGGAGTTTAACACGAGGCATTGTTCTACAAAAATTTACATCGAAATATAACTTAAACAAACAAGTAAAACAAACTATCCTAATAAAATGAATCTAAAAAGGAAAATGGAAAAGTGAACAAAATAATGAACTTAATCTACCCTAAACAATACAAAAACTAAGAAAAAATGAAGAGAAGAAAATACTTACGAAGAGGGAAGAAAAATGCTTAGAGAGTCAGAAGGGAGAGGAAACGTAAGGATGGCTGCAGCGAAGAATGAAGGAGGAGACAGAAGGAGGGGGGTCGGAGGGTTTAAATAAGTTTTGGGTGTGAAATGACGAAAAGAGACAGAGGGAATATGAAATGTTAAGAGAAAAAGGGGTGGAAGGGTAATTTCACCGCATCAATTTTGCCCATATTAAACTTTCACTACGACGAACGCTAAATTCGTCGCGCCAAACTTAACCCTAGTCGCGAAAACAACAAAATATCGATGTTTTGCCACAGTGAAATTAATCCGAAAGGAACAAAGAAGAATGTTGAGAAGTTCGCCACAGCGACGTGGAATGTATGCCGCGGAGAAATAAACCCGAGAGGAATAGAAAGAAATGAGGTATGTTCACAGTGGCAACGCAGACTTCACGTCGCGACAAAGTTTACCCGAAAGAAACAGGAAAGTTATAAGGAACTTTTGCTGCGGCGATGTAGATTCCACGTCGTGGCAAAATTTTCTCGAGAGCAACATGAAGGAAGCAAGGTAAGTTCACCGCGGCGACCTGGATTTCACGCCTCGGTGAAGGTTACCTGAAGGAAAACAAAGCAAAGACAAAAAAGAGAAAAAATGACTCACAAACACATAAAAGACACAAGCTGGATACTCAGTACACTTAGATATCATATACAAGTCCTCACGCACTAGAATAGCTCAAGAAAACAAAGTGCAACACAATCAATCACATCAACTCCTCAAACTTAAAGATGTATCATGCATAAAGCCAAAAGGCACAGCAAACATAAAACGGGAGAGGAATTATTGAACTGAAAAACTGTTAAAACTAAAAGCTAAACTGATGTCCTACAGAATTGGTTTCTCCCCCACATTTATTCAAAAAACTAATGCATCCACAATGTCATACTTAGTCACAGAGCAAAAATAAGTAAACAAGCGAAGGAAAGAAACAACTTGATGATTACGGAGGTTCCTGATTCTCTTGGTGAACCTTCGACAGATAGCCATATTGTGGTAAGACGACTTTACCACTTGTCATGACGGTTTCAACCTCCTCAATTCCAGATTCACCTAAAACATTAACGGGAAACTTTTCTCCCAAAAGGTCATCATTTACAATTAAAGATTTTAATGAGTTCAGTGCAGAGCTAGAGTAAGCATGTTGGAGTTCAAACTCAAAGCATGCATCATCAATAACAATATCAAGCAAATTAACTCCTAAAAGTGAATAATCCTTATGGGGATGTTTCATATCTTCGTACATGTTAAAGCTCACTTGTTGATCTCCTATCTCCATGGTGATAGTACCTTCTTTTATGCTAATCATAGTACTAGCAGTCCTTAAGAAGGGCTTACTGAGAATCAATGTAGTATCCTGCATAACTTCAGAAGACATGTTAAGTACATAAAAGTCAACTGGAAAGACCAAACCCTTTACCTAGACCAAAGTGTCCGCTATGATGCCCACTGGATGCCTAAGAGACCTATTAGCCAATTATAAAGCTACATATGTAGGCTTTAGACTTTTGACTCGTAATGATGTATACATAGACTAGATCTAACAAGGCTCTTCCTATGGTAACTTTTCCTATGGTGCATGGGATGGTGAAAGATCCAGGGTCTTGACATTTTACTGATATTTGGGATTTGAACAATGCGGACACATTTGAGCTGACTTGCACTCTTTCATTCGATTTGAGCTTTCTTTTATTGGTTCACATGTCCTTAAGATATTTAACATATGCAAGAACCCTTTTCACAAGGTAAAGCAAAGGGATGTTGACTTCTACTTTCTCAAACAAATCAATGACATCTTTCTCATGTTTAATATCAATCATCCTTTTGCTAAGCAAATGCGAATTGAGAAAAGGAAGATTTTTCAAGTTTACCTCATCGTTTGCTTCATGGGCTCCTTGCTTGTTTGATTCTACGTTGGCTTCAGAATTCTCTTCCTTGCTCGTTAATGGTTTGGACTCCGTTTCAGTCAGAAGTGCTTTCTCTTTTGAGCTTTCGGACTTTTTGACTCTCTCATTTTTTAAAGACACTCATGTTGTTGGATAATTGAGTGACGTAGGAGTTGATATTCTCAGCCTTCGTATCCCATTGCTCCATTCTCTTTTCTAGAGCATTAAATCGAGCAGCATTTTTAGATGGATCTTGTTGAATGAGAGAGGCTATTGCATTGAACTGGTTGTTGTTCGAAGTCCTTTCCTCCTTCATCATCACCATCTTATTATGTAGAAGTTGATTAGTGTCCTCTTTTACAGAGACAGTTAGAGCTTGTTGTTGGTTTTGGAACTAGTTTGTGGAAGTACTAGCTCCTCCACATTGTTGAAATATGTTCGGACCTCTTCCTTCTTCATTCCTCCAACTGAGCCTAGGATTTGCTTTCCAACCCTCATTATAGGTGTTGAAATAGGGGTTCCATTTTTGATTGGGCCGACCTTGATATACAGCGGACACCTCTTTATAACGACTGGGGCAGACAGTAGATATGTGCATTACTGACTCACAAGTATCACAACTGGGTGCAGTAAGACCCATAGAAGGTGTTAGGCAATGCACACTCATGTTTTTCAATTATACAGTGATGAAGGACAACTGTGAAGTCACTTTACTCTCCAAAGAGTCAACTTTAGACTCCAGACTTTCCATTTTTCTGGATTGGGCTGTTGAAGCTCCCAACTCATGTACGCCTCTGGTATCTCTAACACTGTACTGTTAATGATTCTTCTTGATCAGATCCTATGCCTCCAAAGCTGTAAGGTCAATCAGAGAACCTCCTGACGCCGCATCTAACATACCTTTATCTTGAATTTTTAGCCCATCATAAAAATACTACACTAACTGTTCATCAGGTATGTCATGGTGGGGGCATCTGGAGAACAAATCTTGGAAGCGGTTCCAATAGTCATAGAGGGACTCATCATAATCTTGACGTGCTGAATAGATCTCCTTCCTCATTGATAAAGTTTTGGAGGTCGGAAAATATTTCTCTAGGAATGCCTTTCGCAGATTGGCTCAACTATGGTAGGCATTCACCATATGTCTTGGGAGGCTCATATACCACTCCCTTGCTTTTCCCTCTAAGAATAGATGAAAAACCTTCCATAGTACTTGATCAAGTGAAGCTCCCACAGGTTTCATACTCTAACAAATCATGGACAAAGATTGCAAATAGACGTAGGGATCTTCTCCTATCAAACCATGAAATTTAGGAAGACAGTTAATAAGCAATCCTTTAACTTCAAAATTCACATCAAAATTAGGACAAATAGCATTAAATGGGTCATAATTCACATCAGAGGTAGTTGCTTCCCTAATGGTCCTCCTTCTTTAATTTTCATTATTCTCACCAACTCACTCCTGCTCCCCATTACCTCCATTATCACCATTCCTAGATTGATTAGCATTAAGGTTAGGGTTTTATAGAAAAGCTGGGTTCTCATCCATTATCGCTGCTTCTAATGATTCACTCTCACTGCTTGGCTGACTAGACTTCTTTTCAACAACTACTTTGCTTCTCTCTTTTTCTTTCCTCTCCTTTTTAATTTTTCTCAAGCGTCTCTCAATTTTAGGGTAGAAAGGTAGAAGTTTGGCTTTCCAAGGCATACACGGGAATAATTCAAATAAAAATAAAATGTAACAAAATTTACTTGCAAACACACAAAGTCAAATAAAAAGACGAGATGTGATGGATGCAAGTATGTAGGTGTGTAAAAGTATGTATGAAAATATGTATGCAAGTAAAGTATGTATATATCGAAAAGCAATCAAAAAAAGTTCAAAATTATGTGGATGCAAAAATGTTAAGTATGAAAAATGCAAATAGTTCAGTATTCTTTTTGTTTGTGTTTTTAAAATGTAAGTTATATAAAGAAAATGAAATCCTATACTATTGACAAGTATGAAGCTAAACTATCTAGAATGCAATGTAAATAAAAGGCTCCTAACCTCACTTAGCAGCAAAATGACAAAAACTAACCTAGAGAACCAATTGTTTGGTTCCTCAACAACGGCGCCATTTTGATCTGGTCCTTAGTTCATACCCTTAGAGGTCAAATCAAAAATAAAATCCAAGGATTGCAATATGATATGCAACCTCGGGTCATCTCACTTAATCAGAACCTAAACGAATGGACCTAAGGTAACCTATATGTCATGAAATGCAAGCTAAATTGGTAAGGGGGTTTTGATCTTTGGAAACCTTAACTTAATTCAATAAAATTGTAAGAAAAATGTGTAAAATGTATTTTTGGATTTTTGGGAATGGAAAGCAAAAAGATAAAGACAATGATCAAATAGTGATAGTATCCTCTTGAAAATGAGCTTTGGCTATCATAGTTCAAAATCAATTTTTGATGGGAGTGGAAATCACTAAGTCTTAAATAGGTAAACCTTAAAGAACTCTTTAACTCCAAGGTCTTAATCAATGAACTCCATTTCTTAAGACCTTGCTAAATGCCCTTAGTGTGTGTAGTGGGTAAGTCAATGCAACAAGTCTCTTTGAGATCTCAAATCAACTCAATATTAAACATAACTATGCAAGATAAAAGAGATTTAACAAGATCACAAATAGACACATATGAGACTTCATATATTTAAGCTCAAAGTTCTACATCAACAAATCCTAACCACACATTATTGAATATCTAACACTTGATTAAACTCTAATCAAGAATGTTCAACTATAAATTACAAATCCTAAACCTCGGAGTTCATAAATCGTAGCTAAATATGGATTAAGCTACTTACCTTTTAAGCCCATTGAACTCAAGCCATTGCTACATCTTCAAGAGGAGAGAAATGCCTAGCCACGCATAGCTCCAAGAGACTTCACAACCGAGAACCCACTGGAGATACCCATGGTAGCAATCGACAGTTAAAAGTGGAAGAAAATGGTATGGATGAGAGAAGACGATGGTGTGTGCGTGAAGATGGAGTTGTATAAGATGAAAGAGCAACAGTATGGAGTGTGTCGACTCTACCTCCTTACTGTAAGTTAGCCTAAAATAGGTCTTTTTCATAAAACGGGTTGATGGATTAGGTTGCACAGTCGATTAATTTTTCAAAAATGGTCTGGGCCTATGCCAATTCGAAGGTTTAGCCATGGCGAGAGGATGAGTTCACCGCGATGAACTTTTCCTAAAAGATTTCTTCAGTCAACTTCAGCTTTCGTCGCAGCAAACTTGCCTGTTGCCCTCATTTACTTGTGATCTTGGTATTCACTCCTTGGCTCTTCTTCTTGAATCTCCTACAATAAAAAATAGTAGTTTGTAGTATCAATTGTTCTAAAAAAGTCAATTTAGTGCAATTACTAATTATTTGTGACAATTTTACCCTCAAACTACATAAATTCAAGACAAGCACTCAAGAG
>JANVCQ010000008.1:21551054-21561587 GCA_025531925.1 Erythroxylum plowmanianum
CAGTATCAATTGTTCTAAAAAATTAATTTAGTGCAATTACTAATTATTTGTGACAATTTTACCCTCAAACTACATAAATTCAAGACAAGCACTTAAGAGTTAAATTAAGCACAAAATCTGAAAATAAGAGCTAAGAAGTATGATAAAAACCATGAAATCATCACCAATTGAATACGAAACTTGGTTTCATTCAAACATACAAAAGGTAATATTAAAATTTGACCTCTTGCCCTATTCCTTAGCCATCTTCTTCTATACACTTTGAATTCCTCATTGTCTAGCTCCTTACCATCACTTTTTTTGCTTTTGTTAAGGACTGTTTCACATTAATTAGAGGACCACTTCTATCGATGAATCCTCCTTTTGTACCAACACTTTCATGCCATGATTAGATGCTTCAGTTTCCTCCTCTCTAGCCCCTTCACCATATGTGGCTGCCCTATTTATGGTTATTTAAACTGGGCTAAAATCCCAAACTGGGGGCTTAACCTTTTTAAGTTTGACCAGCTTGGGAATTAAACTTGTAACTTGCTTATAGGAGGTCTAAAATTTCATGAGTTTGCTCAATTTAAAACTTTTTTGGACAAAAATTAGGGTGTGTTTTACATGCAACAACGTGGCATTGCTAAACCTTTTTCTAAATTCCACGTATAAAAGAGTAAGAGGTTTTAAGTTTTAATGATAAGATTCTATAAATTTCGTAAAGTAAAAAAAGAGAAACCTAAAAATTACAAAAATCACTAAAATCCCACCATCGCCCCCTCTCTAACACATTTTCACCTCGACCATTTCACTCTAGTCTTCATGCAAGGGCTTTCTTGCCTGGTTCATGCATCAAAATTATTGCTAGATCCGTACTTCATCCTTCGTTGAAGGGTTTGTGTTGCCTAGTTGATGCATCGTCACCATCCCCTGATCCGCACTCTAGTCTTTATTGAAGGGGTTGGCTTACCTGGTTCACACATCATCTCTTAAAACTAAGGTAAGTCTTGGGACGGAAATTGGCCATTAGACTTAAAAGAAGAAGATTATCTTTTAAAAAATAAACTTCATAATTATGTTATGGTTCCTTTAAC
This sequence comes from Erythroxylum plowmanianum, assembly GCA_025531925.1. Lineage (NCBI taxonomy): Eukaryota > Viridiplantae > Streptophyta > Magnoliopsida > Malpighiales > Erythroxylaceae > Erythroxylum > Erythroxylum plowmanianum. The sequence continues at coordinate 21,552,131 of JANVCQ010000008.1, forward strand.
CAATGAGTGTAGTGTAACTTGCATGGAAATTATGATTCCATGCCATTTTAATGCTTCTAATGTTATTATTGTTTATGTTTGCTAGTGTTAAGGTAATGACTTTATCTCTTTTTAGGTAGCTTAGAATAGGTGGATTGCAACCTACTATAATGTCACTCTAACTCTTGTATATATACAAGTTACTATAGTGTCACTCTAACTTGTGTATATATACAAGTTAATCTTTTTTAGGGTTGCTCTTAGATCCTTATTTATATATACAAACCATTTGGATGTATAATCATTGCCTATGATCCAAACAATTTTTCTATGGACTAAATTATTCATCTCTCAATAAACTTGCTTCAAGAGAGGACTAAGATTTTTTCTACTTTTTTTATAAGTCCAATTATGCATTCAAAAGAAATTCCTTACAATAAAAAATCATAGATATATTATTGAATTGACTCCCTATAAATTATTCTAAGTGACACTTTAATATAGTGCTCCCCTATACTCTTAATATGAAAGGAACATATTTTTTAAGTAATTCAATAAAGATTTTAGGATTTGTGCTAATCACATAGAAGATAATGACATAAAATATAAGGAAAATTTCTTTGGTTGAAGGAATTAAAAAAATGGAAATTGACACATAAGAAAAAATGTAGATGGATTTTGACCACTAATGATTGGTTGAATGAATTTCTACAGGGTAAATCAATCCTTCTTAGATCATTCTTCAAGTATCATTTAGAACTTAACCATAAGTTAGTTTGTAACTGAAAATGATGTATTGTTTTTATGTTGTTTTTTTGCAATGCTATGATTATGATGACTATCATTGACGATAACATAAAGTTCTGATTTAACATTCTAGTAGTAACTTAAATATGAAAGACTCTAATTACTAGTAACTTAAAGTTAATGTAACAGTTAAATTGAATAAGGATTGCATTTAATATGGTTTTTTTTGAAACATTGAGGCATAATAAACCATTAGGTAGTTATATAGACTAGAAACCAGTGATTCAGCTCCTATGAGACTTATAAGTGAAAACTTCCACAAGCTTAGGAGTCACAGTGAGAACATATTTCTCGATTCACAGGTGTAAATAACACCACGTACCTTAATTAATAGAACTTAGTAATATATATGAGGTTAGTAGGAAATGCCATTAACTTTTAAGTGTTGTGCTGTGCTTCAATTTGACACTTTCACTTCAGTGTTTCTTGTCACCTTTCACCATTCTGAATTGGTTGGTTGATGGAATTGTTATGAATATGTTAAACATCATGTGTTATGCTAGGCTTTAATTTATCACTTTCATTTCCGTGTTTCTTTTCAACATTCTAACTGAGTCTCTTCGTTTTCTTGGAGTTCGTCATTTGGACTTGGCAAAATGACATTTGATGAGGTAACTATGAGGTTTCACCATGCGGGATGTTTTGTTAATATAGGTGATAATGTTTGCTATGAGGGCGATTTTGTGGATGAAATTCAATTTGATCCTGACTTACTGAGCTATTTTGAACTGGTTGTTGTATGTAAGAGAAGTGGGTATAACAATGTGAAAAAGATATTTTTTCTTATGCTTAGTTTTGAACTATGTAATGGTTTGGGGGTTGTTCAAGACGGGGCTAATGTGATAGATATGGCTAGTCAGATGATAGGTACAAGTGGTATTGATACTTATATTGAACATAGTGTGGATACCCCTATTGAAGTGATTAAAGATAAATGTAATGAGGTTAATTAGGGTAATGTAGTTAAAGACAATGGTGAGGATGTTAATAATGAAGGGTTTGGAGGTAATGTCGGTAATTTAGATGATGTGCCATATGTGAAGGATGAAAATAATGTAGATATAGAGAATGAAGATGATACAAATATTGAGGTTGAAGAGGATGACGAGGATGAAGATGATGAAGAGGATTTAAAGCAACGAAATGAAGGTAATGATGTAGATGAAGATGTTGAAGAGGATTTAAAGCAAGGAGATGAAGGTAATGGTCTATATGAAGAAGTCAAAGAGGATTTAGAACAAGGAGATGAAGGTAATGGTCCGGATGAAGATGATGCAGAAAATAGACCATAAGAAGCTAACACAGATGATGAAGATGAGGTAGTTTTGTTTGCATATTATGACAGTGATGAATATGGAGAACTTGTTATTGATGTAGATGATATGGTAGATAACGCTACTATGAGGAAAAGGAAATACCCTGTTAATGATGAAAATGCAGCTGAGCCTTACATTGAAGTAGGGATGATTTTTCTTAATCATTTGTAATGTAAGCATGCAGTGAGTTTGTTGTCCATCAAAACAAAGAGGGTTGTCATGTCTACCAAAAATAATCCCAAGTTTATCTAAGGTAAATATAGAACAGAGAACTGCCTTTAGTATATATATGGAGCATTTGATAGGAAATTGCAGTCATTTTAAATTAGGAAATTTAAGAACAATTATGACTGTAATAGGGTATATACAAATCCTAGGATGAACACTAGCATCATATCTGACTTGTTAAAGGATAAGCTTAAAAAGGAGCCATTTTTAAAGAATGATGATATCAAATTTTACATTAAGGATTGTTTAGGTGTTAGAAGTGTCCATAAGTATGGTGAGAAAAAAAGAAAACAATGTTGTGATCAACATTGAGAGGAGTTTGGGAAACTTTGGTCTTATGCTGACGTGATTAGGCAGACCAACCCAGGAAGCACTATTACATTGATAGTGTCTTGGCCAATTCCAACATCTCCACCTATATTTGAAAGAATGTACATATGCTTATAAGCTATTAAACATGGGTTTAGGCATGGATGCAGGTATTTTCTTGGCCTAGATGGATGTTGGCTGAAGACCAAATATAAGGGTGAACTTCTATGTGTTATGGGAAGAGATGGAAACAATCAGATGTTTCCTGTTGCTTGGGCTATAGTTAAAGTTGAGTCGACAATCACATGGAAGTGGTTCATTGAAAGGCTAAAAGAAGATTTACCTCACTTGGGCTTTAGAATTGGTTAGACTATAATGACTAACTAATAAAAGGTAAAAGTTTCACATCAATCTTGTTTATACTTTCATTGAGAGTGTAACTGTTATAATATATGTAGATTTGCATTCACATGCCTATTCAAACGGTTATATTTTCCCTTGCAGGGACTTGATAGAGCTAATTTGTGACCAAATGCTGAGCACAGGTTTTATGCTAGACATATTTATGTGAGTTAGCATGGAAGAGGACATAAAGGGGAAGAGATGAAGTAGCACTTTTGGAAAATTACAAAATCCTTCATAATAAGGGAATATGAAGAAAATTTGGATAAGCTCAAAGCCAAGAAGCTAAGGGTAGCATTATGCACCGGTTCAGCAATGGTGCCGAGCTTTCTAGATGGAAGATTCTGTGATCAAGTTGGTTAGTAATAACTTATGTGAGGCCTTCAATAAGACTCTGGTTGATGCAAGAAAAAATGTCAAGTTTAGGGTTGTTTAAGCATATTAGAAGAGAATTGATGAAAAGAATTGTAAGAAAAAGGAAAGAGGCTGCCAAGTGGAAGGGTAATTTAGACCAAGAATATGGGAAGCAATTGAGAAGAGTGTCATGATTGCTCAACATCGTTCAGTACATCATAATGGAGAAGGAGGGTATGAGATTGATTATTGACAAAACAGATATGTGGTGAGGCTTCAGAATAGAATATATTTTTATAGGAGATATACCCTCTTTAGCATTCCTTGTGCATATGCGATATGTACTATTAGAGATAGTAGGGTTATTATTGAAGAGTACGCTTCTAGTTGGTTATGGAAGACCGAACATGTCAAAGCATATGGGAAGGCAATTCAACCGATGCTTGGTATAAAGGAGTGGCCCACTAGTAATGAAGAAACTATTAGACCACCAGAATTCAAATAAGGGTCTGGTAGGCCCAAAACAGCTAGGAAAAAGGCCATTGATAAGTCTCAAAGGAATACAAAAGTAAATAAAAAGCAAAATGCTAACTACATGTCTAGGAGGGGCATGATCACCACTGCCATACAGAAGGACACAATAAAAGAGGCTGTCCTTGGAAGGGATGAGAGGTAATTTCTATGCTGCTTTGTCTTTTATGGTACAACTAAGATTCTTTTCCATAGTAGTGGTAATCTTTTTGGTTTTTCTGTTCCATTCTTACTGTTATCAATGGCAAGTTCCAGCCTAGTTTCAAAATCCGAACCCAGACCAATAAACTAATTTCCATATAGAGTAAAGCACAACGAACTCATAGTCAACACTGGAAAACATATCCACAGTTGAAACTAACACTGACAACCTAGTAAGTGGATCTAAATCTGCATCTAACAATGCTGAAAGGGGAAAGAAAGGTAAAAGAATAACAAAAGCCTCTATCTATGCCTTTGCTTCTACCTCTGCCTCAACTGCTTCACGTACTGCCAACACCTCAAGTACTACTAATGTATGTGGAAGTGCAAATGCAACAACCTCAATTGTTCTCCCAACACTTGGAGGTACTTTATAAACAACAAATATCTGTACATCTTCAAAGGCCACCACACAAAACTAAAACAAAGGGAGAAGAGGGCCTGGTTATAGTGTTAAGCAGATTGAGGATGTTTGGTGCTGGCAGATGTAGTCTAAATTCTCAAGAGAAAATTATAGGAAAAGGCTTATCACATACTCTTCTCTTCAACAAGAAGCAAGTAGGAAGTTCAAGAAGTAGATGGAATGGATGGGGGTATACACAAATAAAACCATAGGATTGCAGATGCTAAATATAAGTGTTAAATATTTGCTTTCTTACTAAACATTAATTATTTCATACAGCTTAACAATGCTTGCATTTTATCTACAGCTTGGAAGGAGAAGTCAGAGACAACTAAACCTTGGGCTAAAATCAATACAGAGGAATGAAGTTGTTACTGCGCATGTGAATCCAAGACAACAAAGTCAAATTGCATCTTCAAAGGGAAAGGACAAAATGTAAACTTAACATTTAATTGTTAGTGAACTGAACAATTTTGTGATATTTGTGCACTAAAGAACAATAGATTGTAAGGATCTTATTGGGATTAAGGTTATTAAACAGTGAATGCAATGACTACCAATTTCAATTTGAATTGCATTTCTGTAACGTTTTTCGTTTTTGTTAAAGTTCATGAATGGGTTACCAAAGGTGTGGAAGCTTGGTTGGAATTGTCACATTCTCTGTAATGTTTTGTAGTTTTCAGGGAAAGCTTAAAGTCTTTGGATGGAAAGAGATGATCAACTTTTGTAGTAAAAGTGTTGGTCTCCTTTATTTTCCAATAAATGTTAATTACATTTCTTTTAGGTTTTTTCATTTTCGTTAAAGTTTATGAATGGTAGAACATGTACATTGTTAACACAAAGAATTGGAATTATAGGTCTATTAAACATCTTTGTTTCCTCGTCAATAATTTGATGACTTATAAAACAACTTAACAGTTGTGTTAATCATTGGAGGTAAAGTACGGATGACATTTTTTAAAGTAGTCAATTGCTGCCTCTTTTAACTCCTTTTGACTACTAACCAATACTCCATTTCCATTGATTAAACATGTTTAGGTTAGTATATAAAACATCAAACCTATTTAGGCTAGAAGATGAAATTAGTAATATAGCAGATGTTGAAATATTTAACACTTTGCACTTTCCAACATCAAGTTAGGTGAGTTACATTTACACATTTTTCTAGTACATCAAACCATTTCCAAGTAAGGCTTTATAGGTACAACTATTGCCTTTTTTTCCTTCATTATTTAGACTAATAAACATAAGCGAAACTACAAAACACAAGCTTAAACAAGCAACAAATTTCCAACACTTTGTTGAATGTGTTTCATTAATAGTCCTCGTGGTAACTAACTCATTCTTCAACTTCAAATTTTCTGTAATCCTTACAGCTTGCAAAAAATCTACTGCATTCTCTCTTAACTCTACCACTTCAGCCTTAATAAATTATTTTGACGATATAACATCTTCTCTCTTTTTTTTAGCTCTAAAATAATATGTCTTGCTTTTGGACAAAATCTTTAATCATGCCATTCATGAAATCCACAAACATCTTCACTCTACCATCAAAGAAAAAACATCAATTAATTAATGAAATATATGAACATATTTAGCTAAAACAACTTAAAAATGTACCAAAATTATCGGAAAGAGTCAACAATCGTAAAATCTTCTTCCTAGATTTTCATCAGTCCATAAAGTCCATCTAAGTTATAGTAACAATATTTAGCCTCTCTGTTATAGTCGCATTCAACTAGGTAAGTTAAAGAAATCAACTTGTATGATCTCAAATTAAGCTTGAAATGCATCCCTCTACTGCCAAAGTTGAAATTTTAAAAAATTTTAACCCAACACAAAATTACAACCAAGAAAACAACAAACTGAATCCTCTAATTAACCTCATTACCTTGAAGAACTATTATTTGATCTCATTCTTAATTATTACATCACAATGCTTTAATGTTGATTGTGCACCCCCTGATAGCTAAATGATGTCTATATAACTGAATTTGTTCGCTCCTAATAATCTGCATCTCTTCCATAAATGTCATACTTTATCTTTGACTAAGCGGATCAAAATATGGATAACCACCAACGAAGCTAAACCAAGTGACATAAGTCATGTCCTACGTACAATATGAAGTACATAGGGAAGAGAAAACTTGATCATATCCTATATACAAATGTATAATAGAATTGTACATGAAAAATAATTATCATCTACATGCTATTTAACCCCTATAACCAAACCCATTTAAAGAAGATAACATAATTTCGTAAATGTAACATTGTTAAAGAAACTTTCCATAAAAAAAGGAAAAAGGGCAAAGGAATAAAGTGAACATTCAAACATCATAAATTTATATACAAAATTTGAAGGGAGCCTGACTCATTACCTACTTCGGTTTTAAATCAGAGCATATGTATATTTTAGATCTCCAAAAGCCTTACCGCCCATTCACCTCCAAAGCCAAAAGAGACAACTCACACTACCAAGAAGGCACAAGCGAGATTGGAGTGAAGGCACGTGCATTAAGTGAAGATGTGTCCAGGGATTGAAGTGAAGGCACAACCAAGAGACGAAAAAGAGGGTGAAAAAAATTTAGGGTTAAAGAGAATTTCAATTAAGTAGAAATTTCAATGAAATAAAAAAATTTATCTTAAATTCCACTTGGCCTAGACAATAAATTAAGTTTATTAATGTGGCATCTAACACTAATTAACCTGCATGTAACGACACGTGTTTTACACGCCCTAATTTTTGACCCAAAAAGTCTTAAATTCAGTAGACTCATGAAATTTTAGACTTTCTAAGAGCAAGTTACAAGTTTAAGTCCCAAACTGATCAAATTCAAAAAGGTTAAACCCCAATTTGGACTTTGAGCCTTTAAACTATTACATTCCCTTCCTAGACTTCTATGTATTCGTTAATATCTCCCCTGTATTCTTCTTGATTGCATTCGAATTTGTAACTTTCTCTTCACTTATACTTTTCCCCACTGCATTCGTTCCTCCCAGAGGCATAGTAATTATTGGACTAATATTAGTCTCCTCTTCTTGTTAGAGTTCCAATCTCATTAACTCAGTATAATTCCCATAATAAATGTATTACTAGTTTCCTTCCATTATTTTCCTTGCATCTTTGATATAGGTTTCCACTAATATGCAATCCTTATTGAGTCTTTTTACTAGTGTTTCCCCTTCCCCAAACCTCATCAGAAGGATAATCTCTGGAAGTTCCTTCTCCAATTTCACACTCACACATAACCTCGGATACCCTATCCTTCTTTTCAAAGTCATATTCTCATCCATACATATGAGTTTCTTCACATGACTAGCCAAAAGACTCAATTCCTTTGTTAACTAATACTCTAATGATATGTTATGCCAATTCATCCATATTGGCACTCTTTCGTACTCGATATTTTCAAGATTGATTCTCAGCTTCAACAGTTGCCAAAAGTAGGGGGAGGTTTTGGACATGCCAGGGTCTTTTCTCTAACTCACTTTAGCTTCACTTTCATTGGCAAATCTAAATAAGAGCAGACTCTCCTCTATTAACATGTCTTCCTTCTCGTACTTTCCATTCCATGTTTTTTGTGCCCAACCATTGATCACCTAGAAGGGAGCGTATGTCCATGAAGAAACCCGCCAAAGTAGTGTCCCAGCTATTCACACCACCCTTCACGATGTCTATTTTTGGTTCAACTATAGCTCTCCCCTTTAAAGGAGATGGAGGGATAAATTCTAAGGACTCAGTAGTACTACTTCATAAGGCCTTTTCCCACCTAAGGTTTAAGTTCATTGATAAAGTCTTTGGGGGACTAGACTAAGATGCCCGTCCGGTTATTTTTAAGGATATTGGTAGACTAAGTTCCCTAGAGGAGCTTACAGAAGCAAGGTTCTCCCTTTGATGGAGATTTAGAGCGAAGGTAAAGAGAAGAGTTGGGAATGTAAAATTATCTTACTCCAATGAGATAGAAAAAGTAAAGGCTGAGAATGGCAATTGAGCAATTTAAAAAGTTATTCTGGTAAAGCAAAAACCTAGTAATGCGGGAATTAGAACTTTCCAAAATTATAGAAGTACCTACTGCCTACTGAAAATCCTAAAGATGAGCTCGATTCACTGCACTTCAGAATTTGGGGGCAAAAATTAGTCGAAAGGGAGCGTAGGGAAAGAAAGATGATAAGCGAGGGTTGAAAGAATGGAGAGGACTATGGCTGAAACACACGAGCAAAGCAACAACACTCAGCAACAACATCAAACTTGATGGAGGGGACTCGGAGTAGCAACAGCAAGGCGAGAGCCATTCTACTCCTACCAGACGGCCTTATGAAAGGAAGAGAGAATAAGCATTGAGCATAAAAAGCTGGTTTTCTTAGAAAGAACAGTTATAATAAATGCTAGTACGTAACAAACAATTATTATATCCATTAACATCTAGGTGTTGTATGCCATCTGTCTTCAATTGCAAATCAGGTTTGAGTTCTTGAATACAAACAGAAAAAGAAATAAAAGAACTTAATCACTTACAATCCTAATTATCGTCTTCACATCTACTACAGTCTAATGTAGAGTCATTTAAGATTGTGCGCGTGTTCATGGAGGGGTAGGACATGATCGTCTTTGTTTGTTTGTAGTTTTGGGAGTTTCTTACAAACAAACAAAGACGATCATATCCTACTCAAAGTATATGATGACTCAACACGTCAATGTCTTATTATGAGATGGAATTTCTTCTATTCCAGATTCCATATTGTCTCCTCTATAAATCCTACCTTTCAAACTCTAAATGTCTTCATATCTTTCTAATCTCAAAACTTCTGTAATCTCATTTTCAATTATATCTCCATATGGCTTCCTTGCCATTTTCCCACATAGGGCAGTTTTTATCACCCTCAAATATCATGGTTTCCGATGACAGGTGTGAGTATAAAAGAG
>JANVCQ010000008.1:21569303-21594139 GCA_025531925.1 Erythroxylum plowmanianum
GTGTTCTTTTGTCAATTGCAGGTTTTGGGTTTTATGAAAAGCAGCCGTTATGCTGCCCAATTTTCGATAAGAAAATTGGTTATATGGCAATAGAATAAAATAAGAATTAGATGTTGAAAAGATGAATTTTGGGATTGTTTGTATGTATAAGAAGTTTGCATGATTTGAGAATTGGATTGAGAATAATTTCTAAGAAAAAGGAAAATTATACGATTTGCATGAGTGTGAAATAAGATGAATAGCATGAATAAGAAAGAAAAAAAAATTTATACCTGATTTTCGTATTGGATTAGTTTTAGGTTTCCAACGCATTCGTCTTTTAATCGGATTCGTTTTCGCTTTGTCTCAGTCTTTCGATTCGATTATTCGATTTACTGTTGATTCGGATTTTTGCCTTTGATTGAGAATATGTTATTTCGAGTTTCGCTTTATGTGTTGTTTCGATTTCTCTCGCTGTTCGCTTTCGCGTTTGTTTCCGCACTTCGTTTTCGTACTTGTTTGTCCGTTTGCTTCGGTTGGGATCGGGTCTCCGGATCGGGTCCCAACACACTGTAAAAATCACCAACATCAGAAGCAACCCACAACCGTTGATTGAACTCTTCTAGCATCTCATCGGGGACAAACGAGATCCTACAAAGAGGGCATGTGTTGTTGTCGTGGTCCATTGAACGGTTTCTATGAAATCCGAGAGACCCAGATAGTTAAAAAGACACAAAATAAGGTTTCTGATGAAACCCAGAAAGGAAAGTGTGTAAACGAACAACTTCAGTAAGCAAATCTCGATGTATCCAACTGGAAACCCCATTTACATAGAAGAGAGAGAAATTGTACACGGCTTGATGCTCAGAGATAATCCCCAAATTGATAAACCCTAAAACCTAAAGCTGTGCACCGCTACTTCGGTTCTTTCTTGCATGAATCCCTAAGTTACGCCTTGCAAACACCACTGCTGAGAACACGCAGAGGAAGGACAGACGACGGAGATCTAGAGGAGGAAGACGGAAAGTCGAAACAACGCGCATGCCGGGGAACATTGGGTTTACGGCTCGAACGAGACCTGAGCCAAATAAAGTGAACCTGGACGCACGACCCATTGCCAGAATGGCGAAGGCAATCTTTGCAAGTAGAAAAGAGGTCTGGAGTGGTTGAGAAATCAGACGCCGACTGATATAGAACAAAAAAAATAGATATTGATTAGCAAAGAGCAGGGGATCAAAAAACGAAACACAGGGCTCTCAAACTGGTTGTGTCCTTGCAGGTTTAGGAGTGACCTCTTTTCTTGAAGAGCTTTCCCCTTCCCCCGGTGATGTAACTAGCCACCAATCTGCAAAAATTATATTTTCCCTCGGCTCTTTCCCTATCCCTGCCCGCTCCCTAATAGGATAATAAGAAAACGCTCGGTAGGTTTTAAGAAAAACCAAACAAACAAAACAATTTAATTAAGCCTTCCACGACATTTTCTTCAACAAAACGTCACGGTTTTTATTTTGCGACGTTTTATTGATGAAACATCGCAAAAAATGTTACAAATTTACGACGTTATTATAAAAAGTCGCTAAAAGTTGGAACCTTTTGTGACGTTTTTTAAACGTCATAAAAAATTTGAACATTTTGTGACGTTTTATAAAAAAAGTTGCAAATAGTATATTATTCTTGTAGTGTTATCAGCAAATTGTGTTGGCTGATTTAGCCCAATCAGCTGATTTTTAGAAAGATCCTCTATAGGAACGTTTTGGTATTCAACTGATAAAAATTTGGCATTAATGACGATTGCACCTTCTAAAAAGAATAACCACAAATTTGAGAAGGCGTTCGTAATTGTTAAACATCATTTACCATCTAATTTTTTTGTTTTAAAAACATAACTGTCATGCTTGTTACAAGAATTGTCGCAGGTGTGACACTTCACTTCATGCCTGTAGCTCTTTTTATTATGTTATAAGTGTCACAGACATGATGCTCTTTGTCATGCTTGTGACTCTTTTTTTGTTTTTTGTTTTTTAACATTTCAATTTATTTATAAAACTTACAATTTGTCACGCATGTGACTCTTTTTTTTAATCATTCCAATTTTAATTTTTTTATAAGACTTACAAATTAAACTCTAAGCCTTACACCAATATTTTAAAGCTAGGAGATAAGCTAAGAAATTTAAATTTGAAAATTGATTAATTTACTAAAATTTTTTAATTAATTTATATATTATAGAAAAATATTAAGTTTAAATTAAAAATTAATCATTTTTATTATTATTATATGTTCTATTTTTTATTAGATTTATAAACTTAATTTTTGTAAAATTAAATATATAAATTATAAATTCTTATGAAAATATTCAAAGAAATACTAAGATATAATACTCATGTCTTTATAATTTATTTTAAAGTCATGTCATTATAAGTCATTTTATACATAAACAGTTAATATTAAATAGTTAAATTTACCAAACATTTTAAATAAATAGTTGATATTATCCGCTCGTCAAATCAGCTGATATAATTTAATTTTAACTAAGCGTTGATAGAATTAACTAACAATTAATGCAATCAGCTGATTACCCTGCTATCTAATTTGGTTTAACTTGTAAGCATGAACTTATGGTTGGTTTTTGGATCAACTTCAACTTTTAATTTGTTTTTGATATCAATTTCTTAGCTACTTCAAGGATTGTTATCTTATTGTAATTTAGGCTATGCTTTAAATGTTTTAATTTCTAAAAAAAAGAATAGTATTTGTTGTTAACTTTAGCTACTGAAATGCATGTATATTAGCATCTTTGTCAATCTTCATTCTTGTAGCGTCTTAAACAATTTCTCAGTTTTCACTTTTGCGACACTATAGTCTTGCCTGCCTTTCCATGTTCTTTAAAAAGTCAAGACACGCTTTATCTTTTCATCTGTTCTAATTTCCACGTTCATTAATAAAGAGTTCATCCTCCAAAAATGATCCCGACAAAAGATACCTGTTTTGTTTTTTTAGTAACTTCCGCTTAAAAACATTTTATGTGGAAAACACCAAATGAAATAAAAGGTATAATTAACACTTTCTGAATAAAAATTAAAATATTTGCAGTAAATGGTTAAGAAGCTGAAACCATAAAAATAACACAGTTAAGCTTAAATATGGCAGTGAGACAAAATTAAAATGACGTAACAATCGAAAAAGGTACAAGAAAGTTTCCTTGTTAAAAGAATTTCTACATTTCATTATATTCAACATTTTTAAATAATTCAATTTAAAATTAGTTTCTTCAATAACATAAAAATTTTCTCACCCAGTCTTGGGGTCCTACATCCATAACTAGCTCCAACCCCTTTGCACTCTTCAACGACACGTACATTTTAGAGACGCAAGTGTCACCCTGCATGTTGCATTGCGTTACGTCGTTGACACGTAGAGCAAATACACCCCTTTGGGCTTCAAACGTTCTTAAGGAAAACGACAAAGCAAAGTTTACAAATAAGATTATATTACTTATAATTAAAAATAGGATAAAATATCAAATATAATGGGTTACTATGAATTATGAAACCTACGCATTCTTAGAAAATAAGATTAACATACCGTTCTATCACATTTAGAAAATTGACCACAGTTTCAAAACGTATCCTATATGATATTATCTCAAGCAAAGCACATTCAAACAACAAATTAATTATTCAGAAAGATTACAGCTACAGCTGGTTAATTACGCTAGCAAACGGCAGCTACTTCCTCCTATATGCATGGGGTCTTTGAGTTACCAAGGAGGCGATCATGGCTTCTGCCCCACCCACGGATTCCAAGTTGCAACTCAGCAGCAGCAGCCAGCAACTCCACAGCTTGCTGTGGACTCAGTAGTTCCAACATCATCCTCACTGTTTTCAGCCTTAGAGAATCTGCCTTTTGCACGACACGCACCAGCCGTCCGATCTTCTCTCCAAAGTCTGGACTACTGTTTGGGCCCACCAACTCTGTGGCCCCCTCTTGCCACTCTGCTAGCTCATCTGTTATTGCGTTCTCTTCTTTCACCGTCTCACATTGTAATTCACTCACTTTCCTGCTTTGCAGACCATGGATTCATCTGGACTTTTAAACTTTTTTTATTACCTTTCGAAATTTAAAAAATCTATATTTGAAAACTTAATTTCTCTGTGGGTTAACTTAAACAGCTGTAAATTTATTTTATCTTAAACTTCTAAAAATTTCCAAAATAAAATCTTGCTTACTATTTCGGGGATAAAAACTTTAGGTTTTTGGTGTCTACTCACGATCTTTCTCATTTCCTATCCCAAGTACGTAACAGGATGCTATATTAATATTTTTGCAAACAAACATGTTTTGTAAGCATTCTTTGCCCATTGCTCTTAATAAGTATTCAGAATGGTTGATTATGCGATTATGGTCAAGCCACCAAAATTGAATGGGAGAGTCATCCATGGACAAACCTGAACTGACTGGGTGACAGATCACCAAGATCGCCAATTTTCCGTCCTCTTAGAATCTCGTAAATGCGAGATTCAAACATGATGCTAGACTCTGTGTACACAAGGTGAAACAAGGTAGTGGGTCGCCACCCTGCTATCCAGTGAAGCGATCTTTCAAGTGAGGAAGCCCAAGGCGCCGCAAATACTGAGAGGACATCTCGCTCGGCTGCCACTGACTTCACGGCGTAGTACTCTGCGTAGTGGCTCATAACCTTTTGAACTAGGTGGCTGAGGGTGTCCAGCTCATCTTGGCTCTTGGACTGTCTAGGTGCTGACCTTAGTTGGTCCACCAGATGGCGTAACTGGTCATACCAGGTATTGTAGAACCGGCCGAAGCTGGTGGTGCTTGTCATGTATGATTCTTCCAACTCTGCGACGATGGTCAGCTGGTGTTTTTTGAGGGATTTGGTGTCGGTTTAAATGGAGGGCTTTGGTGTAGGGTTTGGCTGATTTAATGTTTACGAGTGGAAAAGGTGAGCAGGACACTTGTCCAGAGATGCAGGCATATTTTTCGTTCTGCAAATTCCACGTTGCAAGTAACTAAAAAAATAATCTTTGAAACTTAAATTTAAGATAAAACTTAATTTGAAAGGGAAGTTGAAACCTGAAAGAGATGAAGGAAAGGTTCCTTCTTCAATTGTTTTAAGATATAGATTAAATATAAATATTTGAAAAAATATATAATTGATATTTTAAAAATTAAAGGAGAAAGTTGGTAGAATATATTGTACTGTAACACGTCAATCTCACAGAACACATACTCGATACCCTGAGTAATATCTGAATATGTACCCCTTAAGAGTGACATGTTAGAGCACTCACGTCACTAACTTAAACATGACATTTTCATTAATAAAATATCATAATATTGAAAATCCAAAAGTTCCTCGTTTCACTTCATCAAAACCGAACGTATATACATTGTAGCTTTCAAACATCCATAAATGTACACCCTCGATACCTAATACAAAACACGTTATATGAAAGAGGAATTATACAAAAATTTCTAAATAATCCTTCAGTCTCAACTGACCGACTTTTGAGCCATTTCTCTGATCCAAAAGTACAAGAACTATGCTTCTTTTGAGTCTCTCTATCACTATTGTCTTCTCTCGATCTTGAAATGTCAATATTACAATTTTGTTGAGTTTTGCGAATTCAGTGAGGTAAACATCCTTGACGGTTCACTCAATTCATACATCACATCAATTCATACTATCACATAATTCACGTCATTTTATTATCATCAAGTAGCATCACATAATACTTTATTCACAATTCTCACGTTCTCATTCAAATACAACTCAACTATACATTACAATCATTCAAACATACATATTAGATGTATATGCAATATTCATGGGACTCATTTCGATTATTACGTTACCGAGTGCCTATAACTGTCCCGTATTTATTATGAATACCGGGCTCATTGATAACTACCCTTATTCATTGGAGATATAGAGCTCATTATACATAGTGAGCCTTTGGCTCTTAATCACATTTTGAGCTTTAAGCTCATTTTCGGTGGCTACAAGAATCACAACTTCCGTTATCTGTTCATGCATTTATATAATGGAATGCATCACATTCACATTCATATTCTCAATCAATCACATGATTTCATCTTCACATTTAAAATATATTTATCATCGGACCTTGGTTCGACATTCAATAAAACTGTCGAGTACACTTATTTCAGTTAGATTCACATACAAGGAGCACTTTCAATATCTCATTTATGCATCAAACACCTTGGACTTTCAAAGTTCGGAATCAATATAATTAAATTCACATTCATATGATAATTCAGAACATAATTTAAAACAAACAGTCAATTAAGTAAGATCGTCTAGGTTACTCACAGTTGCTCCAGAAAGCTATGTCCTCAATATCCCGACAACGTTTGGATGGTGATGCTCTAAATACTCCTCTATATCATGCAATATTCACTTACACATATCACAATTTTACACAATTGTATAAATACTCATTTATGCATATATGTATATGGATTATATACAATGCATGCTCAATGACAATCTCGAGCATATTTCCTTTGTTTACATCTACAATCATTCATATGTTAACACTCACTTATGTCTAAATTGAACTTAGGTTTACTCCTCAATTACATAAGATTATTCTAAGTTAATCATTCAATCATTGATCAAGGTCATTCAAGCATTAAAAGATCATAAAATATCCAATTTATCATTCACCTTTGCTTAATACACATCATTGACCTTTTTCAAATCATATTATCCTTCTTAGGATCACTTTTATTCCTATAACATCTCAAAATTTCAGATTTAAATAGTTAATGTGTAACAATTCATGCATACTTTATATCCTTATTCATCATCCTAGACATAACACTCATTTGCTCACTTATTCAAGCATCATTTTAGGTTCAATTTAAGATTCATTCAAGCCTAAAGGCATCAAATGAAGTACCTAACCTTTTGTTATCCCAAACCACACATAAAAAAACATATTTGATGTTTAACCTGTTCCTATAATCGTGGGTTATGTAGATCCGAAAATCCCAGTAGTTTATCTTCCAAATTTCTAGTTTTTTTTCTCAAAATAGACTTTCGGGTCAACTTTGAATGATCATTATGACAAGAAAAATGGAGTATTTAGGCAATATTTTCTTCTAAAAAATTGTTCCTCTATATCTTAAGTTATAATGACACCAGGATCATACAATTTGATTTAGTATTCTGAAAGTTATACTCAAAACACTTCGGACAGTTCTTAAACTACACTACACCCAGTACTCAACTTGAAGTCTAATTTTAGAATTCTTAGAGATAGAATTAAAATTAGCTTTCTGTATGAAATTTGTAGCCATATGTCTTTAGTTTAATCTAAATAAAAAATAATCTCATTTAGATATCTATAGGTCAAGTTATGGATAAAATACAGATATATGTTCAATGAAAATACTCCATCCAGCTTATTCTAGCACAATTAATCACCATTTAATCTCTCAATCCTCCCTTAAAGCAACTCATAAATATCATTAATACATTAAAACATAACATACATCTATTTATTGCAACTTCAACATTACACATATCTCAACTCCTCTGTCAGGATCATTAAACACTAAACTATCATCATATATGCTTCATTTAGTAAAATCATGAAGAATAATAATAATACACTTACTTGTTTTGGCTCCAAAGTTGAAGATCACGTAACCCTAACCCCAAACATCCCAAGATCATCTTCATTTATAAATGAGTGATTAGATTTTTCTTGTGACAATATAAAGAGATAATAAGGATCTTGAGAAAAGAAATGAAGGAGCTGGCATAACATAAAAAATTGTGAGGGCTGGTGAGTTTCGTGACTTGAGAGAAGAGAAGAATAAGAAGATGAGAACATTTGGCCAAAGAAATAAAATTAAAGACCAAATGGTTGTCTTTAATTTAGGCCATACGAAAGTGAGGTGTGTGGCAAGGCAAGTGACACTTGTCACTTGCCACATGTCACCACCTTATGGTCTTCACTTAGTCTCTTAAACTACTAGTCCATTTGTTTCCCCATTTCTACTCCAATTGTACCCAATTTTCAATGACACTTGTCAATAATTCTCAAAGTCATTTATCAAAATTTACATTGCCATTTGACAGTTAATTCTACTACCATTTATCAATTGTCTTGCCACTTGGCATTTTTTTAGTCTAAAAATACCTAAAATTTCATAAATTTTCACCAAAAATTCTAAATCAATGCATATACTCTCCAAATCAATTTTCAACACATAAAAACCACAATTCTCAATATAATTACATTTATAAATCAATTATACCTGAAACATATCAATGAATGCAAGTACGATCATTTTATTGTGCAAAAATCAATATTCACGTGTGTGTGTGTATGCTATATTATGCACAAGCATGAAATGCACTTTTTAACTTCTCAATAAACCCTCATATACACTATTCTAGAGTCCTAACTCTTAATATGGGATAACGGGATGTTACATGTGCCTTGTATATTTGATAAAAAATTAATTGTATTTAGAAGTTTAGAAAAGTGATGTTTTTTAGGTAATAAACTTATCCTTGTTTGTAGCCTTATTTTTAAGTCTTATATTAACATATATTATTCTTATTATTATGGTATCAAAGCCAAGCATTTTACATATTTATTGACAATTAAATGTTTTCAGTGATCCAATCCAATTATAAATTTTAACCTATGCTACTTGAGGAAAAAAGCAGGTTACTTTAGTATTAGTCAGTAGTTTGTGTATGTCTCATTTATATCGTGAACTTAAGACAATTTATTTCTCTTTGTTTGATTACCCAAACCCAAATTGTTTGGTTAGGCTGACAGTGGGCAATTGTTGATATGTCAGTAGGGTGGATGCAAGTGTGACGCTGCTTAGTTAGAGAAGAAGATAGAGGAAAAAAGGTTGCATTTGTTGGAAAATTGGGATAGGATCTAACTCTGACAATAGCCTAATAATTACAAAAAATTTTGTTTTTAAATTTTTCAAAGATCAAGATCATTTTAATTATATAAAATGTTTAATCCATAAATCATAATAAAGCATGAGTCTTAATTCGTACCTTATTTTGAAACTTGATCCTTTACTTTTCGTATGCCATAAACTGTTTCTAAAACTGATCCATCTTAACCACTATAGTTGTACAAGTGTCTGGCCTCTAACAATATCCACTGAATAGGTTGAGAGAACTCTGGAACTTCTATAGAGATGGTTAAGCAAGAAGTGTTAGATCCATTAAAGCTTAAACCTATTTATAATAAGTTTTGGATATTTTATTAATTTAATTAAAATTTAATTCTAATTTCAATTAAACTTTAATTAGAATTTACAGTTGAATTTTACTTATAGTGGAAAGGGGTCTAGAGCTCTAACACTCAATTATGCTTTAAAATTTCTCAATTAGTGGCTTAAAATATCTAAAGATAGGCTTAACTGAAGGTATAGGAACTCCAAGGTATTTGAATGGAAGATAAAATTCCTTAAAACTAGTTCAAGCTGATATTCTAAAAGAAAGATATGGAGCATTTGTTGATATTGAGAAGTTGGATTTATTGCTGTTAATGGCAAGACCAAAGATCTTTTTAAACAATGGGCAAGATTTTGACAAGGCTGACATCGAATTTAAATCTACTTTAGAGAATAAAAAAACGTCATTAATAAAGCTAAGGCTTTTATGTTGAACTTCTTACATTTTGAATAAAACTTAAATTTATAGATCCTGATGTTGATTCTTCTTAGGAGTCTGATAAGGACTTAGGAGAGTAAAGAGAAAAAGGTATGAGTAGATAGGATCCCTTTGCTTGATATATCTAGTAGTATGGATTAGTGGTTTGCCCATTTATAAGACTTTTATATGATGCTAAGGTATTGCATTGTGATATCCATTCAACAAAAATGTCTAGGAAGTTAAAGGCCTTTAATGTGTTTAGAATAAAGGTCTAGTTAACAAGGTTATATGCTTTGTAAAAATCAATTATGAGGGCACAACTTTTGCTACTAATTTTCCTATTGTAGTGTTTATCGAGTTCTTGAGCGAAAGCTATTTTATCAACAATTTGCCTATTAGGAATACAAGCATACTGTGAAGGATCAATCATATTAGGAAGAATGGTTTTGAGCCTTTCAACAATTACCTTGGATATAATTTTATGGATGGAAGAACAACAAGAAATATGCCTGAAGTCAGAAAGGGATTTTTGATACTTTCTTTTAGCAGTTAAAGTGATGAAGGTATTAATGAGTTCTTTCAGAAGTTTTTTGTTGATGAAGAACTCTTGTACTTGTACTACTTTTATAATAAATTTTTTAAGAATATCCCAATTTTTTGTAAAGAAAATGATATTGAAGCCATCAGGTCTAGGTGCTTTACATTTATCTAAAAGCTTGATGGCATTATTAATTTAAGGAGTTGACACTGGAAGAGATAGAGTTTGCTTGAAATTAGCTTCTAGTTTATGTTAAATAATATGTTTAGTTAACCTAACAGAGGAAGGAGCATTAAAGGAGGGTCATAGTAGCTATGAAAAATAGGATCTAACCTCATATGGGAATTTAGATTGAGTATGAATAATGGAGCCATTAGCTTCCAAAGAGGCAATCTTAGTCGTAGAATTTATTGTAACTACACATATATGAAAGAAGTGTTTTTTTCACCATCTTGAAGCCATCTAATTTTAGATCTTTGTTTTTAAATTGAAAAACCAGAATTGGAAGTTTAAATGAATCAGCTTAAGGCTAGTTTTCTATTTTTTAGAAGGAGGGGTTAATGAGATTAAGGAAAAAACATTTTGAGCTTTTTCAAGGTTCAACTTTGCAATGTTTAAGAGGTGATGGAGATTGCCAACATTAGCATTATGAAAAGATTTAAGGATTTTTCTCATGTTTCTTAGAAACTTGGAGTAATGAAATTGTTTAGTGCCATTGTAATTGATGGATATACCTTTCTTAATAGATTTTTTAAAAATTCGATATTCATATACTTGTTATTATTTATACATGACAATAACTAGGTATCCTTATCAAGATCTTATAAAATTTGATCCAAATATCAAAAGAACATTGCAAAGATTTCTTAAGGAGAATACAAAAACTTAAGGAATAAAGTAAGGAATTGATTTAGAGAAAGTAATGGCTAATTTGATAACTTTATCGGAGTTGGTTGCCTTAGACTTGGTTTAAAGACCTTTATACATTATTTTTATAAATTTTGATGAGCATTTTACTTTTAATATTGAGTCTATTTTGATACATCTTTTGCTAATTTTCATGTTTTTATAGATGAAGATGCTTATAAGCATCTTAAGAAGCTTTATGTGGTTTATGTTAGTATGAAACCTCCAGGGGTGAAAAAAGAGAAAATCATGTTGAGAGCTTTTCCATTTTCACTAAAAAGATGTAGCAAAAGATTGGATTTTTAATTTGCTTGTCGAGAGTATTGCCACATAAACAAAAATGAAATGGTCATTTTTAGAGAAGCATTTTCCAACATTGAAGAAAATGAGTATAAAGAAAGAATTTTATGGAATAAAGTTACATAATAAAGAATCTCTTTATGAGCATTGGAAGCACTTCAAAAAGTTGTTATTGGGGTTATGTAAATATAGTGCCCTAGAAACTAAGTGTATTTACTTATAACTTAATTTTCTTCTAGTTATTTTTGTAATGAAAATATTTATTATTAATAAAACAAAATTGTTTTGAAATCTTATGCTGCAATTTTGATTTCTAAAAAGTTTTGAAATCTACCATTTTATCCAAATATAGCATGCTTATTTTTCCAATCTAACAATTGGTATCAGAGCCAATTTTCTTATGCATGATTTCGGTTCCTATATGTAATGCATAGGTTGGAAAATTTTTGTATTCTACATATTTTTATGTGGTAGATATATATATGGTGTATGTTTTGCTCTTTTAGTTGTCCATAGATTTTAAAGTTACCTTGCATGTTTTCTTCATTTAGTTTGTAATAAGGAGGGTGGCCTATCATCATCATGTTTCCTCCTTGGTTTCATTTTTATGTTTTCTTTGATTATGTAATGTACAAAATCATGTAATGATGAAGATGGAGAAGCCATGGATTGAAGAAATGAAGAGGTAAAGTTTCGGTTTTGATTATGGTATCTTGAATAAATTTCAGTTTTTAGAAAATAAAAGTGCTAGAATTTTGCTTTAACAAATTTTCAGTTGTATAAACATTTTTGTAACAAAGTTTTGGTTTTTACAAGTGCTGGAATTTTTATTTCATATACATAAGTTTTGGTTTTGGTGAAAAACAAGTGCAGTTTTTTGTTTTCTTTTGGACAAAAATTTGGTTTTATGAAAATTAAATTTTTGTTGGAACAAAAAAGCCATTACACACTTTTTACTAAATGGGCTATGTTTCTAGGATGGACAATCAAATGTGGTTTTTTAGTTTATGAGATGAAGGGATAAATGAATGCAAATAATATGTGATATTATGTGATTGTAAGTCATTTCGAAAATTGCCAACCCTAGGCTTTGCCATACATTCATTATGTATAAAATATATAATGAAACGATATAGGATGGATAATAAATTACATCTAGACAAGATGGTATTTATTAAAACTTAAAGCCCAAAAATATTGAGTGGGAGAGGATGCTTATGTGAGAGTCCACGGTCTCTATGTGATGGCACATTTGCATGTTGTGAAATGTTACTCCCCACCAAAGGGCATGAATCCTAGATCTTGCATGGTTTGGGTCTCCTTAAGGATAAGTGCACTTATTGGTAGCAAATGTGACCTCCTACCGAGGCATGACTTGCAAGTATCTTTAATGGATGAACCAAACGGTTACACACTCAACATATTTTATCAATAACCTGCTTACTGTAACTCTATTGGTAAAAGTATGGACCAAATCATGGCGCTTCTAAAAAAGTTAGGCATGAAGATGCTTAGTAGTTTTTTCAGTTGGAGGGTCCTAGTTTTTCTTTTAATGGATAAGATAGCCCACTATCACTTAGTCTTTTATAGATAAGAAAAATAACGGTCATATAAAGATTTAAAGGTTTTTTAAGTTTTGTTAAATTTATCATCATGCATTCATGCTTCATGATTTTATACAAAGTTCCATTTTTGTTGACAAGTATGCTCATTCTTTAATAATTCATTTTTCCAAACATTATCACCACAAAATGAATAAACTCACTTTGCTCTTAACTAATAACAAATTAGAAAATGGAGAGAATTTTAATGAATGGAGACATAACCTTGACATTGTTCTTCAACTTGAACAAATTTCATAGTTATTAATTGAAAATGAGCTTGCATCTCTAAGACAAGATTCAACTCCTAAGCTAGTCCTACAATATGAATGATGGCAAAATGCTAATAAGACTACTAAGTGCTATATTCTAGCTTCTATCAGCGGCATGTTGCAAAAGTAAATTGCTTGTATGAAAACTGGTAGTGTTATGTTCCATCACCAACATGAGATGTTTGGTGTGAGGACTAGGTCAGTAAAGGTGAAAGCTATCAAAACCTTTCATAACCTCAGACAAAAACCTGGTGAACCGGTGTGGGATTACATGCTTAATATAATCTCTACGGTTACTAAGGCTTAGATCCTTGGAGCGGACGTGGATGCGAACACGCAGATGATTACGATCATTAATTGCTTAAACTCTTCTTTTCAGTAGTTTAAGTTGGACTATGAGCTCAACAGTAAGGATTACACCTTAAGTGAGTTGATGAATACTCTTTAGAGTATAGAGGTGATATTGAATATCAAGGCTTATGGGCTAGAAGCTCATGTAGCATCTTCTTCTAAGCCTGAGGATAAGGGGAAGCAAAAGAAGAATGGTCCAATGAAAAAGAACACCCAAACAAGGGTCAAGGCCTAACCTATAAAAAAGATGGCTAAAGATAGCACAAAGGGAAAATGTTTCCACTGTGATGAGATGGGCCACTGGAAAAGAAACTATTCATTCTACCTTAAGTCCCTCAAGAGCAAACAAGGTATGGGTTTGCTAAGTTTGTTAGGAACTAGAAATGTGGCAGATTAATCTAATTCTTGGATATTAGATTCAGGAGCCATTAACCATGTTTGTAATTCTTTGTAGGATTTTAGCAAAGGAAAAGACTACCTAAAGCAAGTCAAGATAGTAGATGGATCCTACGTTTCAGCAGAATCAGTGGGAGTCAATATTTTAGACATTCCTAATGGTCATAGTTAGATTTGGAGGATGTATATTACATCCCAATGATTGTAAGGAACATATTTTTTTATTTTTTTTAATAAAATCTGGTTATTCCTTATATTTTTAAAATGTTGTTTCAATATATGAGAATAAGGATTTTGTTGGTATTGCAATAATTAAACATGGATTGTTCTTTATAAAACCTATTATATGCTCACTAAATACCACATAATTGACAAAACTAAGACAATCCAATGTCTCTAGCATTAAGTCAAAATATTTGTGGCACTTAAGAATGGGACATATAAATTAGAAAAGACTTGATAGGTTAGTAAAGGATGGGATCCTTATGGGCTTAGATAATGTTCCATTACCCACCTGTGAATCTTGTATTGAAGGAAAAATGACCAAGGCCTCATTTCCTTGCAAAGGAAATAGATCTGAATCCACGTTGGACCTAGTACATACTAATGTGTGTAGGCCCATGATTGTATAAGCTAAAGGAGGTTATGAATACTTCATAACCTTTATAGATCATTAATCTAGACATGGTCATTTATATTTGATGCAGAAAAAGAGTGGGTCCTTTGAAAAATTCAAAGAATTCAAAGCCGAAGCTGAGAAGCAGCTAGGCAAGACATTAAAACAACTTCGATCGGATCGAGATAGTGAGTACTATCTGGAGAGTTCCAACAATATTTAATTGAAAATGGAATTTTTTTCCAACTTGTCAGCTCCTTCAATACCTAAACAGAATGGTGTAGCTGAGAGGGGAAATAGGACTTTATTGGAAATGGTAAGATCAATGATGTCCTACGCTAGCCTTCCAGAATCATTTTAGGGATATGCCATATAAACAAAAACTTATCTTCTTAACTTGCTCCATCCAAATCGGTACCTAAAATACCTAGGGAGTTGAAGATTAGTCGAGTGCCTTCATTGTAGCACTTAAGGACTTAGGGCTGCCTAGCCCATGTTCTAAAGTCTGAATCAACGAAGATGGAATCAAGGTCAGAAGTATGATTGTTTGTAGGATATCCTACGGGTACTCGAGGGTACCATTTTTACAGTCCTCAAGATAGGAAGGTATTTGTGTCGACAAATGCAACCGTCCTAGAGGAAGAGTTATTGAGAAATCATAAAGGAAGAAGTGAAGTAGTACTCAAAGAGTTGGCTATTTCATCGAAACTAAGAGTTGATTTGGATATAGCAGAACAAGATGTTGAAATGGATTTAAGAGTTGAATCGGAAGAGCAACCTGAACTTCAAGTAATGCCTAGACATAATGGGAGGGTTGTGAGACAACCAAACAGGCATCTAGGTCTAGGAGAAGGCATATAGCCATCTTAGACTAAGAAGAAACGGATCCTATTACTTATACACAAGCTATTAATGATGATGATGTAGAAAAATGGCTCAAGGCAATGGAATCAAAAATAGATTCTATGTATGCCAATGAAGTCTGGATCCTTGTAGTTCTACCACCAAATGTAAAATCCATAAGATATAAATGGATCTACAAAAGAAAAAGAGGATTAGATGGAAAGGTAGAGACATTTAAAGCTAGAATGGTAGCTAAAGGCTATACTCAAAAGGAGGTTATAGACTATGAGGAGACATTTTCTCTAGTTGCCATGCTTAAGTCCATCAGAATTCTTTTGTCTATATACATAGAGATTTATGGGAAACATGCATATTATTAGAATCTAAAATAATTGATTCATAGTTGAATAATCGAGTTGGTCACTCGATTATGATTTACACTGTAGTATTGTGATTTATCTCCGAGTAAGTAAAAGAGTTTACTTCATAGTAGTTGATTATGGATAATGACACTATTAAATGAATCTAGAATCAAGTATGTTTTAAAGAATAAAGTAGGTTGTTACTTTAATCTTAAAACATACAACTTAAGCATTCATTTATTATAGACCATAATTTTAATAAGTGGTGAACTCATATGTGTTTCATTATAATTTTTGATATAATCAAAATGGATTTTACGAAGTATCAATCCAGGGTCTGCATGTTGGAATTATTAATTGAATCATGTATCAGGGAACATTCACTCAAATAAAGAGTCTATAATGATATCATCACTTTTAGATGTTTTACGAAGACTGGTGATTAAACTAGCGCTAGTAGTTTGATGGACTAGCTACCCATGAAGTCTTAACACCAAAATGAGATATGATGTGTTAATCACCATATAGAGTAAAACGGGAGACCTAGAAGGAAAAACCAATATAAGGGCAAAACAATAATTTTATCCTTTATTGTACGAATGGCTATAATATGGTTTATATTAGAGTTTGCAATTGGACATCTTATTTGAAACATGTGTTCTCATAATATTTAATAATTCAAGAGTTCAACTAATTGTCTTTAGGGGAGTGACATTTAGTTAATAAGCTAGAATTAATTCTAATGAGATTAAATTAATTCCGGGTTTATTAGAGCTTGAATTATAATGTCCAGTTAGATTCTCTGTTTGGCTTCTAGGAAGGTTGTCAAGCAAAGTAAGAAATACAAATAGAGGTTTTAAAGCCTATGATTGAATGTTGGGCTTACATTAATTAATTGTTAATTAGAAGTACATATGAACTTTTAGAAATAGGCTAGACTTTGGTTTAATTTGATTATTTTGATTAATTAAATTAAAACAAAGTTATCAAAGATAAAAGGAGGTGGATTTTTGATTTTAATGGGATAAATGTGCAGCTGCACATTTAACATTGGTTTGCTATATTTAAGATAATTTTTAACATGCTTTATCATCATTAATTGGAGTAATGATCTTATCATTAAATGGTTTAATGGTTGTCTTTTAATGATAGCATGTAACCGTTTAGCATTCATTGGATTAAAGAAGAAAGAGGTGCATTTGATGGACCATTTTCCTTCTTTCATTACACAAAACTGAAAATGAGATGTATCATTTACGTTATTGATCTTTTCGTATAGTCTCTTAAAACAAATGAGAAGAGTCTCATTTATTGTCTTCTTTATGATTGATTAAGTAAGGATGTGATGCATTGGATGCATTTCACTTTTTTTAGGCTTAACCAAAATTGAGAGAAGGAATACAAGGTGTTTTTGAATTTTTATATCTCTCTCTCCTATCTTGCATGTGTTGGCTGTGCATGAGAGGTGTCTCATTATTGGCTTCTTTCTTATAAGGCAAAATCTCTTCAAACTATCTTCTCCTTTCCCACCAAAAGATCTTATTAACCAAGTCGTCCAAAGAGAACAAATGGTAGGTTGGATTGGTCAAGGATACAATAATAAGAAGATGATACATTACCTAGGAGAGGATACATTGCCGAGGATAGCATAGCATAGCTAGGAGTTAAAGTTGGAGCAAAGGAGTCGGTAATAATTTCTATCTTGTTGATTATGTAAATTATTTTCCTTATACCATATCATGTATGGCTTGGCATGTTGATTTAGTTATGTTGCTTTTGCTATAATTTTGATTTCTAAAAAGTTTTGAAATCTAACGTTTTATCCAAATATAGCATGCTTATGTTTCCGATCCAACAATTGTGTGCCAGTTACCCCTATCATAATATCATAGAGCAACTTCTTTCCCAATATTTGTATAAAGGATTATTGTCTATGTAAGTGAGTTTGGTAGATGCAGGAATTGGTGGAGCATTAGGTGAAAAGACTCCCAAGGAGGCTAGAACTTTAATGGACTGTATAGCAAAAAACTCACAACAATTTGGCATTCATAGCGATGTTAATAGAGAAAATGAGGTAAGAAATTAATCCATCAAACATCTTTTGATATACAAATTATAGTAGGGTAGTCATATGTGAAAGCCTGTAGTATATGTGCTAATATAAGCCATCTGATAGATGGGTACCCAACTACAAAAGGGAAATCTAGAGTATATTAATGTTGTAAAAGGAAAACATTTCCAAAAATGTAATCTATATTCATATACCTATAACCTAGGTTAGATAGATCACTTGAACATAAGTTATAAAGGGAATAGATAGTAGAACTACTTCCTAAATAGGTCGAATGGTATACAACAATTTCAACCTAAATCACAGGCTTCCTCCTTTAACATAGGTATGTCAATAGAATATATAGTTAGGTCTCTTGCTATTACTATTTTACAAGATCTCAAATTCAAGAGGCAAGGTCTAACATTTAGAATCTGAAGAATGAGGTGAGTCAAATGGTAGTTGTTATCAAGTATTTAGAATCTCAAGGTGGAGGAAAAATTTCCATCTCAACCTGAGGTAAATCTAAAGAATGTTAGTATGGTGAACTTATGTAGTGGTAAAAAGTTTGAGGATTATAAGAGGACCCCATATAGGATGGCTAACTAAGAGAGAATTGAGAAGGAGCTAGAAGAAGAAGGAGATCCCTCATTTAGTTAAAAGTTAAATTCTAAATTTCCAAATGTTATTAAAATTGACCCGCATATTTTCCTAGCAGGTTAGTAAAGTCAAATATGGAGGAAAAAGATAAGAAGATCTTAGAAACTTTTTGAAAGGTGGAAGTAACTATACCTTTTCTATAAGTAATTAATCAGGTGCCAGGGTAGGCAAGATTCTTTAAGGAATTCTGTACCAATAAAAGGAAGTTGAAAGGTAATGAGAAGGTCATAATGGGTGAGTGTTTCTGTAGTCTTCTAAAAGAAATTACCTCCTAAGCATAAAAATTCAGGAATGTTCAATTTTCCCTATAAGATTTATAACATTATAATGAAGAGAGCCATGTTATATTTAGGAGAGTCGATAAATGTTATGCCTTATTCTATTTATGCTTCTTTGAAATTGGGCCTGTCGAAATAACTAGTCTTATCATACAATTGGTTAATAGTAGTAATGCTTATCTTAATGATGTGGATGAGGATGTTCTATTACAGGTGAATGAATTAGTGTTTCCTTTAAAATTTTATATGGTAGATATGGATGATGATATCTCTCTTAACATTAAACCTATCTTATTTGGGAGAACATTTCTTATCATTGCCCAAACTAAGATAAATACTCGTAAAGGTACCCTTATAATAAAATTTAATGGGGAACTAATTCATTTTAATATTTTTGATGCTATGAAATATCCTCAAAAGGATCATTCTATTTTCTCTCTTGATGTGATTGATCTATTAATGCATCAAGTTTTTAAGTTAAATTATAGTGGTGATAGTTACTTTGTGTTTCGCTCAAAGTTTTAAAATTAATTAAAGTTGCTATATCATAAGTATAGGACTTGTATACAATAGTATTGCAAGGTATTGTTCCTTCAAGGATTGGTTAGTAAACTTGTAATTCAAATTGACTCTTGTTTTAGTAAATCAAATAATGAGAGATTGAGAATTTAAAAATTTGCAATATAAAGGCTTGCAAACACACTTCAAAATTTCATAAAAATAAGAACGTAATTTGGTTTAGAGAATAAATTATAAAGGTTAGGGTCATTCTCTCAATGCCGTGTAATCCCCCACTTTGGTAATGTAATCATACTTAGTACTAGGCATTCTAATGTATTGGTCCTTTCTCTCTCAATAATTGAACCAATTAATCCTAAAATAATGATTAATGTTCAATATGTGATCTCTCAACCTACACACTTTACTTAACTGTTAAATGGATATGAAGTGACCTATCGGACAACCATATAAAAAACAAGATCTCTTTTTAAAATTCATGTTAGCTTGATATATGAAATGTTCTCAAGGTTGCCCATTCTCATCGTACATCCAAACTGATTTCCTAATTCCATTTCTCGATGTAAGCAAGGCATATAAAGTCCACAGATCATAAGCATTAAAATAAGCCATACAATAAACCAAAGTAAGTTCTTACAAAGTTATGATAAGAACAACCTTAAAATCTACTTATAAATCCATTAGAATTATTAAAAACTTCCTCAAAACAAATCCACATATGTTCTCCATACAATAAATAAACAAAAACAATGAGAGCAGAGAGAATAAATCCTTATGAGTTGAAGAATAAAGCTAGAACTTGGTGTGGTAGTTTTGAGAGCACTTGGTTCTCCTTGAAACTCCACCCAAAAAGTTGTCTATCTTCCTCATTTTTATGTACTAAACAATCCTCTACCTTTATAGGGTTTAAAATGGAGTTTTTATACCCCTTTTCGTGCTTAAATCAAATGGTGCAAGCTAGAATTGCCAACTAAAAAGTTGGAAAATTCTATCTTTGAGCTAGAAATTTCCAGCTTTCTCCTTTGTTACCTACAATAAGTCCACGTGTAAGTAAGTTAATAATCAACACAAATAAGGTGAAAATCCTACCTAAACATTGTCTTAGATGAAAAGCATGCAAAACCTAAGCTTAAAAGCCTTCATTTATAACTTAACATGTAATCTATCATATACAATCACATACACATGCAAGGTATATGAAAGTAATATAAAACCTAGGCTAAACATCCTAGTATGTATACCAAACATACACATTATCACATAAAATGAATTAGTGTACTAAACATACACATATCGCATAAAATGAATTAGATAATCTTATAAAAAATATTACTTATCAACTCCCCCACACTTACCCATTTGCTTGTCCTCAAGTAAAATCAAAAACGAAACAACACATTGCACATAAATTTACACAAGCATGCACATATGCAACATAAAAATTAATGGTTTAACGACCTCAACCTTATGGAATTAACTTGGTCTTAAGCATCAACTATTCAATGAGTTCCAATATATTAACCAATTCCAACATGTTTAAGAACTTTTATATAAATATACATATTAATCAAGATAAAAACAACTTAGTCTTACACCTATGAGACTTACAAACATGCATTTACTATTATTGATCGATTCAAAAGGTTAACAATCACTAATTCTCCTTCCATAAAAATTATTTTTATTTTTAAAAGATTAGTAGTCACACACGTCACTTTTTCAAGTTTTTTTTAACACGAACCTAGTATTTTGATGGTTACTCATCTAGGTTATGTTTTTTATTCAACTTGGCTGGAGAGTCATATTAGCCTTTTAATGAGAAAACAAACATTTTTGTTGAATGCCCTTGGTTACTTAGCTATATCACTACTCACAACTGGCTACAAGCTTTACATGAAAGGTAACTAGGATCACCTACCTATTTAAATGTCTTCTAGTGAGTGACATAAAATGTAAAACTAAGTGCCATACACTACTTAACGTGCATATTTATAATAAAGAAATTTAACACTTCCTAAGCTAATATATTTTCATAAGTTAAACCATTTTGTTCAAAAATAAGCTAATTCTCATTAAAATTTTAGCCATTACCCATTCACATAATCAAGCATATTCAAACCAAATGATAAAAAGAAAAAAACTTAGAAAAATAATGCAAAAAAATGCACATTACACCAACTTGGGGAGTCATATATATAAGCAACATACAAGGTAAATGCAATTGCATACCATTCCCCATATGAGAATAACATATTTTCCTTAATGTGTGAAATTGATATGCAAAGGAAAACTAAAATATAAAAATAGCAAATATAAATAAAATAAATAAAATTAGAGGCAAGGGAATGCTTATGGACATTGTGGTGGCGAAGGTGTCGACAATGGCACATGTACCTTTTAAAGTTCAAAATTTTTGAGGAATTTCTTAGTTGTATCATGTTGTTGGCACGCCATGTTTGCTAACCGTGCCTTAATATCTCTTTTTTGCAACAAGAAAAGAAAAAACTCAAAAATTATTAATTAAGCAAAATAGAAAAACATAAACAGATTAAATGTTTATACAAACTAGTGCTAGGTTTAAAGTCACTAGTAGGACTTCTTCACCATGCTTGTATTACTTGAGGGGGAGGGAGAAAGCACTTCCCAATCCTGTGGTAAATGCCCTCTAAAATAAGGATTACACTAGTAATGCTTCACTTTTTTCATTGGTTAACTCCAATGCACTATGTGAGAAAACTTTATTGACCTGAAATGGGTCACTCCGCCTTAATTTCAACTTACCAAGAAATAATCGAAGTTGAGAGTTGAACAATAAAGCCATATCTCCAACCTTGAACTCCTTTTTTAGAGGAGTATCATGCCATCTCTTAGCTTGTTCTTTATATAGTTTAGC
The DNA here is from genome assembly GCA_025531925.1 of Erythroxylum plowmanianum. NCBI lineage: Eukaryota > Viridiplantae > Streptophyta > Magnoliopsida > Malpighiales > Erythroxylaceae > Erythroxylum > Erythroxylum plowmanianum. The sequence continues at coordinate 21,591,553 of JANVCQ010000008.1, forward strand.
ATTTTCATAGGCGTGCAATCTAAGTTCCTCCAATTCATTCAATTGCAAGAATCTTCTCTCACCAACTACTTTTAAGTCAAAGTTCAATGCTTTGATTGCCCAGTACACCTTGTGCTCTAACTCCATTAGTTAATTGGTAGGGTGTACTAGTAATGGTTATCTTGAAAGCTATCTAGTAGTCCCAAATTGCATCATCTACCTTAATTTGCCAAATCTTTTCTTGAGTTATTAAAAATTTTCTCTAAAATCTTTTTTATCACTCTATTCATCACATCTACTTACCCACTCATCTAGGTGGTAAGGCATTGCGACTCAATGTTACAACCCATGTCTTTTCAATAGAGCCTCAAACGGTTTGTTATAGAAATGTGTACCTTCGTCACTAACCTTGGCACTCCAAACCTGTTAAATATTCATTTGATAAATCTTTGAACAACTTGGACAACATTTTCTAGAGTTTCCAAAACCTCGGTTGATTTTGATACATAGTCAACACTCACTAAGATATAAGAATTTTTGAATGAGGATAGAAATGAACCCATAAAGCCTAGCCCCTAAATATTGAAGATTTCAACTTCCAGGATTGTTGACAGTGGCATCTCATCTCTTTTTGAAATGTTACTGAATCTCTGACATTTGTCACAACTTTTCACAGAGTCTTATACATCCTTGAATAATTTTGGCTAAAATAATCCACCCTCTAACATTATTATGGTTGTCTTGTTGGCTCCACAATGTCTTATACACAAAGAACGATGACAGTGAGTTACATCAAGAAATTCATTATCTAGAACATGTCGTCTAATTAATCCATCAACATAATTTTTGAACACTATTGGTTCCTAACATATATATTGTGCTCAATCATGTAAAAATGTCTTTCTCTACTAGTAAGAAAAATGATGCGGAAGGATACCACTTGTAATGTATTTTGCAATGTCTACTGAATATGGAGTACTTGATTCATTTACTAAGAATAACATCTCATTAGGGGATTGTTCATTGATTTCTGCTTATGGGTGCAACTCCCCTTATTCTAACCTTGATAGGTGATCAACTACCATGTTTTTAGCTCATTTTTTTTAATCTTTGATCTCTATATCAAATTCTTATAGGAGTAGGATACACCAATTCAACCGGGTTTTCGCACCCTTCTTAGAAAAAGATACTTCAGTGCTGCGTGATTTCCAAACATGACAACCTTAGAACTTGGTATCATATGAAAAAACAACAGTTGACAGTCATTTTTCTATGGTAGTATAGTTAAGTTGGGGTCTTGTTAAAGTCCTACTGTCGTAGAAGATGGCATGCAACTTTTTGTCCTTATGCTACCCCAATACCTATCCAATTACATAGTCACTGACATCACACATCAATTCAAATGGTAAACTCCATTTTTATACTTGTAAAATAGGTGTTGATGTTGATACACCCTTTAACCTGTCAAGAGTAAGTATACAATCACTATTAAAAACAAAAGGTACATCTTTTACTAATAAATGAGTAATGGCAATTAATGAAAAATCCTTTATAAATTGTCAGTAGAATTAGACTTTCCCCAAAAACACTCTGACCCCTCAGAAACTAGTTAATGGTAGAAGGTTATCAATGAATTCAGTCTTCACTTTATCCACTTCAATACCATTATAGGATATCTTATGTCCCAACACAACTCTTTCCTAAAATATGAAGTGGCATTTCTCACAATTTAAGACTAAAGGTGACTCTTAAAAATGTTGGAGAACTTTGTCTAGATTTTTCAAACACTACTCAAAAGAATCTCCAAATATTGAAAAATCAGTCATAAATACTTCTAGAAAATCCTTAATCATGTTTGCAAAAATTACCAACATACACCACTAAAATGTAGCTGGTGTATTACAAAGTTCGAATGGTCAGAATATAAAAGTTCCATATAGGTCTATAAAAGTTGTCTTCTCTTGATCATTTGGATATATAAATACCTTATTATAGCCATAATACCCATAAAAAAGGCAATAGAATGCATTTCTAGCAACTCGCTCTATCATTTGATCAATAAAAGGCAATAGAAAATGGTCTTTCTTTATTGCCAAGTTGAGCTTCCTATAACTTATGCAGACCCACCACCTGCTAAATGTTTGGATTGATATTAGTTAATCCTTCTCATTTTCCACCATTATTGTCCCACCTTTCTTGGGTACACATTGTACTTGACTCACCACTCACTAACTAATATTAGGTATACAATTCCTAAGTCCAGAAGCTTGATAATCTCCTTTTTGACAACTTCTTGCACATTTAAATTCAATCCCCATTGCCTATCCCTTACTGTCTTACATCCATCCTTGAGATTTATTCTATGCATAACAATGCTGGGACTTGTTCCTTAGATGTCTGATTGAACCCAAGTTTGCTATATTATTTAGTGACATTTTCATGGTTTTTGTTATACTTTTCAGATCCTTTTGTTGGATATTGTGCTTAATTTGGCCTAAGAGTGCTTATTTTGAATTAATATAATTTGAGGATCAAATTGTCATAATTAATTAACAATTGCACTCCCTTAAATTGTAGGACAATTGATATTACAAATTATTATTTTTCA
>JANVCQ010000008.1:21596872-21608469 GCA_025531925.1 Erythroxylum plowmanianum
GCTTATTAACTAAATGTCATTCCACTAAAGACAATTAGTTGAACTCTTGAACTATTAAATATTATGAGAACACATATTTTATGTCCAATTGCAAACCCTATTTAGAGCCTTATTATCGCCATCTGCACAACAAAGGGTAAAATTACCATTTTACCCTTATGTTGGTTTTTTCTTCTAGATCTCCCGTTTTACTTTATATGGTGATTAAAACACAAGATCTCATCTTGGTTTTAAGACTTGATGGGTAGCTAGTCCATCAAACTACTGGCGCCAATTTAATCACCAAATCTCTTTAAAACTTTTAGAAGTGATGATATCACCATAAACTCTTTATTTGAGTGAATGTTTCCTGATACATGTTTTGATTAATAATTCCAACATGCAGACACTGGATTAATACTCTGCAAAAATCTATTCCGATCATATCAAGAATTATATTGAAACACATACGAGTTCACCAATCATCAAGATTGTGGTTCATAATAAGTGAATACTTAAGTTGTATGTTTTAAGATTAAAGTAACGACCTACTTTATTCTTGGAAATATAATTGATTCTATATTCATTTAATAGTGTCATTATCGATAGTTAACTACTATCATGATATGAAACTCATCATTCACTTGAAGTAAACTCTTTTACTTACATAGAGATAAATCGTAACATTATAGTCTAAACCGTAATCAAGCAACCAATACATCTCTATGTATATGTATATTACTTACAAAAGAATCTTGGTACCTTATGACTAGATATATAATGCTCATTAAAACCAAACTCTTTTATTTTATTAATAATAAATATTTCCATTACAAAACTGTAACTAAAGAAGATTAAGGTACATGTAAATACACTTGCTTTCTAGGGCATTATATTTATACAACTCCAATAATTTCCTCATGAAGGTCACCCACCGAATTACCGAGTTCATCAACCTCAGTATGCATTTCCTCAATATTTTTTGCTATGGATTCCTGAACTTCCTTCTGTTTGTGACTAGCTTCAATCCAATTGTTGAAATGCTTCAAGAACTCTGAATTAACCGTAAGATCTTGTTGTATTTCACTAAGTGGATGAAGGTTTTCAACAATAGATGGTTCTCTAGGTAAAATGTCTAACTCTATGATTTTTATTAAGGGTAGTTTGAAGGTTTGTTTTTCTTCTGGGAGATCAAGATCATCAGGTCTAGGTGGTTTGAGAATTGGTTGCCCAAGAAGGTGTAACACATTTTTTACTAAAGGTATGAAACCTAAGGGTCTGAAATGCATGATTAAATGTACAAAGGTTTCTAAGTTGAAATTGATACCTTCAACTGTGATACTTTTGTACCTTCCTTCTGTCACAATGCCAACTACCTTGAAACTTTCATCTTTAGTAGAAACTCCAAATTTACTCCCTGATGCCCTTGATATGTTATGTGATACATAGACACCTCCAGGTTAAGCTGCATTACATGCATTGTCTATGTTCTTCACAGCCATTTGAATATGTTCTTTTGTAAGATCATCTTCATGTCCTTCAGGAAACATCTTCTTCCATTTTTCTTTATTTATTATGGGGCTTGAACATCTTGGTTGTACCTTTGGAACAATCTTTATTGTGGTTCTACTTGTAATCGGATAGATTGTTTAATGATCCTTTGAAATCTTCACTGGATATGGTTCTGACTTCTTATCTCTCAGAATATCATATAGTCTTTGTTCTTCATGACTAAGAAGATGTATTGTCTAATTATTTATTGGTAAAGGCTCGACTTGTACCTTGGCTGTCTTCTTAGAAAGTTCTCTAATAATAATTGAACTTCTGTTTCGAACAGGCACTAATTCTTCTATAATATTCATTTTTATATCCTTTTTATTGATTGGTTGAGAAGGATTGTAAGGTACTAACTAGTGTTCAACTGTTTGTGCCTTCTATTGAACATTAGATAAATAAACCTTTTTCTGACTAAGCTTCATCTTCTTTTGTTCTTCTGCTGGTTTGGAAGAGAGTTGTTATTGAGGCTGTTTCCTCTCAAATACTAACTTCCTTTTTATCTCTGCCTCTCCAGATGATTTTACTGATTGACTTTGCAAAATAGAGACAATTGATCTGGTAAGTTACTGTTGTTTCTCTTGATTCTCAGAATCTCCACCAAGAATCAGAGCTTTCTGCTTCTTCTGTTCTTGTTGTCATAAGGTCAATAATCTTGGTGACCTTCTTGACTTTTTGAACTTTTCTTATTAGAATGTCTCAGCCTTCCTTTCCAAAGACACTTGTTGTATTGATTGTTGAACCCTACTTTCCTCTCTCTGTAGAATCGTCTTAGCTTGTATTGACACATCAGACGATTGTTCAACCTTTTCTTCTACGGTTATTCTTCCCGTCGATCGAGGTTTTGTTTGTCTTTCATACGTAACATGTTCACTCCTGCTTCGTCTTACTATAAGCTCCCCCTCAGACTTTGCTTTTGGTGTAAAACCTATATCTGCTTTTGCTTCAAATTTTATTCCCATTTTAAGAATAGTAATGGCATTAATAACACTCTTCACATCCATCTTTATGCTGTTACCTCTATCAAGTAGGATTTCGGAGTCTCTAAAGAATCTTGTCAACAGTATACTATAAGGTAAAGAGATAGAATAATCTCCCTTAGACTTTATGATGTACTTCAGAATCAAGTACGAAAGATTGATGGGTTGGTGATTAAGTAGATGAAACAAACAATGCTCGTCGTTCATTATCACCATGTCCTTTGAGCCTACTCTTGGTAGAACACAGTGGATAAGTAGTGAATGTAGAACCCTAGCCTTCGGAATAAGGATTGAAGCCTTCTTGACTCCTAGATCACTACCTTCATATAGTTGTCAATTGATGTGAGTTTTATCTACACGACCTTGAGTGATCCATTTTGTATTGTTAAATAGCTTTGCTCCAATACTTGGACACCCAATAGCCTTCTCGATATAATCTTGTGTGACTATAATCGACAATCCGTCTATCATTGATATTAAGGTGTTGTCCACAATCTTTGCATTCTTCTGGAACTTATACATCTCATTCAAATATACTGTTTTGCGAATGTTGAAGAAATTTTTCCAACCAACTGCTTCAATTTCTGGTTCAATATTCATCTGATTTTGCTTTAAGGAAGTGAAATCAACGTGTCTCTCATAGATAAGAGATTTCTCCATTTTTGATCATTATTATTTACTTGAAAACTTACGACTTTTTATCTTATTCTTGTATGAATCATCTAGGTCATGATGTGTCAAACCAATGGTCATTCAACATCCATATTCAAGTTTTGTCTGATTTCCTTGAATCTATCTTCACTTAAAGGTTTAGTAAAGATATCTGCTTATTGTTGATTCGTCTCAACAAATTATAGACCGATGATTCCTCTCTGTATATAGTCTTGTATAAAATGATGTCTAACTTCAATATGTTTTGCCCTCGAGCGTTGCATTTGATTCTTTGATAGATTGATAGCACTTGTGTTATCATAGAAGATTGGAATTTGATCTTCTTGTATAGAATAATCCTCTAACTAATACTTAATCCATAATGTCTGTAAACAACAACTTGTAACTGACATGTATTCAGCTTCTACAGTAGATAGAGTAATTGAACTTTGCCTCTTGCTTGATCAAAAAATTAGATTATGACTAAGAAAGTGACAACCTCCACTTGTACTCTTTCTATCAATCCTATCTCTAGCATAATCAGCATCATAATAGCCAATTAACTTGAAATCTTTACCTTTCTCATACATTAAACAAAGATCAGTAGAACCTGCCAAGTATCTCAATATTCTTTTGACAGCAATATAATGAGCTTCTCTAGGATTTGCTTAAAATCTTGCACATAAATAAACATTAAATAGTATATTAGGTCTGCTTGCAGTTAGGTAAAGTAAAGAACCAATAATTCCTCTAAAAAGGGTTTGATCAACCTTCTTACCAGCTTCATCCTTAGATAAGAGGATCGAAGGATGCATTGGAGTTGACATAGGTTTGACCTTCTCCATTTTATATTTGACTAATAGTTCTTTGATATATTTTTATTGATGAATAAAAATCTCTTATTCGGTTTTTTTAATTTGTAAACCAAGAAAGAATTTCAATTCACCCCTCATACTCATTTCAAATTCACTTTTCATAAGATTTTCAAATCTAGAACATAACTTCTTAGAAGTTGCACCAAAAATAATATCATCTACATATATTTCTACAACTATGAAATCATTTTTAATATGCTTTGTAAATAGAGTCTTATCTGCTTGTCCTCTAATAAAATCATTTCTAATCAAAACGAACTTAAACGATCATACCAAGCACGAGGTGCTTGTTTTAAACCATACAAAGCTTTATAAAGTCTATAGACATAGTCTGGTTTATCAGTATCTTCAAAACCAAGGGGGTTGCTTTACGTAAACTTCTTCATCTATAAAACCATTCAAAAAGGCACTTTTTACATCCATTTGAAACAGCTTTATATCATGGCAAACAGCATATGCAAGCAAAATCCTAATATCTTCTAGTCTAGCTATAGGAGCATAGGTTTCATTATAGTACATTCCTTCTTATTGATTATAGCCTAGAGCTACTAATCTAGCTTTGTTACGGTTTACTCTTCCTGATTCGTCTAGTTTATTTTTGAATACCTATCTGGTTCCTATGATAGACTTATTGAATGGTGTAGGAACTAAAGACCAAACTTTGTTCCTTGTAAATTGATTTAACTCCTCTTGCATGGCTAAAATCCAAGCTTCATTTTGAAGAGCTTCATCAATTTTCTTAGGTTCTAATTTAGAAACAAAAGATACATTTGCCTCGCTTCTAAATTTAAACCTATTTCTCACTCCTTCTGATGTTTCTCCTATAATCAAGTTTTTTGGGTAAGAAGATTTGTCCTTCCAGTCTTTTCTAAAACTAAAGTTTTCAAAAATATCTTTTACCTTATCAAGTGGATCGTTTGGTGGTGACGTGTCTAGGTTATTAACTACAGGAGAAGATAGAGTTTCATCATCAGAATCATCTCTTCTATTTAGATGAGAATCATCATCAAATTTAACATGCATGGATTCTTCAACATATTTAGAAACAAGATTATAAACTCTATAAGCTTTAGAAGAAATCGAATATCTTACAAAAATTCCTGAATTGATCTTAGAATCAAATTTATCCAACTTTTCTTTTGTATTCAATATAGTGCATTTGCAACCAAAAGGATGGAAGTAAGATATTTAGCTTTCTTCCTTTCCATAACTCATATGGAGTTTCATTTAAAATAGGTCACAAAAATACTCTATTTTGAATATAACAAGCTGTATTTACAACTTTTGCCCAAAAAAACTTAGGAAGATTCATTTCATACAGCATAGTCCTTGCCATTTCCTGAATCATCCTGTTCTTTCTTTCTACAACTCCATTCTATTGAGGAGTTCTAGGAGTAGAGAAATTATGGAAAATTCCATTCTCTTCACAAAACATTTTGAATTTTTCATTTTAAAATTCTCCACCATGATCACTCCTAATTCCAGCAATAGAAATTCCTTTTTCATTTTGTAACTTTTTGGATAGAAATTTAAAGCACTTAGGAGATTTATCTTTATGTGATAAAAACAATATCCAACAAAATCTAGTAAAGTCATCAATAATTACGAGACCATACTTCTTTCCGCCAAGACTTCGTGTTCTAGGTGGACCAAATAAATCTATATGTAACAACTCTAGAGATCTAGACGAAGTTACAACATTTTTAGAGGAAAAAGATGTTTTAACTTATTTTTCCTTTTTGACAACTCTCACAAAAGAAATCTGTGTTAAAACTTATATTTGGTAATCCTCTTACCAAATCATGTCTAACCAACTTGGAAATATGTTTAAAACTAACATGACCTAGCTTTTTGTGCCAAATCAGTTTTTCCTCATCTGTTGATATAAAACATGAAATATTTTGACTTTTCAAATCATCTAAGTTAATTTTATAGAGATTATTTTGTCTCTTGGTAAAGAAGAATATGGAACCGTCCTTGTTTTTAACTACACAAGAATTTTGATTAAAGGATACTTCAAAAATAAAATCACATAATTGACTTACACTAATTAGATTATGCTTTAAACCTTCAACTAGTAGAACATTATCAATAGAGGCAAAAGAATCCTTACCAATTTTGCCAATTAGAACTATTTTGCCCTGCTGGTTGTCTCCAGAAGTTACTTATCCTCCTTGTTTATTTTGGAGGTCTAGGAACATAGACCTTCTTCCTGTCATATGTCACGAGCATCCACTGTCTAAGTACCATTGGTGCTAGTTGCTTTTTCTAATAAAGGAGATCTACAGTATATATTATATCTTTCTTAGGTACCCATATTTTCTTGGGTCCTTTGGGGTTATCCTTAAAATTATTCATCAAGTAATAAGAATGTTGTTTCTTTTTCTTTCTGTTAGGAATTATTAAAACCTAAACCACTCTTATCATTTGGATGTCTATATTTTCCAATCATATCATTTGTTCTTTTTATACTTTCAGTAAATGTTGATAAATTTGTTGAGAGACTATTAATCCTTTGTTTTAGTTGATTAATTTCCACAGATCTATCAGTTACCTTCTTTTTTATATTGTCTACTTGTTTTTTAAGACAGAAGTTTTCTTTTTCTAAGACTTCTGTGTTCATCAAGCTTTTAGCAAATTTCTTTTTCAATATCCTATATTATTTTAGGATAGCATGTGAATCTTCTAACAATTCTAAATAAACATCCTGAAGATTATTAAAGTTAGAAGTTACCTCATCATCGCAATCCCTTTCAACAATCAAGCATATGTTTGCTTGTTTTGATGTTTCTGAGTCGGAGTTAGATTCAGATGAATCTAGATCTTCCCAAGTTGCCATTATGCTCTTTTTGTTTTCTTTACTTTTCTTCTGTTTTCTTTTGGGCATTTAGACATGTAATGTCCTAGTTTATTTCTCTCATAGCAGACGATAGAACTTTTCTCATTCTCTGAATCGTCTTTACTATTCTTCTTAAAAGAAAAGTCTTTATTTCCCTTTGCTTTCTTTTTCCATATCCTCCTAATCTTTCTTGAAATGAAGGATATTTCATCATCATCTTCACTTGAATCTTGATCAAATTCACTAGCATCACCATTCTTGATTTCTTCGATCTTTAATGCTTTTGAAGACGTGCTTTTATTTTTTTGTATCTTCTGATTCTTCTAACTAACCTTTAATGCAATAGATTTATCTCTTCTAGGTTTATCTTCTGCGTCAAGCTCTACTTCATGCATTTTTAGTGAACCAAGCAATTCATCTAGCTTTAGCTTACTTAAATCCTTGGCCTCTTGTATTGCCAAGACTTTGGGTCTCCATCTTTTTAGAAGACTTCTAAGAATCTTTTTGACATGATCTTAATTATTGTAGATTCTCCCAAGAGCTTTAGGTCTATTAAATGTTTTTTGGAATAGTCCAAATATCTTATCAATAGTCTAATCATCTTTCACCTTGAACAAATCATACTGATGAATAAGAATACTAATCTTGGACTCTTTCACCTGATTTGTGCCTTCAAGTGCAATGGCTAATGTGTCCCACATTTCCTTTGCAGATTCGCATCTATGGATCTTATCATATTCACTTCTGCTTAGGGCACAACTTAAAAAGAACTTGGCCTTAGAGTTTAACTAAAATCGAGCTTTCTGATTAGCTAACCATACGTCACGAGAAATGTTATTGCCTTCGTCGTCTGTTTATGTATATGGACCATTCTCAATAATATCCCAAAAATCAATGTATGGATTCTATAAAGAGCCGCATCTTGGCTTTCCAATAATGATAATCTTCACCATTGAATGCAAGAGGTCTTGTGACCGAAGCACCTTCAGTTATAAAAACATGTGATTCAGTGATGGATCTTTGTCCTCACTTTGTAACAGTGTTTCTTGGAAACCTTGCTCTGATACCAACTAAAGTAAATAACTTATTAATATAGAAATCACGTATAATATGTAAAATACTCAAGAAGGGGGTTGAATTGTGTAAAATCTTTAAAGATATTAATCTTTAGAAATTTCTTGAATTTCTTTACAAATTCAAATGATTACAAACATAATTTACTAAAGCTGATGAGTAATGCAATCACAAAAATTATTATGTACTCTTCTAACAATTAGAAAATTAAAAGATAAGGGTTAGAGAATAGATGCCGTGATTTTATATTAGTTCACCTTTAACCTTGGACTACGTTCATTCCTCAAAGTTTGTTTAAGATTTCACTATATTCTTCAACTTTACAAGTATTCTTTCTACACTTGCAGGGCCTCTTCAGGTCTCTCTCACAAAAGTATTCTTTATCTGCTATCTTAGCCTCTCCAGGCTCAAGCCTTTCTTTCTCTTATAAAGTTGTTGTTTGAGCTTCACGTTACAGATGTATTTGTTCTCTTTCTTTCGCACTTGAATACAGAGTTTCTCTAAGTATTGTACAATCAGATTTTTTTTCTCTTGTAAAATGTTATTTAGTTTACGAATAAAACTAGTATTTATAGCCTAAGTCTTCAACTGTCTTCTTGAGAATCTACTTCTTCAATCTTCTAGAAACCATTATTAGTTGAGTCCTGTAACTAACTCTAACTAACTAACTGACTAACATTCTAGAATAGTTTCCTTTTCCATCGTCTGGTACTATACTTCTTTCTGGTGTTGTTTCTTCTAGTATCGTGCTTCTATTGTTGTTATGTTTCTTCTGTTGTTGACGTGTATCTTTTTATGACGTCCGTTTTGAGTTTAACATATCTTTTGGGTTTGACTACGCATCTTTTGGTGTTGACCATATATCTTTTTGGTTTGACTTTGCGTCACTTACATTTTTCTGCGCACTTAACAAACTTATCAAAACAATTCACACACTTCTAAGATTATTATTATTTGATTGTCATCAAAATTAATAAAAGTAAAGTCTTCTTGAATTAACAACATGAAGATTACATCACAAGATCTAATAGAAAGCAACCTCCAATCCAAATTGCAAGAAGATTTCATTAAAGACAAAAAGGGATATATAATATGTCTATTTGTTCTTTTGAATATTTGGTATTGGATTTGTTTTATATGTTTAGGAACTAAATTGTTTAGTGCCTAGTGTGATGAACCTATGTTATAATGAAAATATGATATAATCTTTTATTCAATGCAGTTTTATTGATTGGTTTATTGTGATTCAATAATGCATTTATATTCTTAAACTTTATTCAATGCAGTTTTATTGATTGGTTTATTGTGATTCAATAATGCATTTATATTCTTAAACTGATATGTTTGAAATATTTGCCAAATGTTTGATTTCATACAAATAAGATTGAGAAGTCCTTTTTCATGAATAGATCTACTATATATGGAAGGAGTTGCATGCAAATCTAGAGTTAGGTTGATATAAATCTTCCATATTAGGGTCAAACCCGATAGTGAAATTCACGAATCTAGTCAAACAATCTTAAAGGATTTAACTAGAAAGTGATTTCAGTTGATCAACTGAGGGTTAGTTGTTAATAGTCTTTAGAAAGATATTAACATAAGATAGTAATTTCTAAAGTGTAATAATCAATAATTTAATTTCATGATAAATGATTAGTGTTTAAGATATCTTTGGGGGATTATCACCTAGGTACTATTTTTTATATCGATTAATCATAGTATTTTCTTTAACTTAGTTTATTGTTGTATTAACTTTAGTTTAGTTTATTAATTTAATTTTCAATTAAATTCACAACCTAATTCAACGGTTAGATAATAGAAAAAGGGATAATACTAATACTTACAATCCTTATAGGATTGACTAGTACTTGCTAGTTTTACTTACCGCTGCACTGTGCAGTTGTGATTAAAACTTATAATTATAATCATATAAAATCACTCAATCACCTATTATTCACCCAATACAAATGAGATATTAAGTTGATATGGAATTCATTAGAAAAATAGTTCAAAATTCCACAAGCCTTATCCGAAATAGATTGATAAAAAGAATCCTTATCCGAAATAGATTGATAAAAAGAATCCTTATCCTTTTGGCTATAAATCCCAAATTCAACTTATTTTATGGTGAAGATGGCCAAACCACTGTTGAGCACATTGTTGGGGTTATGTAAATGTAGTGCCCTAGAAAGTAAGTGTATTTACTTATAACTTAATCTTCCTCCAGTTATTTTTTGTAATGAAAATATTTATTATTAATAAAACGAAAGAGTTTGATTTTATTTGCATAAGCATTATATAACTAGTCATAAGGTACCAAGATTCTTTTGTAAGTAATATACAGATACATGGAGATGTATGTGTATCTGTATGGGAAACATGTATATTATTAGAATCTAAATTAGTTGATTTACAGTTGAATAATCAAGTTGGTCGTTTGATTATGGTTTAGACTGTAGTGTTGTGATTTATCTCCATGTAAGTAAAGGAGTTTACTTCAAGGGAATGGTGAGTTTCATATCATGATAGTAGTTGACTATCGAAAATGGCACTATTAAATGAATCTGGAATCACGTATGTGTTTAAAGATTAAAGTAGGTTATTTCTTTAATCTTAAAACATACACTTTAGAATTCTTTTATTGTGAACTACAATCTTGATGAGCGATGAACTCATATGTATTTCATTATAATTCTTGATATGATCAAAATGGAATTTTATAGAGTATCAATCCAGTGCCTGCATGTTGGAATTATTAATTGAAGCATGTATCAAGGAACATTCACTCAAATAAAGAGTTTATAGTGATATCATCACTTCTAAATGTTTTACAGAGATTGGTGATTAAACTGGCAGCAGTAGTTTGATGGACCAGCTACCCATCAAGTCTTAACACTAATATGAGATATTGTGTGCTAATAACCATATAGAGTGAAGCGGGAGATCCAAAAGGAAAAACCAATTAAAGGCAAAACGGTAATTTAACCCTTTATTATACGAATGGCTATAATATGATTCATAATAGAGTTTACAATTGGACATCTTATTTGAAACATGCGTTCTCATAATATTTAGTAATTCAAGAGTTCAGATTATTGTCTTTAGTGAAATGAAATTTGGTTAATAAGCTGAGATTAATTATGATGAGATTAAATTAATTTCGGGCTTATTGAAGCTTGAATTATATAAGTCCAATTATATTCTCCATTTGGCTTCTAGGAAAGGTTATCAAGCAAAGTAAGAAAAATAAATAGAGGTTACCAGAAATAAGAAAGAAGAAAGGACCGAATTAGATTCGAAATAATAATACCAAAATAATTTAATTAAGAGTTAATTAAATTGGGTTTTAAGCCTATGATTAAATGATGGGCACACTCTAATTAAGTGTTAATTAGAAGTCCAAAGTAAAAATTTAATATTGGGTTAGATTTTTGTTTGATTTAATTAATTAAATTAAAACAAGATTTATAAAGACAAAAAAGGAGGGAAAACACCGAAACTACAATGATGTAGTTTTCGGTTTTATAGCTAAATGGACAGCTGCACATTTAGCATTAAATTGCTAATTATAAGATGGGTTTTTATCATGCTTCATCATCATTAAATGGTTTAATGGTGTCCTCATTAAATGGTTTAATGGTCTTA
>JANVCQ010000008.1:21615897-21650264 GCA_025531925.1 Erythroxylum plowmanianum
TTCTTTCTCTCATTTTGATTGAAAACTTAAAAACAAATAAAACAAATAAATTCAAAAACACACATGCATATAAAAAGATAATGTGAAAATGTAAAGGAAAATAAATTTATTTCCCTTGGGTTGCCTCCCAAGAAGTGCCTTTGTTCAGGGTCGCTGACTTGATTCCTTTTTCTCCTCACGTGACAAAATTGTGATCTTCATGTATTGCATGCGGCTCCTCTACATGAGGTAATTCCGGATAGGGCTGTAGTTGATCATCATCCTCCTTCAGCATCTTCCCTATCCTCAGCTTCTCAATCTCGACCGAGTCCATACACTCCAGAAATATTTCAAACGTCTCATCATCTTTTTCTTCATCATTTAACTCCTTCAGTCTGTTATGTAACGGTAAAGAGTCAATTTCAAGAATAATCATGTACTTAGTACTCCCCTCCGAGCTAAAAGATGAGTCCTTTTCAGCTTCAAGTTCCTTCTTAACTTCTTCGGCACAAACAATTCATTGAGGGTTAACCTCAAAATTCTCAAGTTCCTTGTCACTTTGCAACTTTTCCACACAGACGATCATTGGATACATCTCGGGTTGATACGACAGCTCCTCTTCGCTTTGCAATTCTAAGCGATCAAGACTTATTGCCATCTGACCCATTAGGTGTTCCATCCTCTGCTGCCTTGCTTTGGTTTCCTGTTGAAATTGCAAATTGTTAACAACAAGTTTGTTAACAATTTCTTCTAAAGATGCACCTGAACCATGTTGGCTCTCCGAATCTTGGGCATTAGACCATGTATTTTTTGAAAATTGCCCTCCATCCTTCTGGAATTGTAAAGTATTCTCCTACAATTGCAACATCAACTCTTCCAAAGATGGATCGGAGTTGTGATAGGAAGCTTCTGGTCTGTACGAGAATTGTTGTGCGTCCTGCAGACTATCATAGAAGTAATTCTGATGATTAACTCATCCATAACAAAAGTTAGATTAATCAGTCCAAACATTGGTATAGGAATGAGAACATAAATTATAAAAGAAGCTACTTCCGTCCATATCAATTTTTTTTGTTTAAAACACGAAATAAAAAATAAAAATATCACAAAATAATAGAAAAAAAATAATCACAAACAAATATATACAAAACACCAATTAACTCACAAAAAAAAATAAAACATCGCATTCCCCGACAACAGCGCCAAAATTTGATCGCACTTCGTTACGCTAGTCAAAATTAAAATAACTAAACTACTACTGTAGAGTAACGAGTCTAGGTCAATCCCACAGAGAGTGTGTGTAAAGTTTATGAAATGAAATTAACCGGTGTTTAAGAAAAAGGGAGTTTTGGATTTTTAAACAATAAAATAAAATAAAACTAACTAATAAAAACAAATTAAAAAAAACATGAAAAAATTGATAAAAGTGGGGAATTCAATAGGGACCCAATTCTTTGGTTCAATCTCGATTTACACCCTAATTAAGCATATTTTATTAATTTGTGGTTCTCTAACCTCTCCTAACAATTATTAATAGTGGGTTAATAATTAACCCGAGTTTTTCCTTAGGTTTTGTTTAATCAAAATACGATCATTAATTAAACCTAACCACCGAATAACCTAGGATACGATCTCTAGATTTAATTAGGTAGTAGCATTATGAATTAAGGCCGAAAATAGTAGGCCAACTAAGAAGATCATGAGAGAGATGGGAGCTTTTCAGATTCAATAACAATCAATCTTCCAGATTAACATTCCAGAAGGAGCTCAAATTATTAAAATCAGTAACAAGATGCCAGAATTGAACAGCAACATGACAATCACGGAGAATGTGGAGAAGGGTTTCAGGCTCGTCGTTGCAAATATCACAAATCCCAGAATCACTTAAGTGTCTTCATTTTCTTTCATCGTTAGTTAAGACTCCATTGTTGAAGGCTAGCCAAAAAAATATTCTGATTTTTTGAGGGCCTTGTCACTTCCAAATCAGGTTCCAAGGAAAGTTATGAGAATGAATGAAATTCTCAGAAAGAAAATCATACACAGACTGCAAAGTAAAAAGTTCTGAAGAAGACATATCTCAAAGAAGGGAATCCTTATCACAAGTATCAGAGGGCACAAGTGTAACAGCAATATAAGAGCAAATTGAAGTGGGAAGCAATTGAGAAAAATACTCCCATCTCCAATCTCCATCACCAGTAACAAAAAAAGAGATAGTTTTATCAATCATATTATCTGTAATAGGCCCACTAGCTACATGCAGCAAAGGTTTTGAGATACCCGGCAACCATCTATGTTTCCAAAATTTAACCGTACTCGCATTACCTAAGGCCCAGAATGCGTTAGAAATCACAACATTCCAATTCGCAGTCACCATACATCATAGAGGAGTACAAGAAGCAGGAGCAACAACATTATTTGAGATATCAAGGTTGAATTTGTATTTGGAACGAAGTACTTTAGTCCATAGATTATTAGAATCTGTCAAGATATGCCATCCAACTTTCATAGCATATGCTATATTAACTAACTGAAGATTCCTCAAACCAAACCTCTAGATTCTTTAGAATGCTGCAGTTTATCCCAAGCAACTAGAGACAGACTCCTTTTGTCATCTTCCTTTGTCCATATAAAACTTCTGCTAATTTTTTCCATCTTATCATAAATAGTAACAGAGATCTTAGAAGTTTGCATGACAAAGGACGGCATTGAAAACAAAGATAAATTCGCCAAAATAACATGACGAGCAAGGAAAAGATTACTAGAATTTTAACTCAAAATTTTTGACTTCATTTTATCAAGGATATATCCATAGCTATGAAAGTACTTTGATTAACAAAAAGCTAGAACATTGAAGCTATAAGACATAATATATTAACAACATTCGTTACTCCTTCCCCGAACAAAGAACAACTGGAGAACATAATACCTTGCATAATTTCATTCAACTTTTCTTGTCGTAATCATCTCCAATGAAGCTGACAAGATCTGCTAATGTTTTCTTGAGTTCTTGCAGGTATCCACATCCACAATCCCTTATCAAGCACAATTTGCCTTAATGTCTTGCATTTAATTACCATCTCAACATCATCCCCACAAATACTATAACAGGAAGCCAACACCAACGACTCCAATCGTTCATGATTTGCAAAAGCACGAACCCCAGCTCCAGTAATCATCTCACAACCTGTTAATACAAGCGCTACCAATTCCTCACAATTTTCTGCTATTGCAACGAGCGTAATGTCCGACACATTGATAAGCCATGAAAGATTCAGTCTTTTGAGACTTGGAATTGAAGCAACCGCCATCCCTCCATTATCAGTCACTTTAGGTCCACACTCGGCCAAATTAAGCTCCTCCAGACAACACATTCCCTGCAAAAGAGAGACCCCAAAATCTGTAACTCTGTCACACTCTGCAAGAATCAATTTTTTTAATGATCTTGAAGAAGACCCATTAGCCAAAAAACCCAACCCACGATCAGTAATCAACGAACAGCCTTCTAGATTTAAAACTCGAATAAAGTGCAAACCCCTAATCGCTTCAAGAGATTGGTCACCAATCGAATTACACCACCCCAAATCCAACGTGGTCAAATTTTGCGCCAAGTTTACAAGAGTGATTACCCCATGATTAGCAACATTCTTTCTCCTCCTTAACAACACCTTGTTCAAATTGCAACATCCCTTTGCAAGAGAGCGAACTCCATTATCACCAAAATCACTGAAGTCGGGGAATTCATCAAGCCCATGAAAATATTCATCCACCCGCGAAGGCTTGAGATTGAAATTGAGGAACTCTATCTTGGGGCACATTCGAGCAATGAATTGGAGGTCGGAATCGGTTATAAGCAGTTGGGATTCAAGGTGGAGCAAATTTGGAAATCTGGGTAAGAAACTTTGAAGATCATCGAGCTCGAGAATTCTGATGAAGGATCTCGTTTGGCCTTCGACTCGAAGCCATTGTTTGGAGACGAGAGAGCAGGATTTTCTGTCATTATGGTCGTAGACCCAGTTGAGAATTAAGGCCAATTCATCGTCACCAAGATTTGACATGGTTGATGGTTCTCAACCATACACATGAAAGTGTGGGAAATGGAGAAATCAAGAAGTGGGCTATAACTCCACGCAAAGTTTATTAGTGTGGGAAACGGAGAAGTCAAGAAGTGGGCTATAACTTCCTGCAAAGTTTATTACTGTGGGAAATGGAGAAATCAAGAAGTGGGCTATAACTACACGCAAAGGTTACGTGCTCAATCCTTGAAATACAAAGCTCGACTATATACATCTCCATTTTCAATATTTGGAGGCAACCCAAATTATTTTCACCTAAAAAATGTTCTCTTAGGATTGCCAATGGGTCATGCCTCTTTATGTACATATAAAAAATTAGCATGTAAATCATAACTTAATTATGTAAAACTTTTGTTAAATTAATGTGTACTAATTAACAAATAAATATACATTAACCAGACATTTCTTTCAAAAAGAGAATATAAGATAATACTAAATTTTTGTTTAAATTATGAAAACTAAAAAAAATTAACAAATCATAACATATAGAATTTACCTTAAATATTTTCAATGCCTAACTAATTTCGAGTAGACATTAGGGCTTTGATAATCTTAAGATGAAGTCGATTAGAATAAGAACTCACTATTTGATTACCAGCATTAAAAGTAAATTTGGAAAGAATATTAGATAGTGGAATTAATAACAAATGTCGTGCAATTATTTGCATGGTCAAATAACAACTTTCACTATGATAATATATCAAAATGTTTATTGCGGTCGCAATATCTACTTCTAAACATTTATCTAACTTCATCGAGAAGTTGTAGACTTGTAGCCCTTTTATTGTTAATGAGTTCCTTAAATGAAAAGTCAAACTTTTATCTATGTTTGATAATGATGTATCAACGAAAGATAAAGCTAATACTAAACTATTGTAATACAGTTCTTTATCTATTCTTAATTTATAATAATTAAACAAATTATACTATAAGTGTTTAATGATATTGATACATCCTTTCATTCACTCACCGCATAACTGTGGTTAAAAGATTAAATTCCCTCCATGTATTACCTCAAGTCCAACGCAAACGTTAATGCCATGGTATTGCCAATTATAGTCTAATAAGTATTAAGTTTCTCCACTCGTCTACTCCGCAGTTGTTAAAATTACCTTATTGGAATAAAAAATCTACTTAGTTAATACTAGTAAAGGAAATGTGTGAGTTAGATATTTGCTCCTAAAAACAACTCAGTGACATTATGAATTATCACCATCTTTAATTCAAATAATAATCAAATAAAATTATAAAGATCAATTTTAGTGACAAAAACCTATCCAAATAATATAAAAATATATATGAACAAGTGAATTTGTCAAATTTTTTTTATACAAATTGCTTTAGCTAACTCCTATTGATCTTTTATTAGTAAGCAAGTAACTTATGAATCAGATTGTCTCAACTTAATAAATACATCAATGTACTTAGTTACCAACTTTACCATTTTGAACGTTGAATTTAATCTTGTTGGACAATCAAAAAGCAACTTATTTGTGTATAGAATGCATAGTTATTGTGCAATTAAAAAAAAACAGCTCATTTGGATGTTACACTCTAATACACCAAGTTATTCTCATAATGCATATGAAATAATCTTCATTCCATCAGCAATCTTCCATATTACAACTTAGTCTTCAATTTTTTTACCACAACATCATTTGTGCTATAGTTATCCAAAGTTATAGTTAAGAGCTTCGTGTTGATTTTCTAATCTATTAAGCACTCCATCAATATAATTTTCATCCTTTTACTTGTTTGTGGTGTCAAGACAAAAGTCAACCTACATTTAAAACATAAACAAATATGATTATAATATGATCAATGAATAAATAAGAACAAAAATAAGGTACATTATCTACCTTAAGATTCGACTACATAATGTCCATTCGTTATGAACATAATGAGTCGTTACCAGCATTTAACATTTATTTTAGTCTTTTGTTGTCCGCATACTTACGTGATCATAACTTGTCCTTACTTACTCGACAATTTCTTTAATGTTTAAATTGTTTTGTACTTTATAAATCTTTAAAATGTCTTTCTTCGTAGTATTATGATTTAAAATCTTCAAAGTCAGTAAAAGTGAGGTTATGAACATTTTAAAGTTTTGATTATCAATAATGAAAAGGTACAATTCATTCCCTATCACCATCTTCGTTGGAAAATGTTTGGATCTTTAAAAATCATAACATATAACAATTATTTTATTCTTTCCTTTCACTTAGTGCTAAATTTTTAAACAAATGTTTTATGTCAGTATCAAATTTTTAAAATTTTCAATTAAGTTTAAAATGTAATTATTAGTTTAAAATATTTATTCCCTTAAAAATAAGAGAACGGGTAAGTTAAATTAGTAAATATGTGTCAAAATCTATTTTTTTGTTTCGTTTGACATATTATTTTTTTTGTCAAAATAAACATTTTGAATTGGTAAATTATATTTTATAAAGTTTTTAAATCTATTTGAAAATGTTAAAAATCCAATACGAGATATAAAAATTCAATAAATTTTAAACTTAATAAGTTAATTACACACGAAATTTAACCAAGTATATTGTATTGGATTGCTCTTTGATCAAGTTAGAAATCTATACTATTTAACATATTGATATTAATTTTAATTTTATATTAAAATAAACCAACTTATTATAATTGAGAGAAAGACCCTTAAATACGTTTTATCGATATGGAACTGAAATTAACGGCCTTTGACTATTAAAATGATGATTTATGATTCTTTTCTAAAATGTTAACAATATATTTCGATCCATTATTAGTTGCATTTTTCGATTAGTCCACAACTTACAAATTAAAACATATAAATGACTTGAAAGTTGCATCGAAAATTAAAATTATTTTAATATTAAAAATTAAAACTGATTTATTAAAATTTTCAATATTATTTAAAAAATGTCTTGAACTATTTAGTTGATCCAGGGGGGCTTAAACTCTTTGTCAAAGGGGAAAGCCATTGAACAGGAAAAAAAATGATTGACAAAACCAACCAATCATGTTGATATTCGAAAAGGCGAAGAGTCGAAATCCCGGCTGATAGGTGCCATTGATTAGATGTTGTTGTAGCTCTTTCCCAAAGACGGAAAGATTAGGTCTCCATTCACGCGCTTTCATTTCCTTTCAATTTTTTTATAACGCCGCGGTAGCTCACTTTTACGTGGTCGTCACAAATACTGATTAAAATATTCAGTAGATTTTATTTTTAATAATTTTTATTATTAAAAATTAATAAATTTATTAATTAATCATATAAATTAATAAATTTTTTAAAAACTAAAATAAATAAATAAACTTTCATTTAATAACTTCTTTTTAACAATTTCTTACTCTTTTAGTTATATTTTAAATTTTTAAATTTTATTTAATTTTTAATCAATTTTATAACGGTCTAATAATATTTAAATTTTAAATCTCTTACATTAATTCTAATCTATTTTTAAAACGTGGATATGAAGTCACTTTAATGTTTATCAATTATTATATTGGATGACTTTATGCGACATTTTAGCAATATTTATGCTCTTTTTATCTTCTTATTTTTTATTTTAGAAAGATATATTTACTTTAAGACACTGTCTTAGTAGTATTACCGAAGTAAAATTCATAAATTATCAATCCGTAGAAAATTTATATGAATTTTGAAAAAGATTTAGAATTCACATACAGATTAGGCACATCCTACAGTGGCGAAAGCGGTTAAGTTGTAGAACGTTCTACAGAGAGTACACTGGCGATCGCGTGAGAACGAATTAATTTCAAAAAGAAAATTAGATTGCATACCGCACAGTGACCTGGCCTTCCTCATCTGCGGTGCGGTGTGGTGTGGTGTGCAGAAAACAACTTAAAATATTTCATTTCACTACTTGTACCAAATCAATCATCCCTCCGTGTACGCACGCGCGGCCACACTTTACTCGCACAAAAAGAGAAAACACACTCTCCTCTCTCTCTCCAGCTCTAGTCAGCCACTCATCCACCTGCCTCCCGGAGAAACCCATTAACAAATCTATGGCTTCTATATTCAGAGAGCTGTCATTGGGCCACTCCAAGAGAGAGTCAACACCCCCGCGTCCGCCTCTACCTCCGCCATTAGAACCACCGTCTCCATCAAGGCTCTGCCCCGCTGATCTCCCATCCCCGCTGGGCGACCTCTCCTGCAACCTCTCGGAATCGGAGCTTCGCGCCACTGCCTACGAGATCTTGGTGGGGGTGTGTAGGACCTCCGCCGGCAAGCCTCTGAGCTACGCGTCAAACTCCCCCAATCACAATCACTCGCCTCCTTTGCAGCGCTCTCTCACTTCTGCTGCTGCCAGTCGGATGAAGAAAGCTCTCGGCTTGAAATCCCCAGGTTCTTCGGGTTCGGGTAAGAGCCGACACGCTTTGACTGTGGGCGAGTTGATGAGGACTCAAATGCGGGTGTCGGAGACTGTGGATTCTAGAATTAGGAGAGCTCTGTTGAGGATTTCTGCTGCTCAGGTGTGCTCTATTTCGGAATTTTATGGGCATTCTTATTACACGCGCCTTTATTGACGTTCCATGATTTGATCTACTTTATTACTGATCTGTGTCATTCTTTGTATAAGTGCAAGAATTGAGCCCACAATTCACTATTTTCTACTAACCTTGATGTTTGATCAGGACGGTGAAGCCGAAAAATACCTGAGAATTGAGATCCTTTTTCTGTTTTTGAAAGGCAATATGATTAATTTGTATTGTTTTATGTTTTTAACTCAAAGCCTGTGTATTCTGCGTGTTTTCGTTTCTCATAGAACAAAATTCTTTAAATCTTATGTGTTTATAACTTCCATAGGCTTCTCCACTGATTCCTGTGGATTCTACGGAAGTGTTATTTCTTTTAAAATATTTGTTCCCAATAATCGTAAAGTGTTTTGGTTTCTTGTCTTCATCTAGCCCTAGTTTATGGATTTGCCATACGAGCGTTGTTTTACATGTTATCACCCTTATTTATTTATTTATGTGGTTGGTTTGATACTTTTTCATCCATGGAGACTGACTGATGTGGATTGCATAAGTCCTGTAATATTATCCAATACCAATTTATTTATTTTTGGCATGTCTTCATTCATTAATTTGGATTATTCAAATTGAACCGTCCATTTTGTTGTCATTTCTTTCTCTCAAATTGTTGATACATTTGACTGTCCCTTTGGCTCGACTTGAATTCTACACACTATTGCATCATGCATGCAATACGTTCACCCCATAGTAATGTGTTTTTCACAGGTTGGAAGGCGAGTTGAATCAGTTGTTTTACCATTAGAGCTATTGCAACAACTCAAGCTTTCAGATTTTACTGATCAACAAGAATATGAAAAATGGCAGAAAAGAACTCTAAAAGTTCTTGAAGCTGGACTTCTTTTGCATCCCCACGTGCCACTGGATAAATCAAATCCTAACTCACTGCGCTTACGACAAATAATTCGTGGAGCTTTAGATAGGCCTATTGAAACCGGAAAGAACAATGAGTCTATGCAAGTGCTTCGTAGTGCTGTCATGGCTCTTGCTAATAGATCTGATGGCTCTCTGTCTGAGATATGCCACTGGGCTGATGGGATTCCATTCAATCTCCGACTATATGAAATGCTTTTAGAAGCTTGCTTTGATGTATCTGATGAATCATCTGTAATTGAGGAAATTGACGAACTTATGGAAAACATTAAGAAGACTTGGAATATACTTGGAATAAATCAAATGCTGCATAACCTCTGCTTTACATGGGTTTTATTTCACCGCTTTGTCACAACTGACCAAGTTGAAATTGACCTGCTGGATGCTGCTGATGGTCAATTGGCAGAAGTTGCAAAAGATGCAAAGGCAACCAAGGATCCTCAGTATGCCAAGATCTTGAGTTCTACACTGAGTTCAATACTGGGTTGGGTAGAGAAAAGACTCCTTGCTTATCATGATACTTTCAGTAGTGGAAATATCGAGAATATGCAAAGTATTGTTTCTCTGGGAGTATCGGCAGCTAAGATTTTGGTTGAAGACATATCTAATGAGTATAGGAGAAAGAGAAAAGGTGAAGTTGATGTCGCTAGGAGTAGAATCGATACTTACATCAGATCGTCACTGCGCACTGCTTTTGCTCAGGCAAGTCTACTTTAGTTGATTAGAGCGGTTTTAAGTTAAAAACATTTTCAATTAACCTGCTGCAATTTAGCATAATGACTTCTTTCCCTCTCTTTTTTTTTTCTAATATAGAATAAATGATCTTTTAGTGAGAAAGAAACATTAGTTTAAAGGTTTTGGCCTGTGGCCAAATAGCTATTACGGCTTACCTGTTTGCAAAGTAGATAGAAAATTCAGCTTACTTTTACTATTACATTGTGTGATATGGACTTCAAAATGCAATTTGCTTTATAAGTTAGATTATATCTGCAGAAAATCGACATGTTTGATCACTTTGCTTCCAATTGTTAGATTTGTCTTTTTATTTTATACGTGATAATTGATTACAGCATATGGTGCAATTATAAGTTCATGAACTAAAACTTTTACTTGAAATGTTTTCCTGTTTATGATAATAGCGAAGTTTTTGAAAGATTTGTTTGGAAGCCTTCAATTTTTCAAAGTTCTTTTAAATTATACCATTGAGGTGTTTGCATATCAAAACATACTTTTTACATGTTTACATGCGTGTAAGGTCCAAATGAATAAGTATGGTAGGAAAGAATTGACTGGGGACCAACTTGATACTGCAATATGCAGCCTGTTTCAACCTTGAACAGAGTGAAGACCTTGTAGCTGAAGATCAACTTGTAATAGCTTATTGAAGTGAACTAGTTTCAGAATTGGCGCATGTGGTTGACTCAATTATTACAGTGGCATATTTTCTTTTATAATGGTAAAATTCTTATGAAATTAAAGGACTGAGTGAGATTGGTGTGATGCAAGAAGTCAGATGGAGTAGTTCCAAAATGTGTAGGTTTGGTATGGCATAATTTGGACTTTAAAAATGTGTGAAATAAATTTAAATGAATTATGTGCTCAATAAGAAAGTTATGACAAAGTCTAGTTTAATGTTTGTTCTTTTTCTTACATTTTTAAGGAATCGATAGATAACGTGTATTTCCAACTGGTTGCATTTTGTTCCTTGAAAGATTTTATGGTAAACTTTCATGTTTGAATTGTAATTTTATTAATTTTAGATTTTCAATATGCAAGTTTGTTCATATATTTTAGTTTTTTTAATTTTATTGCATAAATCAACATGAATTGGAAATGGATTTGGCATGGATTTTACAATGAGGGTCATCTTTTTTGGGTTGTACATGGACTTAAGATTTCATATAGGTCAGACTTTAGTTGAGGACCACCATTCCATCTTAACTGGGCTTGTAGTCAAGAATAGCATTCAAGAAAAGTTTCCTGCCTCCGGAAAATGGTTCTGGATCCAACCATGTGACAGAGAAAGAACTTTATTGGACTTGCATGCTTTCCTCTTCTACTGTTCGTTGGTTGGTTATTTGACTGTTATATTTTTCATCCAATAGCGAATGGAAAAAGCAGACTCAAACAGAAGGTCTTCAAAAAATCAGCCCAACCCTCTTCCTGTTCTTGCCATCCTCGCAAGGGACGTTGGTGAGCTGGCGATCAATGAAAAGAAAGTTTTCAGTCCAATAATGAAGAGATGGCACCCTTTTGCTGCTGGTGTTGCTGTAGCCACTCTGCATGTTTGCTATGGCAATGAACTGAAACAATTTATATCTGGTATAACGGAATTGACACCAGATGCAGTTCAAGTGCTAAGAGCAGCAGATAAGCTGGAAAAAGATCTTGTGCAGATTGCTGTTGAAGATTCGGTAGATAGCGATGATGGTGGGAAAGCTATAATCCGTGAAATGCCTCCTTATGAAGCTGAAGCTGCAATTGCCAATCTTGTAAAGTCATGGATCAAAGCTAGGAATGACAGATTAAAGGAGTGGGTTGACCGGAATTTGCAGCAAGAGGTAGGCATCTGGTACCTTCTTCTTTGTTAGTACAGTACTGGTAGGTATCTCAAGTTTCCATTTGTCTCTGTATCTATTTTGCTTGTATAATCTGAGTGTCATATAAGGCTGTGGGATTGGAACATCCATAATATTTGGTAGCTTATGTCTTCCCTTTAATTATGTGATCAAGGTAATAGACTTTATTTCTCAAGTATTCTCCATTTGTATTTTCAATTTTGTATTTCTCCTCATGCAATGAAACTAACACATGAACTTGTTCAATGGCTCTACTTGTGTAGTTCACTTTTCTTGTGTTTTACTTGAAACTTTTCCTATTGTAAACCACCTATTAGTTTAAAAAAATTTAGGTGCCTCTGATTTTCTCCATAGCTATTTTTGGTGGTCAGTCGCCAGTGTCACCACAGACATTATTTGTATATGTGCCAAATATATACTATATTTCTACAATGATTTCACCAAAAGTAAAGTCTGATCTGCCTCTTCTCTTTGAAAACCCTGTCCCTCACTTTTTCTGGAGCAAGAGATCTTTAAAAGCTAAAGCCATGCTTAATGCCTGCATCCCTGCCGCTTTTTCATATAAGAGTTGCAATACCTTTTGCAGTAAGCAATCCAAAGCAAAGCCTCTGGTACCTTCTCTGTCCTTAAGCTCAACTTCCATGCCTCCTGCTACCATTGTAGTAGCTAGAAATCCAATAAGTCTTCTATTTATTCCTCCTCTGTGCTTCTGAAACCCAAACTCATCCTCACTCTACCCCATACCAGCAATTTGAACTCAGCACCTACAAGACAACCCAGCTGTCATTATCCTCTAATTACATGATTCAATCTAAGCCATGACCTCTAAGGCACAATATGTATGCTGCAAATTAGAAATCCTTTTTGTACATTAATCTGATGTGGGTTTTGGCCCACAACTTATTTGATCTCCATCGAATCTTGTGCGACATACTGCATGTCACATATACTAATTTGGCATGTATATGCACCATGTCTTCGGAATATCTGCGCATTAGAGTCATTGATAGTTTTATCCATAGTCCCTGTGTGTATCTTCAAATAGCTGGAGAGCTGCAACAAACAAAAAATATCCATGATTATAAAATTAAATGAAATAGGATTGTTGCACATTACAAGTAGAGTAAGTTCTTAGAGCTATCCCTTACTTCTAAGGAGGCCTACTTTAGATGGAGGTACAGTTTATGAGCAGGAAATGTCAAGTGTTAATAATGCAATAGATGTATTGACTGCATGATTTGTGTCATTATGTAAGGAATTTATGAGAAAAATGGATTTCTGCAAATGTAAATGTCTTTCGATCTAAACCCTTCCTAATGTCCATCATAAATTTCACTGCCTTCCACCCCTTTAATTTATACCTTTTCTCGTATGCATATTCAGTAGCTTTTCTTGACCAAACTTTCTACAATATTATATAGGTCTGGAATCCGCAGGCAAATCAAGAAGGATATGCTCTTTCTGCAGTAGAAGTCTTGCGAATTATTGATGAAACTTTGGATGCTTACTTTCATCTGCCGATACCCATGCATCCTGCATTGTTGCCTGACTTGGTTACTGGCCTTGATAGATGTCTTCAATATTATGCAACAAAGGCAAAATCTGGCTGCGGTAACTTTCACAAAGTTGAAATAATTTTCCATAGCTTCATACTTTGGTTTCTTACAATTTCAGCCACTCAATCTGTAATGTAGGATCAAGGAACACATATATGCCAACTATGCCAGCACTGACAAGATGTACTCTCGGATCAAAGTTCCAAGGTGTTTGGAAGAAGAAAGAGAAGGCAACAAATATTCAGAAGAGAAATTCTCAGGTCGCTACAACAAATGGGGACAGTTCTTTTGGCATAGCGCAGCTTTGTGTTCGCATAAATACTTTACATCAAATCCGAGCAGAGTTGGAAGTCTTAGAGAAGAGAATAATAACCCATCTTAGGAACTCTGAATCTGCTCAGGCAGAAGACTTCTCAAATGGTTTGGCAAAGAAGTTTGAACTCACACCATCTGCTTGTGTTGAAGGAGTTCAACAACTCAGTGAGGCACTGGGTTATAAAATTGTTTTTCACGATCTATCTCATGTCTTATGGGATGGGTTGTATGTAGGTGAGCCATCATCTTCGAGGATTGAACCTTTTCTCCAGGAGCTTGAGCGGAACTTGATGATTGTTTCAGGCACCATCCATGAAAGGGTTCGTACACGAGTTATTACCGACATAATGAGAGCCTCCTTTGATGGATTTTTGCTTGTTTTGCTTGCTGGAGGCCCCTCCCGTACTTTTACTTTGCAGGACTCCCAACTAGTAGAGGAAGATTTCAAGTACCTCAAAGATCTTTTCTGGGCCAATGGTGATGGCTTGCCTGTTGATTTAATAGATAAATTTTCAACCACAGTCCGAGGTATACTCCCACTATTCCGGACTGATACAGAGAGCCTCATAGAGCGATTCAGGTGTGTGACACTAGAAGCATATGGGTCTTCCGCGAGGTCCAAGCTCACACTACCTCCCACTTCAGGGCAGTGGAGCCCAACTGAGCCTAATACTCTACTTCGCGTACTATGTTATCGAAATGATGATGCAGCATCAAAATTCCTCAAAAAGACTTATAATCTGCCCAAGAAGCTTTAGCAAACTTGAGGTACAGGCATGTCAACTAGAACAAACTGTTACTCAAGTAAAGAGCTATATATACAAGGAAAATCTTCAAATCATCCTTACACGAGACCAAGGCTGTCAGAGACCACTCTATTCCAGGCTTGGGTGAGCTGGAGGTGGCTTTGAGAAAGGCAAAATGAATTTGTATAGTATTCTGGAGTCTCAGGGCTCCCTGGAAGTGTGTTGGCCAAGTCTTGCGGCTCCCTGCCACTATCCAGGACTGAGGGTGATTAGTGAACGACCTGTAATCCCAAGCTTGTTTGTTTCAAGATTTCGATCTTATCATTCAAGGTCCATCTGCATCTGCAGCTCGGCTATTTCTTTTTTTTTTCCCCCCTTTCTATTGGTTATACATGTTTCGAGGTTATTGTATTTGTTTGTTCTTTTCTAAATCGATCAATATGCTTACTGTCAGTTGTATTTCTTTATTAAAAGACCCGGATATAGCATAGGATAATCGTGATGGTTGTGGTGTCATTTATTAGCTTGTATTGTAAGGCAGGCTTTGTCTATTCTGGGTAAAAGAGATTATTCTTTTCATCAAATATTATAACTTGCCGATGATATTTACAATGTGGTTGCTTGATAGCTTTATACGCAACTGGATTGCGCGTTGTGTAAGAAACTGGCATGACGGACTTTTTTCTTTGGAATTAAAGGCACATTGGCTTTTCTTTACACTGTAATGTATTCGAAAATGTTCCCATTGAATAGCTGTTGCGTGCATGAACCTGCAGGTGTTACATGACAGCTAAATTACATTTTTAACTGTTTTTTCCTCCTCGCGATTGTTAGACCATTGTGTTATGCTGTCAACTTCTACAGGCATCTTTATGCGCTCAATTTCTCATATATGCGATCCTTTTTAAAGAATTAAAATTAAATAATTAGTCATATGTTGCGTCATCATCCTTCAAGTCTTCTTAACTAGAATTCTACTTTTACAACGCATAGAAATGGCAAGTTCCTTAAAGATAAGTGGGAATTGAAGAAATCAACAAGTTGGCAGTTATTTAGATTATATATATATATATATATATATAACTCTCTTCCTTTGCTGGCAAAAAGCCAAAAAAAAATATGGGTAGAAACTATCAAACGGACAAATCAAATGCTTCCCCAGCTAGAACATGCTTCAACTGACCCACCAATTTAACTCCGCCCAACAAAATATTGTACCAGTAATATTAATTGGTTAACCCAGAGTGTCAAGTTAATCTCTAGTGACTATTCGGTAAATCATTGATTTGCTCCTCTATCACGTAACTATTAAAGGCACATAATTTAACATCATAGTTGTACAAACATGTCAAATACAATCATATACAGGATACCTGTAGTCCCAATCAGCAAACCTCCCTGAAAAAATTGCCTGCCCGCAGAATAATAATTGCTCTGGTGATCATGAGCTATCCATTCTCATCATGGACACTTCCAAAATAAGGATGAAAAAGTTGGGTGGCTGCTAACGCCCAGCGCCATGAGGGAAAGAGGCAAAACTCCCATGCTCACCATTCATTCAATTCTTAGAATCGCAGTGCGTCATTTTTCCTCCAGGATAGCGCGTCCAAGATTGGTTGCAAGAGCTAGTCTCACAGAGTTCAAGGCCTGGGGTGGCAAATCAGCTTCAACAAAATCTGGGCGCAGCCTTGCCATGGACAGCTCTTGCAGTTTATTCAACAAAAGGTTTGTTTGAGAAACATTCAACAAAGGTTGTTCACGCCAGCTAAGCAACTTCAACTGCAGTGAATTACCCTCAAAAGTTACTATACAGTTTCGGCGCAAGAAGACAAATTTACCATTTGCCTTCTCCAAGAGACCACTTTCAGAACATAAAAAGGCTTACCGAGTCATAGAGAAGAGGCAGCCAGAATCTTTGAGGAGTAGAAGGATTCTTCATAAGCTGCAGATTCAAAAACCAGAAATTACTATAAACTACCGATGAGGTAGCAACATCCAATTTTATGTTCTTATTTTCAATCCAGAATTTTACAAAAGGCCATTCAAATGAGCGGACATTTGAATCAAAGAAGCCTTTTCACAGCAACAAACTCTAAGGAATAAAACTAAGTACTACAATTATATCAATCACACAAAATCTGTTGTATTGCACACACCGACATAAGTGATTCTACAGCTTCTTGTGCGGCAATTACAGTTTTCCCATGATCAAAGTGTTGAAGAGACTTCTTCAAATCCCTGTACCTGCGTCATGGTCAAATATTAGAGAAACATTAACAAATGGAAATAAAGAAAAGGAAAAAGGAAGAACATATGGTGGGTGGCCACTCTTACAAAAAATTACATACTTATGCAGAAACTCGAGGCCTCCAGCATGCTTGGACTCTGAGCCCAACAACTCAATTAAGCCCTCCCATTGCTGTATGGCAGAGGAAAATGTGAAATTCCAAGATTTTAATTCCAAAAAATAATCAAGAATGAGCATAAGGACTTTTAATTTCAAATATGCTGACTGGTCACTTTCATGGATGTCGATGACAAATTACCAGGAAACATTCCCCAGAGATTGACTTTCCAACATAATCAAATAATTGCTGGGCAATCCTATTAAGACAACGTTCATCGTGAGCTTGTTGAAGCCAGAAGACCCCAGACCCTTTCCTACCATGCTTCCAGTGGTACACCCCTGCTATCTAAACTTCCAATCAACTAACTGTTAGCTTAAATGCACTTGCAACATAAATTTACTATAAAGAGGTTCTCAGTTGTTTTATATGCAAGTCCTATGTTATTTCAACAAATTCAAGCAGAAAAATCCCCAAGTGATGTTACATGACTTGCTATGTTCACTAGTAGAAAGCACCTTATTCTACATACCTTCATAATATTCGTACTGACACTATCAAGGTCATAAAGACGACAAATCTCTAAATTCTGCATAAAGCACATCACAATTGACAATGAATAAAATGTTCAGTAGAGAAAAAGGATAAGGAGAGACAAGAGAAACAGATGAATAAACGACCTTAAGCAGAATTTTACTGTCTTGAATAGGCTGCCTATTCAACAAAATTTCTAACAACCCCATCCCCTGCTTTATACACGATGCTAGATAAATTGGAGCAATCTGGAAAAAAAAAAGGGAAAGACAAGTAAAATATGAGAAATATTGCAAAGAAAGTTTACATAAATGACAAAATAAACTTCGGTGCATGGAATAAGACAAAATAAACTTAGGTGAATGAAATAAGGTCCATAAAATAACTTATATAACAATTCTACTTTGAGATCTCAAAGGCCATAAAAGCAAACATTAAGCAACAAATCTGAATCCTGATGCATAACATCTTTCAAGACAAGGGCATTGTATAGACAAGGGCATTGTATGGAAAAAAATCACTTCACCTCATTAGCCTCATCAAAAATTCCTTGTTCTCTGTAAGATGCTGTTACTAAGTAATTGTGGCATAGCTTCCATGATGAAATTCAAATCTCTCAAAATTGGCTACTTACTAAGTTACATGAACAACATGATGAAAATTTGTAAGCACTAAATGGCAACTTAACAAAAGTAAATAATTTCTGTAAACGATCTCAAAATTGTTGGTGTAAATTGCAATAATGTCCTTAATAAATTAAATCATTCCATGTAACTATTTTGTCCAACATATAGTTCACTCTTTGAAATTGTATATGAGAAACGGAATGCCCACACATATTCCAAGCATATATCCATCCCAATGGGTGTCCAATTGCTTGTAAAATGGACAATATATGAAAGATTTGGAAATAATATCCTTGCACAAGCAGCTTGCACTTACTTGCCAAGTCAAGACATGAGAAGAGAGAACTTGTGCATAAATAAGCCGATGGAGCTCCTCCATGCTGATTTCTCCCAAGCTATGACGTTCTTCATGCAAAAGAATCTCTGCCTGATTGCTCTCAGCAGTTAAAAGCTCTATGGAATGAGACACCATCCTGCAATGAATGAGCCACAAGAAAAATATTATGAACAGGAAATCATAATTGAAGCCAAGAAAAATATTATGAACAGGAAATCATAATTGAAGCCACATGTTCCCAGTTTCAAGTCTTAACTTCCATAAATTTGTGCTCCAGGACATTGCCAGAATAACTTAAACAACTGAAATACAACAACAAATGAGAAAAGGAAAAGAATAGCATGGCAAGATGAGATTTTGAAGCAACTCACCAGGGCCCAAACCCTCTTGAACATTCTGCTAGTACAACCTGCAGTTTATTTGAAAATTTCCAGTCAATCTCTAAAGAAACCATAGAATAATACAATAGAGCCCTTATATCAGCAGGCTGATTTACAAAGCTCACCTCAGTATTTTCCCCAAGAATTCCAATTAAGAGTCTTGCCAGCTTATCCGGACAGGATGTTGGCTTCAACTGAAGGCACTTTTGAGCTAGGTTGTACATGTTTTCTAATCCCTTATCCAAGAAGCCAAATTAAACAATTAATTCCAAATATTTACACGGCCAATTTTTTAAAACTCCACCTAACTAAAAATGATTATGTTCTCTTCCAATTCATAGACACCTACTCTAGTTAAGGGCCTTATGTATAGAAAATGAGATATATAGAGTTCTATCCAATGATATGTGGCACTGCAGAGAACGTTCAGGTTTCCCAGCATGATCTGAAGCATATTTCTCAAGCCCCCCCGAGTCGGACGATGAGTACACTGAACCCAGAAAGCACTGGAATCCAACTTAGTTACTTGTGCCCGCCATCTTTCCCATGCCTAAGTAATTGAAAGATATGTGGTAAGATAATTTAAATGGCATTACATCAGAAATACCAAAACAGATAACCGGGAAGGTAGGACAACAAAAAAGAAAAATGCATTAGTAAGTCCCTGAACTTTGTGCATTTATGAAATTAAGAACCCAAATTCAGCTTCATGCAATTGAGCACAGAAAATTACATGTAAGCATGGAGTTTAAACACACACAAATATATAGACTTGAGAAGTAACCCAGTTATGATGTAATATACAACGTAATTGTAATACAAACTCTCTCACATGCCACTGTGACTGGATATTAGTTGGATTGAAAATTGAAACTGTGTACTGAATTGAAACAAAGTGAAGATTTAGACAGCAAGATTGCACAAACCCATAAAGTTTTGGTGCTTCTTGATCCATTAAGCCAAGGGGGAAAAGAAGTTTGAAAAAAAAAAAAGAAACATAACAGCACAAATTTTGACGTATTCTTATCCAAAGATGCAAAATTACCTTCATAAAATCAGGCTTGGCTTTGAAGCATTCACCTAATTCGCCAGCTTCTATTTCTGGACGCATGCGTGGCATCTTTGAAACAAGAACAGCAACGGCCTCCACAAGACCATTCTCTATCTGAACCAAATGACAGAAGTAAACATAAAATTCAGTCCATCCATATTTGTCTTAACTACCTACTCACACAATTTGGTAATTTGAAGTGAGAAAATGCAAACTTTTAGTGAAATTAATATCAATAACTTCTAATTGGTTAACATATCAAGGGAAGGAAGCAGGAGACAAAATTGCACTGCATTTTCTTATGGAACCTCAATTCATACATACCAGGTTACTGTCTCTGTTACTGGACAAACCTCAAGACAAATACCAACAAGAGATTGATGAATGCAGACAAGCAAGAATGAGATTAGCTTAATTTTTAACATGTTACAGTGTTTAGTCTTTTTGTTATTTACCATAGCTGTTTCTTTGATAGCCAGTTATTGTCAATCTTATGCTTAAGAGCCCAGAAGAGAAGGCCAAAAAGAGCCTAGGTACGGCTCATATTAGCTTTGCTGAAGTTAATAGGCCAATTTGGTTTCCTCTCTAGCTGGCACTTAAATTAGCAGTCTTCCTAATAGGAGCTGAATTAGTATATAGCTATTTCCATATTAAATTCCAATATACACAGCAGCTCTAACTTACAACTTAAGGTTTTCTTATAAAGCATTAGCATATTTCTTTCCTCCGTACATCAATGAAAGTCAAGAACGAGAGGTTCCTGACTGTCGAGAAATCAAACCAATAAAGAAAGAAGTTTTTACTCTAAGACTGACTAAATGGCTCACAGGCTCTGATATCATCTCCAAAATCATTCAACTTAAAAGGTTGAACTTGGATAAGATCAAAGAATAAATAAGGTATTATTCTTACAGCTAACCAAACGGCTCAAATGCATTTTGCAAGGTTTATATGTGAATAGAAGTGCACTTTACTCAAAAAGAAGCAGTAATTCTAACATCTATCAAAAAAAAAAAGAAACTTAAATAGGTAATAAATTAAAATACAGATTATAAGCTTCAAATGCACAAAAGCATCTTTCTGCTGAGATACAGAATTTGCACCAACCTCTCTTTTCGCAATTTGATCCAAATGATAAGATCCATGCAAGCGCAACAATTTCACCTGCAAAGTGAAGATCAGTCATCTTACTTTATATCACCATTTAATTGTTTTTTAGGGGAAAAAATCAATCATGTATAGCTAGCTTTTTGGTATAATGGGAAAAAAGTCACCAAAAGCCAATAACAGCTTCCAACATTAAAGGCCACAATCCCAAGCTGCTTACCACAATCTCTAGCCACCCAACTGCTAATGCTGATGCTAATACCTCCCAGTATGTAGACTCATCCTCAATGATCTGCAGAAAAACCTTATTAAATCTAGTAATAATAGTGAATCAAAGAAAAAGTATTTTCAAAGAGTCAAAATTCAAGACAATAAAGAGACCCTTTATGCGTGAATGTCTTCATGAAGAACTCTTTCAACTTAGACAGTAAATATAACGATTAAGAAATTATGAAATTTTCACTAACATGTAATAAGCACTAAATTTACAAGAGGAAATACACCAAATGATCAGGTAGAGTGTCAGGTTAAGTACCAAATGTTCAAGATTATCCGAATAAGATAACAAAAAGACACAAAATCCAACAACATTATCACAGTGAAGAAAGTAAGAGCATTACTTCAGTAGTAACAGTAATATGTTAATTTCAGTTAAAAAGCATAGAAAAACTCTGAACTTCAGCTACTTGGAAGTAAAAATTTCATCCCTAGACTTGAAATTTAATGAACCAAATTCAATTTTAATTGCTGACTAGGAAAATGGAAAGAAATAAAAACATGATTCTATAAAAAATAGATCCAAACCTGTAATTTGATTAATTGGCTTTGGAACTCCACAAGTTTGGAATGGACAGTTGTCTGTGTACTTGATAGGAGGCTGTCATAATCCTACCATTAGAAGCAACCATAAGATCAACAGGAAATATGAAGAAAAGGTTCCAGTTAGCACAATATGAAAGCAAAAGGCAGTAAGGAAGAAAAGTGCAATGAAGGTAATTACAGCTAACCAATCGACAAGCCGCTCTGGTAGCCATGCTTTAGATAGCTTGTCGGCATAAAATATTTCCATCAGCTCCCATGCAGCCTTCACAGAAGTTGGTGCCTCACGGTTCTGTACTGAAAATTCAGACAGTCATACAGAGAACTAATTGTATGCGAAAGAGGACCTTAAAAACATAAGCACATTGTGTAAAATACCACCTTCAAAATCTCCTGTTGGTCTCCAATTACACAAGCAGTGAGTGGCTTTGAATTACCAAGCAGAACATCAATATCCTTGCTATATTCCATTACGTACTCCCACCTGGTCATCACATTAGTTGAAAAGATATCAACTTTAGATAATAAAGAGCATAGAAGGTACTAGCAAATTTCAATCAAGTGACGTTATTCCGAGAAATTTCACAATTTTGCTTCTTGGAGGGGAAAAAAAACCATTATAACAACAAACGAACTTTTTCTCAACAACCATTTACCACTCAAGATGATACGGAGAGGGACTGAGCTGCATCTTGGAGAAGCCGGGGACAGAGTTTTTGCGACTCTGAAGAAGGGCAAATGGCGAGACGGAGCCGTATGCAATCCTCCGCCACTGTGCGTCGCTCATCTCCCCGTCCCCGCCAAGCCTCACTTCTAGCACTTTCCCGCCAACCTCGCCATCTGCATCGGATTCCGATGACGAAGACTTGAAAAGCGATATGCGTAGAGAGCTGCCTCTAGCCCAGGAAATGGAGACTCGGGAGATTGGGGGCTTAAGGCCATGATGGAGCGGATAAACAACAGCGGCTTCAGCACACGGGAGGAACGGTACCAGAGCACCAGAGACTGAGTCTGACGTGCCTCCATCGAATTCCGACGAGACGGCCAGCATTTAGAGTCGGAGAAAGGTTTAGGTCTTCGAGAAGGTCGCTCACACTTGAGGGAGCGAAAACATTGAAATTGGGAGAATCAAATTATAACGCCCAGTTAATCGTTCGCAGCGTTTCGTTTACTTCGTCCTCACCTGGTACGTTTTTAATTTTCAATTTTATTTTTGTTTAACAGTCACTTTTAGTTAATCTGAATAACAAATTTAACATTACCTAATCTTTTAAAAATTTTATAATTTAGTATCAAATTTTTACAAGTTTTAATTTAATAACTAATTTTTTTAAAATTCATAAAACTCATATCAGAAAATTATTTTATCCATGTGGTGTATCAACCAATGGTATATTATATCAACTTTGGTACTGGATTTAATTTTAATATGATTACATATGAATACAGGTTAATATCGAATATTATTCAAGTAATTTTAAAATTATAAATTAAATTTTAGAAATTATAAAATAGTCCCTATATATATTATATTATATTTAACTTTATTTCAACCATATCTCTAAAAATTATAATAATATAAATTTGATATAACAACTATCTTTGTACTTTTCACATATTTTTCATACAAATAATAATCATTATTGATATAAGAAACAAGATCATTTAATTTTCATAATTATATAAAAATAAATAAAGTACTTAAAATGTTGCAATTAATTACATCAAAACATTTTATAATATGAATAATATAAGTCTATAAGCATAACAACAAGATTTTGTGTCGAGGGACATAGTAAAATAAAAGTAAGTCCATAAACAAAAACATTCATAATTAAAAGTTTTATATTTATATTACATGTATAGAATTTAACATATACATTATATACAAGCGAAATTAAAAAGAAAAGAGAAAAGTGAAAAACTTAAAATTTCATTCAATGACGTATCCGTTCAAAGCACATTGATTCTAATTTTTATTTAATACAAAGTCGTCATCATTGAGGGAAGTCTCGTCATCACCATTATGGAAACTCATTGTATCAAATAACATGTCAATACTTTCTTATTCAATAGTATCTTCCAAATCACTCTCATCTTTAAAACTTAATTCCTCAGAAATCAAATGTCCTAAAAAATAGATATGATCAAGACAAATTGGATCTATTGAACTACCTGTTTTATTAAGAGTCCTAATGAAAAAATAAAATTAAATTATTAAGAAGTTATGAGAAATACATTCAACTTAATGATAATAATAATAATATACATCTTGGAAAGCTTTAAGTTATATCAAACAAATACCAAATTATTTAATATTTTGTGTTTTGATTTTTTTTTGGAAAGGATGAATTTAATTATGTTTCAATTCCTTTCATACTCATTTGCACAAACATATTGACAAAGAATTCAGATTACAAACCTTAGCAATTCTAAAATGCTACTTTCAAATTAGTTCTTCTAAGTAATTATAAGACAACAAAAGTAAGCTTATAAACAAAATAAAATAATGATTAATTTTAAAAAAGTAACAAAAGTGAAGAATTATATACTTGGATTAAGTTTATCTTTTGATATGTTGTAATGGGTCCAAAATCACCTCACGCGTGCTTCTATACCACCATTTGTGAATTAAGCAGATCTTGCATCTCCAAATGTGAAACAACTGTTGTGATAGTCAATAGAATTCCCATGTTAACTTCAAATTTTATTGTAAAACTTGGTCTAAAGTATACATTTGAATTCATAAATGCCTCTACAATAAACAATAGAAAGTAAAATTATCTTTACCATCTTTCATTTATTACTACAAAATTAGGTACGTATAAAAAACTTATTTTTTTATATTAGTCTTGATTGCCTCCTTCGTCTTCTCTATGACATCATAAAAGTGACTCATTATTGTCTTCTCATCACTATCAACTAGACAATGCACTCTCACCAAAAGCTAACAAACTTTGATGTCAAATTAACAATGGGATCAAATTTATGATCTTCAAGTATAATTATAGAAACCATCACTCGATTATTAGACTTGGCATATTGTGAGATGCAATTTATTTATCATTTGTTAGCATTTGTGTTAATTCTTTCTTCATTTGAACAAAACATTAAATTAATAAGAAATTAGTTATAAATCTTTTAATAATAGGACGACATAAATTTTTATCATTGATGAAATCCTTTCTCATCAAATTTGAAACCTATGTGCGATTTTAAATGAAAGTAGTCACCTATGTGCGATTTTAAATGAAAGTAGTCACTTTTTCGCTTTCTAACATAATTTCATCAATGATAGGAAAGTATCTAACATCTCCTATATTTTTCAGTATCAAGTCAATGCAATGTGCAATATAAGGAGTCCGATAGAAAGAATTGTCGCTTTATAACATCTTCTTAGTTGCTTTATAGTAGCATATTCGTGATCAACTGTACAATATTTCTAAATACAACTTCATTCATAATTTAATCAAATATCTCTAACAAAGTATCAACATTTCTTACAAGGCCAAAAGAATTAATAGACTATAAAAATATCATCCATTTGGTAAAATAAACCAAAAACCTTATAATAGGTTCCCATATTTTATTTGTCAAACCATCACATATGATTTAATACCTATAAGTTGCTCAAATCATTCTTCTTTATCTCAAATAACTTCTTATTTTATAAATAAAGCTACTGATAAGATTACCTCTATAGTCTTCAAATAAAAGAACACTATATCGTAGACTATAGAAAGCAATACCATCCACTATAAACCAGTAACAATAAACCTGAGTATCATCATTGCATCTCTACATTATAAGCTACTTATCTAGATTGTAATGCATTATGAATTGAAGGCTAAATTTCAAAAGTTATTCATGAAACAACAAATTTAGGCACTGGTCTTCTTCTCTTCCTTACATCAGTTACAAATATCTCTTCTTGTTAAATAGGAAAACCTCTTTCAGCATTTTCTGTATCATCATAACCCCTCAAAAAGAACTTCCACTACTAATTTCATAGTTCAATCTTTGCCTTCTTTCTGTTTCATTATGATACTCTTTAAGTAAAGTTTTTATTTGACATTTTACATTATGACCAACTTTCTTACAAGGCTTCACATTACCTTTAATATCAACTAAATGTTTCTTTAATATAGTGATGCCCCCTGTTAGGCTCCGATTATGCACCTCATACATAATATATATCAAATGTATGCAACAGAAATAAAATGAAACCTCAAAAAATATATCTACTCATACATATAGATATAGAAAAAGAAAAACACGAAATGTAAGATGTTTACATACCTTTTTGACAATCTCCTTCGTTCTTTAATCTTTTTCGCGTTGGGTTGTCATAAATTACAACGATCAACTCATACCATCTCTAATAAAAGTCCACATAAAGATAGAAGGATGAAACCTCACTAGGAGATGACTAAAATTCTTTCTTTGTGCTAGCAAAGACGAGAACTCTTGAGAGAGTTAGAGATAAAAATTGTGTGTGTAAGAAAAAGAACCTTTTTTCTTTTCTTATGTCTTACACAAGATGCACGAAAATTTTCTCAATTTCTGCACCATTTGGCCTTCCATAATCCTCATCACCAATGGAAAGTTATGGGAAGTTAATGGTCATGAATAGCATGCATTAATGGAAGTTATGGGAAGTTAATGACCATGAATAACATGCATTAATGGAAGTTATAAGAAGTTAATGATCATGAATAGCATGCATTAATGGAAGCCAACAACACTTGTTTCTAATCCATTACATACAATATTTTCTACCATTATCACATCGCGATACAATCCCGAAACACTCTCTTATATCTTAATCACCATTCAAGACCATTTTACGCGTCCTTCAGATCTCCTATGTGTGTGACCCATTAGGTTCCTGGTTATGTTGGACACTTAAATTAACAGTTAATTCAAGTAAGTCAAGAGCAGTATCTAATAACATGTTATGACCCCTAATTGACTGAAAAGTCAGTGGTTTGACTACAAACCCTTCCAATGTTGCCATGCAATTCATCCTTTCACCATCTATATCCTACTTGGTTTAGAGTATGGTCAAAGTGTCAACTCCCAGTAGACTAACTACGTCACATCTAGTCCAAGTGTTATTAGATCCGGTCCTGAGGATCTCATTACTCTATGTATCATTGAATACTCTCTTCATGACATATATCTGCTATAGCTGGAGACTCCCAAGCAACGACCCTGACAAGAGGTTGTGGGTATCATCTCCTTCTATCAGAGTGGTGAATCCTTTATTGGCTACTCATTTACCTTCGAATACCTCAAGTTGTACCCAATCACCACCCTATAAGTAACCCCTGAAAGGCACCGATGAATGGAGTCAAAGCACAGGATCAGTATCTGAGATATCCTTGAGCACCTTAAGTTAAAGGATATTTGCACCATTGCTTTGATGAGACTATCATTGACACTAGAATAGAATATACATATGATTGTCTCATAGCAAGTCAATCCAATGTATTTACTACCCTTAGTAAGCATCCATATGTTAACTCTAAACAACTTATGTCTACAGCTTATGAGATCTAGTGCTTGATTTAATCAAGAAGTATAACACATGCTAGTCTATTCGAATTAATAAGAACATAATTACACATCATAGGAATCTCATTATTATGATCTCATCAAGATTTTCTCCATGCTATGTTTTGTATCAAGGACTTTATTAAATCAATTTAAGATCAACATCAAATCCATAAATGTATGAACATTCAAGCTGTTGGAACCTGAATTTTTTTTATTTATTATTGATTTATTTGTTTCATTATTTTTAGAGTTGAGTCATTAAATTGACAAGTATGAATAGAAATTAGAAATTAGAATGAAGTATGAATAGAAATTAGAAATTAGAATGAAGTGTTAGAATTAAGTTAGCTTAAGTAGTTAGTGGGCTTATGTTAAAAGAAATAAGGGTAAAAATGGAAAGCCTAGTTTAATGAGGGGCAAAATGAGAAGAAATACAAAACAAAAGGGGCTGGAATTAGAAGAATAAGAAAGAAGAAAAGAAGAGAGAAGAAAAATGTATGGAAGAAAGAAAGAAGAGAAGAGAAGAGAGTCGTGAGAGAAACTAGGGAAGAAGAAGAAAACATGGAAAGAG
The DNA here is from genome assembly GCA_025531925.1 of Erythroxylum plowmanianum. Taxonomy (NCBI): domain Eukaryota; kingdom Viridiplantae; phylum Streptophyta; class Magnoliopsida; order Malpighiales; family Erythroxylaceae; genus Erythroxylum; species Erythroxylum plowmanianum. The sequence goes on from JANVCQ010000008.1 coordinate 21,643,899, forward strand.
AAAGAATCAAGCTTGTCTAAGGTAAGTTTTTCTTTCTTTCTTGCTTAGGTAGAGAAAGAAGTAGAGAATGGATTGTGTTGAAAGAAGATGAGACCCATTTTGATTTTCGTGGGTTTTGAAATTAGGGTTTGGTTTAGCTAGTTTAGTTAAACTATGGGTAGGTTAGGTTTGAGCTTAATTTGTATTTATTGCATTTTTGTGATTATTAAAGATTAAAATTTTATTAGAATATTATTTTGAATGAAACTTTGGTTGTTTTAGGAAACCAAGAGAACCCAATCCAAGAGCAAGAGGAAAGGCAAGCTTGACTTGGATTTTGCAAGCTAATTAGGTGGGTAATTTATTTATAGCTATTGTGTGATTATGCAAATTCTTGCTTATGTGTGTGAATGTTAATTGCTTGAAATTGAATTGTTGTGATTTGATGAGAAATGCATGATGCATTGTGATTATGTTATACCGTGAAAGAGGTTATAACATTTTGAATTAAATGAAAAGAAGGAAAAAGCATGAAAGTATGAGCATGTGATAAAATGAATATGTGCTTTGTTTAGGCAAGAGAGGAACCATTTCGTTCGTCACGTGTACATAGACAAGAGCCTTCTCCCTACTGCCCGCTTGTGGTGTATGAGCTCTGAAAATGGACTCATTTTGTTCATAGTGAAAACTTCGGTTTCTTCATTTCAAACCTATGAGACCCCTCGAGCTATTTGTTTGTGCATTGCATCTTTGAATTGTTAAGTATGATGCATTTGAATGATTTGCTTAATGGACAGAGTCTTTGTTATACATTATGTATTAACTGCTTAATTATGAGTTTTGAGCTAAAGTGGTGAATGATTGAATTGCTAGATATATAAATACATATGCTTGAATTTGTGGTAATTGTCAATGGCTATAAATACATTAGCCACTGAGCATTGTAGCTCAATCCAATATTTTTCCACTCCTCAGGTGCAGAACGAGAGGGTTAGCAATCCTTACAAAGCATTGGAAACTCCAAGATAGTTAGAAATTTTTGTAACTAAGTTAGTTCAATCATTTTTGGTTAGCTTTATAAGCATATCAAACATTGAGCATCCAATGTATTTTGTACCTTGTGTTAAGTCTTTGATGTAATGTTGATATGTAATTAAAGCTATGTATGAACTTCATTTTTGATTTAGAAATGAATGAAGAATTGAAGAAGTTTCTAATGTGTATGTGCTTATTTATCTTGTAGTTGTACATTTCTTATTTCAAGTCTCCATAGGCGTAGAAATTGAGTTTTGACTTCAGGGGAAAAACTAGATTAATCTAGGTGGAATTATACAAAGTTATCTTTTTAAAAATTGTAGATTATCTTTCTAGCTTTTGAATGCTATATAGTATGAAATATTTGAACTTCGGAGTTAAGAGATATGATTATTAGAAGTTTATGATGCTGAATAGGATGAACTTTTGTGACAGCTATATTGTTTTGAAATTTTAATCCTTATAAAGACAAAAATTATTTTTGAGGTCTTCATAGAAGTTGTAGGTCTAGAAGTCCTCTTTGAAACGGTCTTTAAATGACCTTAATCCGATATTTTTAGTGAAAGTTATGCCCATTTTACTAATTCAGGTCAGAAAAAGAAATGCAGGGAGGGAGAAGTCACGATCGTGACACTCTGCCGAAGGATCGCAAGTCACAATCGCGAATTCTGGCCGTGTGCGCAGGTCAAAGCACGATCACCACCTGCAGGTCCTCTTCCCTAAGCCTGAACATGTTATACTCTTTTGACCATAACTTTGTCATCCGACCTCCAAATGATCTGATTTTTGAAGCATTGGATTCGTAACACATTTTCTATCTCTCCATAAAAATTTATAGCTTTTGGAATTGATTCAAAAAAGATTATTCGAATCAAAGTGAGGGTATCTATTGGAAGAGCATGAACTGGACATTTTACTGAACATGCTTCAGTATTTTGATGATATATTGATCTGTAGAGCTCCAAATGAGATGATTCATTTTTTTAAATAAACTAGAGACAGAGTGCTACAAATTAGATGAAGGAATTGAATTTTAAGTCAGTCTCTAATACTTTCAATTTCTTAAGGGAAGTTGAGTATAGTGTACCGTTTCAGCTTAATAATAGTCCGAAAGTGTTTGGGCCATAACTTTCAGATTTTTGAACCAAATTGAATGATTTTAGTGTTATTAAAAGCTTAAGACAATGGTGAACAAATATTGTGAAGAAGTTAAACTGAAATTCCAGTTGGAAGTTTCCTAAAATCTGTTTTAAAATAAAAGAATGAGTTTGCTCACGTTTTGTGACTCTGAATGTTGAGCTCCGGAAATGGGGGCCAACATTGTTTGGTATCAGAGCTTAGGCTTTTCCTAGGCTTAGAATGCATAGTAGGATGAAATGTTATGCTATGTGATTCCTTGTTGCATTGTGAATTGATTGATTTCATTAAGTGACATGCATATCATGCATACATGTAGGAACTAAGATTAAAATGAAATGTAAGCTAATCATTAGTGTTTTCAGTGAAGGAGTAAGATGTCACCTCATAGAAGGACACAAGGAGTTTTACAAGGGTCTGTTGCACCTGACTCTCCGCCAAGAGAGGAGAGTACTGATGAGTCAGTAGCCCCAGGAAACGCTAGGGCTTTTGTAAGGCAAGGTAGTGAGCCCATTCGATCACAGACGCAAGAGTCACCTGTTTCTTCAAAGCAGGTGCCTACCTTGGATCTGAGATTATTTCAGGTATTTACTTAAGCCTTTATCCAGGCTATGGGTCAGATGCCGCAAGCTTCTGCTTCGTCCCCAGTTAAGAAGGGAAAACAGTTTGACAAGTTGAGGAAGTATGGAGCAATGGACTTCTATAGAACCACTGTTCCAGAAGAAGCTGAGACTTGGTTGAGAAAAATAGAGAGGGTATTGGAACAGATGGATTGTGAAGATGATGAGAAGGTTGTATATGCTGCAAGTCTGCCTCAGGGAAATGCTTTGCATTGGTGGGAGTGTGCACCGGGAAGTCAATTGAAATCGCTAGTGTTGGCATGGAAGGACTTCCTTGCTATTTATAAGAAGAAGTATCTGTCTGAGGTGTACATTCAACAGAAGCAGAGGGAATTCCTGAGTCTCATCCAGAGGGAGATGATGGTTAGTGAGTATGAGCACCGGTTTGCACAGTTATCATGATATGCAAATAAGATGATGGTGAGTGAGGCGGCTAAGTGCCGTCGGTTTGAATCAGGACTACACCTAACCATCAGGAAAAAAGTGGTGGTGCAGAACTTCTGTGACTTTCAGCAGCTGGTTGAAGCGGCACTGAGGGTTGAAAACAATGAGAACATAAAGAGTGTTGTCAACAAAAAGAGAAAGGGGAGAGAACAGTTTAAGAGGAGAGGTGGTGCTTCTGGGCCAAAGAGGAGTGCCAAGACCTTCCTTGTGCAATATGAGGAGAGAAATAGTGGTGCCAGCAAGTTCAGACAGATGAGAATTGTTTCTCATCAAGCCTCAACAGCTGGGGGCAATAGAAGGGGAGAAGGGGACAAGTCATCCGTCCCTAAGTATGATCATTGCAGCAAGTTCCATGGAGGGGAATGTTACAGATTGACTATAGCATGTTTCAACTGTAGAGAAAAGGGGTACATGGCCAAAGAGTGTCCGAAGTATGCAAGAAGAGAGGGAACTTAGATACAAGCTTCAAAGAGAACTGAGACAATGGGGCATAAGACTGCAACTGAAGTGGGCAGTTTTGAGGTAGTTAAAAGAGTGAATCTTCCTGGGAGACCAAAAGGGCAAGCACCAGCTAGAGTGTTTGTAATGACACGAGAGGATGCAGATACCACTCCAGAAGTTGTGACTGATATAACTAAATTATTTGAAGATGATGTAATTGTTTTGATTGATCTGGGTTCCACCCACTTGTTTATTTCATTAAGTAGAATTATAAATAGTAGGGAATTGAGTCAATTGGATACTCCTTTGATGGTTTGTACTCCAATCGGCCAATGGATTATTATTAGTCAAGCCTATAGAGACTGTGAGATACATATTGGAGGAGAACAATTAGTGGTGGATCTAATGCCATTGAGGATGGGAGGATTAGATGTGATTTTGGGCATGGACACGTTAGAGAAGTATAATGCTAATTTGGATTGCAAATGGAAGATAGTAGAGTTCGAGTTGAATGAAGATGGAAAGGTGTTGTTTATGGGAGATAGAAAAGTCAGTCAACCTCGGATTGTTTCAGATCTAACAGCAGAGAGAATGATGAGAAAGGGATGTGAAGTATATTTGGCCTATGTGGTAAACACGAAGGCAAATAGAGGGAGGTTAGAAGATATACCAGTGGTCGTGGAATTCTCGGATGTCTTTCCCAAGGGGTTACTAGGACTATCACCACCTAGAGAAATTAAATTTTCTATTGAGCTTCTTCCGGGCACAACGTCAATATCGATTTCGCCTTATAGAATGGCTCCGGTAGAATTGAAGGATCTTAAGGAGCAATTGGAAGATTTGTTGGAGAAAGGTTACATTAGGCCGAGCTCTTCGTCTTGGAGAGCTCCGGTCCTCTTTGTGAAGAAGAAATATGGGTCATTGCGAATGTGTGTAGATTATAGGAAGCTTAACCATGTCACCATTAATAACAGATATCTGCTCTCGCACTTAGATGATTTGTTTAATCAATTGCAAGGGGCAAGAGTCTTTTCTAAGATAGATTTGAGATCGGGTTATCACCAGTTTAGGATAAAGGAGTTTGATGTGTCAAAGACTGCTTTTAGAACAAGGTATGGCCACTTTGAGTTCTTGGTCATGCCTTTTGGGTTAATGAATACACCTGCAGCTTTCATGGATTTGATGAATAGAGTCTTCAAGCATTTCTTAGACTAATTTATCATAGTCTTTATTGATGACATATTAGTTCATTCCAAAAGTGACAAGAAGCATGAGGAACATTTGAGGCTTGCTTTGAAGACATTGAGGAAGGAAGAGTTATATGCCATATTTGATAAATGTGAATTTTAGCTAAGGGAAGTGGTGTTCTTTGGACATGTAATTTCGAAAAAAGGAGTGCATGTGAATCCGTGGAAGATAGAAGCGGTTTTGAAATGGGAAGCACCTAAGAATATAGATGAAGTGAGAAGTTTCTTGGGTTTAGTCGGATATTACAAAAGGTTTGTGGAGGGCTTTTTCATGATAGCTGCTCCACTTTCCAAATTGACAAGGAATTAGAAATTTATGTGGACAGAGGAGTGCTAGAGCAGTTTTGAGGAATTAAAGAATAGGCTTACAACTGCACCAATTTTGACATTGCCTTCCAGTCATGATGGATACACAGTGTAGGACCTCGACCTCTCGAACCTCACGTCCACCCGCTTGCAGATATTGTTCGCTTTGGGCCTCGGCCTTTAGAGCCTCGCACCCTCACGATTTTTTTTCCAGGACTTCCCAAGAGGTCACCCATCTTGGTACTGCTCTAGGGCTAGCACATTTAACTTCAGAGTTTTGATGGGATATGGTGCGTTAGGGCATGAAAAATGCGTCTATAAGGGAGAGGTTTTCACATCCTTATAAGGCATGCTTTGTTCTCCTCTCCAACCGATATGGGATACCCCTAAGTATCCACCCCCTCTTAGGAGGCCCAGCGTCCGCATTGGCATATCACTTGGGTTCTATCTCTGATACCAATTGTAGGACCTCGGCCTCTCGGGCTTTGTGTCCACGGGACCTTGGCCTTTCGGGCCTCGCATCAATAGGGCCTCAACCTCTTGGGCCTCGCGCCCACCCACTTACAGATATTGTCTGCTTTGGGCCCCGGCCTCTAGGGCCTCGCGCCTTCACAGTTTTGTTTTTCCAGGACTTCCCAGGAGGTCACCCATCCTGGTACTGCTCTGGCCTTAGCACGTTTAACTTCAGGGTTCTGATGGGATCCGGTGCGTTAGGGCATGAAAAACGCGTCTGTAAGGGAGAGATTTCTACATCTTTATAAGACATGCTTCGTTCTCCTCTCTAGCCGATATGGGATACCCCTAAGTATCCGGTAAATAATGCTGGGCATCGTTTCTGAAACTCAACTCTTAATCGGAACCATATAACGTTAGTGTAATCTGATGAAGTCTTTTTAACCATCATCGATTGCTCAACATTCATCATCATCATACATATACAAATTCACATTTCATATCCATACACAAATCCATATTTCATTAACATCATAAGATAAATGTTTACAAAGCTTTAGTGGCATCTTATGCCACAAAACATCATTAATATCAAAAATCTGATGTACAACAAAAGATGCAAAATCTCATAATTCTCAACATATGTCTAACGTCTTATTTTTACATCAATCTAACTTAAGATACAACATATGCATAATCAAACG
>JANVCQ010000008.1:21653550-21671971 GCA_025531925.1 Erythroxylum plowmanianum
TATCCAATTAGTCCTAATCACTCTTACCCCTAGCCAATTTACTATTTTACCCTTCCTGTCGGGGGTGGGATGTTACACTCATCATCTTCTATGAGCAATACGTCATTAAGTTCACTTATGAGAAATCTGTATCTCTCGAGAACATGACATATCCTACCTGACTTACGAACTTCTTATATGTTAGAAGGTTGAACTATTGTTTCATCTTTATGAACAATAGTCTCGAGTCCAGATAGTTAATCTGCGTCTGTTTGAGCATCTTGATCTTTCATAAGTTCAATTTTGCTTCCACTATCTTCTCTTAGAGGAAACTCTTTCTTTAAAAAGACAACATGTTTTGAAACAAACACCTTTTGTTTCGAAACATGGTAGAACTGATATCTTATAGTTTCCTTAGGATATCCTACAAATAGACACTTGTCAAATTTAGCTTTAAGCTTATCTGACTAAATCCGCTTCACATAAGCAAGACAACCCCAAACTTTCATATGGGAAATATAGGGTTTATTGTTAGTCCATATCTTATATGGAGTAACATCAAGTGACTTAGATGGGACTTTGTTTAATATATAAACAGAAGTTTCAAGTGTATACCCCCAAAATTTTTTTGGTAAATTTGCTAAACCCATCATAGACCTCATCATGTATAACAAGGTTCGGTTTCTCCTCTCAGTCACACCATTATGTTATGGTGTGTAAGGTGGAGTCCACTGGGACAATATTCCATTATCCCTGAGATAATCCAAAAAATATTGGCTTAAGTATTCACCACCTCGATCCGATTGAAGTGATTTAATACTTCTCCTAAGTTGTTCTCAACTTCATTTTTAAAATTTTTGAACCTTTCAATGGCTTCAGATTTGTATCTCATAAGATACATATACCAATATTAAGAATGATCATCGATAAAAGTAATGAAGTATACAAAACCACCTTTAGCATGTATGGACATCGGACCATATACATCAGTATGTATTAGGTCTAAAAGTCTACTAGTTCGTTCACCCTTTCCCTTAAAAGGTAACTTAGTCATTTTGCCTAATAAGAAAGATTCGCATGTGTCATATGATTCATAATCAAATGACCCTAAACTACCACGCTTGCGTAGTTTAAACATATGTCTCTCATTTATAGGGTCAAGGCGACAATGTCATAAATAAGACGATTTCACATTATCTCGTTTTATTCTTTTGTTATTACTGATATTTAGAACTGATTATACATATCTAATATGTATATACCATTGTATAATGTACTAAAAGCATATAACATTCCATTCAAATAAATTGAACAACCATTTTTACTGAAATTTAAATGGAATCCAGTTTTATTAAGACTAGAAACAAACTTTAAATTTTCAGTCAAAGCAAGTACATAAAAACAATTGTCCAATTATAGTACAAGCCTATTAGGGAGTGTAAATACATATGTGCCTACAACTAATGCAGCAACTCTTGCTCCAATGCCCACTTGCATGTCTGACTCTCCCTTATTAAGTTGTCTACTATTCTTGAGGCGCCTCATGTTAGTATAAATGTATGAGCCACAACCAATATCTAATACTCATATGTTGTTATTAAAAACAGTATGAATACCAATAACATAAATACCTGAAGTAGATGGGGCATCAGATGCCTTCTTCTGCTTCAAGGACTCAAGATAGGCTTTGCAGTTTCTCTTCCAGTGGCCATCCTTGCCACAGTGGAAGCAAGTGCCCTTCGAGTCAGTCTTCTTTACTTTCTTCATACCTCCCTTAGGCCTTGCTTACTTCTTCTTTTGGTTTTTTTTCTTCGAACCGGAAGAGTCCACTAGCATCACAACCTTGTTCTTATGAACAAATGAGTCAACTATCTTAAGAATGTTGACCAACTCGGGAATTGTGTTAGATATATTATTCATCCGATAGTTAAGCACAAATTGTGAGTAACTATCGGTTAAACCTGTCAGAATTAAGTTAATTCATGATAAAAAAACCCAAGGAGGCCAACCGCTCAATATAGCCATTCATCTTAAGTGCGTACTGCACTGGAGATGTCCCCTCAACCATCTTGGAGCGGAAGAGCAATCACAAAGTCTCAAACCTTTCAGACATTACTTACTCATTAAAGAGCTCCCTAAGATGATAGAATATGGTATGAGCATCTATAGCCTCGTGTTGCTTTTGCAGCTTCAGTGATGTAGTGGCTAGCAAAATACAAATAGTCATCTTGCTATCATCGAGATGCTTCCTATATACCCTCTGATCATCATCAAAAGCATCAGCAGTAGGGGAATTGGGAAGTGATTCTTCCAAGACATAACCAAGCTTCTCAAACTTGAGAACTATTATCAAGTTCCTGAGCCAGTCAAGGAAGTTTGGTTCAATCAACTTGTTAGCTTCCATCAATTATCTTATATTCAAACTAGTACTTATGGTATTGAATCAAGCAATAGCAAGCTATCATCAAATAGAGAAACATTAGAATGTACTTAAATGCATGTCTACAAGGCTTTGATAAGACGCATTATGGCTCCCACTATTTTCACAAATTCATAACCCTTAATATAAATCCAAGAGAATTCGTAAGAGAAATTCTCCTAATGGTCGATATTTAATATCCCTAAGAATGACCTTAAGTTTGCCTAATAAGCCACCTTAGTTCAACCTGTAAGTATCGATCATACCAATTGCATCTCCAATGCAACTATTGAATCTAGTGTTATCAACCGTTGATGTATACACACTCATTGGGCTATCAACTCTTGACACATGTACATCTACTACCCAACTTTGCCTCTGTCCATGTTGATCTTGGGTTTGCCCAATAAACTAATGCTTCTAGTTAAAACTGACCCATTAATCTAGAAATTCTATTTCCATGATTCGAACATATCCGTGTAGAGTAGGCTTAGATTTTTCCAACAACCTTAACTTTAAAAGGACTCTGGTTCTCGCCACATTAAACGAAGGCATTTGTTTTAATATTCTAAGTGAGGGGTTTGAGTAAGGTCTCATCTAACTTAGATGGTCTTATACATATAATTCATATATATATACATATATTTACTATAACTACATGGCTTGATATATACATATAAGTCATATATATATACACATAGTTACTATAACTACATGGCATGATATGGACTACCCAATCAAATTGGGCCTAAGCCTATAATTGTCCATCATACAAGCCCACACATTCTCCTAACCATGCAATCTCTAATGCATATATGTAAACACATCATTTTGGTTATGACATCTTATGGATCCTAAAATGAAAGCCCAATCCAACATTTGGATCTAAGTCCAATCCAACACTTAGATTTACTATCTTTCTTTTACTAACTTACTAACATTATTATTGCATATTATTTCGATTGAAATTAATATTAATCTAATTAACATGAATTCCTAATTTTAGAAATTAATTCATAATTATTTTACCTTAAAATAATTATTTGATGTCCAAAATTAAACAACTTCAATTTTGTCATACATGTTAATTTTTCTAGTCTTACTAGAAATCTATTGCTCTACTAAAATTAATTTCTATAATTTTCCAAAATTTTCAAAACATCAAATCATCATTACAAACATCTTTAGGTCATTTCATGATGATCAAAATATTTAGGAATCACCCAAAAATGATCCCGATCACTTAAACATTGATAAGACATCAAAAATAACAAATATGATTTCTAAAATTTTTTGGAAATCAAATTTCGAGCAAAATCATTTAGGCATGCATCAAACATCAAAGTAACACATTTTTATCACATCAAAATATTTTTAAGGATCTGGAACTGAAATATAAACATACAAAAATAGTAAACAAAACAGATCCTACAATATCTGGAAAACTGTTCATATTTGGAAAATTGTTTGATAAAATTATTAAAACATTTTAGTAATTCTAGAAAATTTACCAAAGCATAAACACATCCCAAATATGTTCATATAATTTTTCCATAATCAAATTCCACGAAAATCATGTATAACCTCATCAGTTTTGCCAATAGACATCACATGCCCATCAGAAAGACAAATTTCATGCATGTTCTTGTAAAGTCGAAATTAAATATTTTAATCAAATTAAAAATATCTTCAATCACATTTAATCATTCACGTACATCTTATGAACATATTGGTGAAAGAAAATCATGAAAAACATTTTTCTATAATTAAATTTGAACAAAACATTATAGGACCCTAAGTTGTCACAACCATGAAAACATTTTTCACATGTCATGTATTCTACATCTAAGCTCTGATACCACTGTTAGGTTCCGATTATGCATCTCATACATTACATATATCAAATATACACAACGAAAGCTCAAAAACCAAATCTACTCATGCATATAGATATAGAAAAACAAAAACATGAAATATAAGATGTTTACATACCTTTTTGGCGATCTCTTTCATTCTTTAATCTTCTTCGCATTGGGTTGTCGTAAACTATAACGATCAATGCAAACCGTCTCTAATGAAATTCCACATGAAGATAGAAGGATAAAACCTTACTAGGAGATGGCTAGAATTCTTTCTTTGTGCTAGCAAAGACAAGAACTCTTAAGAGAGTTAGAGAGAAAAACTGTGTAAGAAAAAGAACTTTTTTCTTTTCTTATGTCTTATACAAGATGCACGAAAATCATCTCAATTTTCTACACTATTTGGCCTTTCATAACCACTATCAGTAATGGAAAGTTATGGGAAGTTAGTGGTCATAAATAGCATGCATTAATGGAAGTTATAGGAAGTTAATGACCATGAATAGCATGCATTAACGGAAGTTATGGGAAGTTAATGACCATGAATACCATGCATTAATGGAAGCCAACAACACTTGTTTCTAATCCATTCCATGCAACATTTTCTACTATGATTACATTATGATACAATCGCGAAACACTCTTTCATATCTTAATCACCATTCAAGACCATTTTATCGGATCTCCTTTGTGTATGACCCATTAGGTTCCCAGTTATGTTGACTACTTGAATTAACAGTTAATTCAAGTAAGTCAAGAGCGGTATCTAGCAACACTTCATGACCCCCAATTGACCAGAAAGTCAGTGGTTGACTACGAACCCTTTCATATGTAATGTTGCCATGTAATTCATCCTTTCACTATCTATACCCCACTTAGTTCAGAGTATGGTCAAAGTGTCAACTCCCACTAGACTGACTACGTAACATCTAGTCCAAGTATTATTAGATCTTGTCCTGTGGATCTCATTACTCTATATGTCATTGAAGACTCTCTTCATGACACATATTTGCTCTAACTAGAGACTCGAGTAATGAGTTGACAAGAGGCTGTGGGTATCATCTCCTTATATCAGGAGTGGTGAATCCTTTATTGACTATTCAATTACCTCCGTATACCTCAAGCTGTACCCAATCACCGCCCTATGAGTAACCCCTGAAGGGCATCGATGAATGGAGTCAAAGCGCAGGATCAGTATTTGAGATATCATTGAGCACCTTAAGTCAAAGGATATTTGCACCATTGCTATGATGAGACTATCATTGACACTAGAATAGAATATCCATATGATTGTCTCATAGTAGGTCAATCTAATGTACTTACTACCCCTAGTAAACATCCATATGTTAACTCTAAACAACTCATGTCTATAGCTTATGAGATCTACTACTTAATTAATCAAGGAGTATAATATGTGCTAGTCTATTCGAATTAATGAGAACATAATTACACATGATAGGAATCTCATTATCACGATCTCATCATGATTTCCTCTACGCTATGTTTTGTATCAAGGACTTCATTAAATCAATTTAAGATCAACATCAAATCCATAAACGTATGAACATTGAAATAATGAAAAATGCCTTTGTAAATCATAAAATGATTTATATAATAAGTGTTAAAGGTGATTGCCTTTAGATCACTTCTTTAACACCCCCACCTTTCAAATGTTTATTATAATACAAATAAATGGTCTGGTTCTTCATACTAGGAACCTATCTTGCATGAGCCAAAAATGGATCATCAAATCTTCTAAAGAGTTTAAATCATTAAGAGAAATTTAACTTCCCTTCATTGTCTATTCTAATTCTTTTAACTAAAAATACATCATATTTGATTCCTTTTTATACCTTCCATATTATGTGTTTAAGAATTATAGTTGTACTTTTTGTAGATATCACTAGAGAATAAAAACATCATCTACCAATTTCTTAATAGGAGAATAAAGAAAAAGAAAGAGTAATTATTCAAGAGAAGTTTATTTCAATAAAATTTTTTGTTTAGCATTTCTTTCAATATGGAATAAAAATATTCAAATTGAGTAATTTATGACTTCAAAAAATTAAATGAATATTTAAAAGAGTTCATTAGTTTATTTGAAATAGTTCATATTTTTAGAAATATATTATTGACACCTTTAGTCAATTTAAACAATGTCATATGAAAAAACTAACATTACTTTTTTAAAGCTTTCGTTAAAATTATGTGTTGAAGTCTAACATTTATTGGCTTAATTTCACAGTTGACACCCTCTAATATAATATCTATATATATATATATATATATATATATATATATATATGCAAAAATTTTAAAATGGATAACAAAAAGTCTTTAAAAAAACATAGTATAGCTTTTGCTGCCTCTTTGACAAATGTTTAAGTTTATAGATAACCAAAGGAGAAAAATATTGCATTATTATTCAATTTAGTAATTCAAAGAATAAAAAATTTCAACTATAAACCAATAGTTTTTTTTTAATCTCAAATTCTTTCACATAAGTTATAAGGTTATATACTTTTATAACTTGTATAAATGTACAAGTATAGCCTAAGATACAAACTCATTGTTTGAAAGCAAACATTAAAATCAAATATTTTATATTTGAAGAATAAGACTTATTTTATTATAACACCTAACCTAGATAGTATCTTGAAATACTAGCAATGGTACAGTGGCAAGTTGGTGTGGCAAATGAGCTGGTGTGGTGCCCAGCTAGCCATTAAGATGACTTGGCATGGTGGTGAGCCGGTATGATGATAAGTTGACATGGTGGTGAGTTGGCATGTAGTGAACTGTATGGAAGATGAACTGGCATAGTAATAGTGCGACGCGTTGGAAATGACATCAAGCTAGCAATGATGGTGAGTTTTTTGAGAAAAGAGGACAATATTCGCAAGAGAGGCAACCGCAGCCAAAGGACAGAAGACGAAGAGAAATCAATGCTTTGTGTTAGCTAAAAGTTAAAAGTTAAAATTTTTAATTTAGTTTTTATTTTTTATTTTTTTAATAAATTTACACATTGCACCTAATATTAACCGATATTTTTAAATAAATACTAGTATCGATTAAAACTTTCAGTTGATATGGTATTCTTTATTTGAGTACCAATTTTTAGTTGGTACATACTAGCCAAATTGTTACAATATACCAATCACTGGTATCAACTAAATGCAAAATGAGTCTCCATCAATTAACCACATCAATAATAATAATGTTTTGACCTAGGTTATATGAATTTCGAAACGTTAATCACTAAATAAAAAAACGCTTAAAAGTTAAGTACTTAATTGAAGAATTTCAAACGTTACACTTTTAGATTTGTTATCTCTTATATTAATGTTTAAAATATAATTTTTTGGCTTTTTCAATTTTGTTAAAAGTTTTTTTACTTCAAAAATTTCATGCAAAACTCTCATAATTTATAAAAATTTCATTACAAATTCTATTAAATCGTTTTATTTATTCTTGCATATATAAGATTAATAGACTTACAATCTACTTAACTTAATAACTCACATAAATATCCAACACATTCACTCACTCAGCAATCATTTTTCTCTTTTTAATTCCAAAATCCTAAATACCCTCTTTTTTACCCACAAATTCGAATATCCTGTAACACCCGATACTTGATAATGAAATCTGCATACCAAGTGTTACCATATTCTTAAATACCTAATACCTCAAACCACAACGTTTTCTATTTAAACCTCATTAATACACTAATTACTATTCACTTAAAAAATTTAAACAGAGTTTCTTTTATTTTACTTAAAACCTCATGCAAGAAACTTCAATACACTTTTCATACATGTTTCTCAACTATCCATCTCCATGTTAGACTCCTTGAAAAAATAATTTACCCATCCTCCAATACCTTTCAACGTATCTAAATCATATTTCATACATAACTTTCATTTATTCATATATAATTCACAATAAAATATTGTAAGATCCTTCACTTCTTTATATGTACATGTCATAACCAAAAACCAAATAAAAATTTGTAGTACTTTCACCTCCAAATCTTTCAGGGTCCTCTATATGACCCTTGTCTTGTAGTAGATCTACCATAGCTTTCTTCTAATTCCCTTCAAAACCTACGTGTGGAAAGAAAATCCACACGCTAAGCTATAGGCTTAGTGATGTCCAAGCAATTCCATTTCTCATTCAATTCAATTCATTCAATCATAACATGCATGATATATAACATTTTGCACATATAAATATCTTCATTTATTTTTAAGCAGAAATAGGCATTTGAAAATCAAGTTATGAAATACAAGCATTTATCTATTATAATAGTTTATATTGAAGTATACAATGATCTCATTTGAAGTCCTTTAATCATTAATCACCATTTATCTACTTTCTGTAATTGCTCCAAAGTAAAATCCATCAAAACTGCATCACCGAGTTGAATAAGCTTGATTTTAAAAATACAAGATTGGGTTCTCGAAACCATATGATCCATTTTTTATATACATTCACATTGGAACTAAGCTCTAGGAGCCATGTAGTTTATAACCCAAATCAAATATCTTACATCAGAACCGATCTCTCAAAGCCATATAGTCCGGTAACAAATATCATGACACAATACTACTAACTTCCTAATTGGCATGCCAACCTTCTTACATTCCTCTAATTCCTATCTATTTTACTAGGGGCAAATCTAATTAAATTCTATTGAAATTTAATAATAATCACTCATAATAGCCAATTCAAGTTATTCCATATTCGACCAAAGCAAATGTCATTCTTTAACGTCATTTTTTTTTCTTTTATTAGCTTTAATTTAATTCATACAACATTTAAGACATATTCATATCTCCAATTAGTAAAGAATAACATGCATATCAAGTTTCTCAATTTCAATATAATGTGTACCAATTGGGGAAAATACAAATTATAAGTCCAAAATCTCAATTAATCACATATAATACTTCATTTAACATCCAGTTAGATATTTTTAACAATAATTTCATAAGCCCCCAATTTTTACTCAAGAACCCCAAATTTCCTAATACACAATTTTTAGGAAAAAGTAGAATTGCAAGAACACATACCAAATTGATGTCCAAATCTTCAAATTAAACTTCCATAAACTTCAATTCATCATCAGTTCCTTATTCCTTCTCTTTCTCTTTCTCTCTCTCTCTCTCCTTCAATTCATCTTCTTTATCTTTATAATATTGCATAACAAATTCAATGTCATGCATTTGATTCACTAATGCATGCAATCATACCAAAATCATGTACTAAAAATAATTAAAACTCCATTAGCTTACCTTATAAAATTTTGGGTACTATTCATCAAGAACACCCATATACCTTTTCTTCATATTTTCCTCATTTTTTTATTTATATGGTGAGTTTAAGGACCCTAGGTTGATGATATAGTGTTTAATAGGTGATTTGGGGTAAGACTAAAGAAAATTGGCTTGAAAATGTAAGAAATGAAAGAAAAATGGAGAAGAAAGGAGGGATGGTGGTTCTCAGCTCTCCTTAGGGTTTGTTTGGTTGAGGTTTTTATAATGGAATGAGATGGAACGTAATACAATTCCATCATTTGTAAGGAAGTTTTATAATGGAATGAAATGGAATGGAATAAAAGCAGAGAGTTTCATATTACGTTCCATTCTATTCTAAAAAGTGAAAATAAGAAACTTCTGATTCGGGAGGCTTAGAATGGAACGTAAACTAATAAATATATACTACATAATATATTCTCAATAATTTTTCGTAATACCAACTGTGACCAAGTCATAATATTATATTAAATAGAATTAATATATTAAATAGAATATAGTAATATTTAATATAATAAAATTTATTAAATAATTAATAATAATGTTTTTATATTATTAATAATAAATTGTATATAATTAATAATAAAAAAATTTTAATGAAATTTTTATTAATGAAAAATAGAAAATATATAAAATATTCTTTAATTGTTTATATATATTTCTATATAAATAAAAATATAATTAAATTATTTTTAAATATAAATAGCATAAAATAAAATAAAATATATTAAATAATCAATAATAAAATTTTTATATAATTAATAATAAATTAATAAAATTTTTATTAATGAAAATAGAAAATATATAAAATATTATTCCTTAATTGTTTGTATACTTCTATATAAATAAAAATAAAAATAAATTATTTTTATATATAAATCACATAGAATATAATAAAATAAAATTTAATAAAATAATAATAATACTATTTTTTGTTTTCTATGAAAGTAATATTAAAAATATTGTTTTAGTAACTACATCTTTCATTTGTCATATTTTGATGACTAGATGATGACATTTTAGATTAAAAAAATAAGCAAAAAAAGGTACGATCTTACTTAGTTAGAGAGAATTATTAGGCAAGTAGAGCACATCAAAGTTAGACTTATATGAGCATAACATCTTTGGAAATTATGTAAAAGTCAACTTAATTTTAACCATTCACATAAGAAAAGTAAAACTAGATTCATTCAAAAGTTTTAGAGATATGCTTAATTTCCTTTAAGAGGCGAAGCTTAGTACATGCTTACCTTTCATTGATGACTACTCTAGGAACGTATAATTTACTTTCTTAATCATAAGAGTGATGTCTTTATTACATTTAAGTAATGGGAAGTTTTGATTGAAAATAAAATTGAAAAAAGAACTAAGCATCCTATAATTGATAATTTACATTTGCAAGAATTCCTTTATAAAATGGATTTATTGAGTGCATGAAAAAACACCTTTGGAGAGAGGGTGTTGGATGATGTTGAACTTCAATTTGTGCAAATATTTTATGAAATGAAGCATTATCCAAAACATTATTTGGTAAATTTCTCTCTTCACACATTACTTATTTAATATTATTGGAGAAGCATGATCTGGTAAACGTGCTAACTTCTTTAATATACATGTATTTGGTTATATTTGCTTATGTACATGTAAAAAATGGTGAATTGGATATAATAGCTAAAACCATAGTTCTTATTTATGAATTAAGTATAAATGGATGTACTGTGATGTCATGATCCAAAGTTGTAAAGAATTATAATTAATAGGAATGTTGTGTTAAACAAATTTTCTACACTCCTAAAAGAGTATGTTTATTCCTTTAATATAGATAAAGAGAGTCTAATGAAGACGGTAGAGTTAAAGATTAGAGCACTAAAAACTTCACAAAAATCTCATCTTAAACCTGACTTAATCTAAACTCATAGCTCTAGAGTTGATGAGGAGAGTTTAAAGAGAGGTAAGGGAGGATGAAAATTCACCATAAAAGGAGCCATACAACTTATCATAGACAAAGAAGAGAAGGCGACCACAAAAATTTGTTGAGACCAATTTGGTGGCTTGTTTGAGTAGTAGCACAAAAAATGATAATATTGGTTAGCCTTTTAAATATTTTGAAGTTATTTTTAAAATGATTATGCAAATTGTTTAATCGCTATATATGAGGATATTGAGTCCTTATATAAAAATGATAATTGAAAGCTATTAAAAACACCACTAAAGAAGAAAATCATTAGTTATAAATTGGTCTTTAAGAAGAAAATAAGTGTTCACATACATGTATAGGAGTCGATTTAGTTGTAAAATTCTTGTTATAAAAAGGAAATTGACTTTAATGATATATTTTCTCATGTTACGAAGCATAGCTCTATTCGTGTTTTACTTGCTCTTATTGCTACGATGACCTTGATTTGGAGTAGATGGATGTTAAAAACTACAAGAAAAATATTGTTTAGTGACAGAAATTAATGACGAAATATGTTTGTATTCCTTCGGTAATATTAATTAGTGATGGAAACAACCAAAGAAAAAAGGAGTCGTTAAAACGACTGTAGGTAAATTTACCGACGCACTTATTATGTGTCTGTTTGTAAATATACTAACGGTTGCCTATAAACGTTGGTAAATTTATCGATGGATTTGCAGTAAACTGTTGGTAAAATTACTTATGGACATAAGTATTTCATCGTAATATTCACCTACAAACACTTAATACTATCGATGATATTTCGATGGTTATAGTTGACCATTGGTAAATCGTAATTCAAAAAATCCTGACATTTTGCAATATTACCGACATAACGAAGAGTAAACGTTGGTAAATGTATTAGATTTTACAGACGGTTTATGTTTTCTGTTGGTAAATATAATGGATTTTACCGATGTAATTTTATTTTTCCGTTGGTAAAGTAAATTAAAATTTTTTAAAAAATTCCTATATTAAATTTTATTTTATGATCTTATGATTAATGCATAATTTTAACAGTTATGAATCATCTGTGTATAATATTTTGATTTTTTATATATTTAATTTGTTTAAACAGAAAGTTGATTGATGATATAAAGTTAAAATTATCTTAATTGATAATGAAAACATTATAGTGTACATAATAAGTGTTTGTAATTATAAGCAAATGACTACAACAATCCTAATATCCTGGTGACTATAGATGCTCTGAGGTGCTACTACCCTTTGCCTTCAACTCATCCACCTCATGTCTCAGCTGAGTTATGTAGTCGATCAATGTGTCCACTGTGGTCTGAAGCTAATTGACTTGATTGATTTGCGACCGTTTATTAGATGCTGTTATACTAGACATGGAGGATTACGAATAATATGTGTTCGCAAATGAACCTAGCCTGAAGATCCTTCTACGACGGTCCCTACCACCTATTGCATCAAAATACGTCTGACTCTCATCAACAGCTTGGTCGTGCTGAGATTGTCGCTGAATGGTTTCTTATATTTGGTCCTATTAGGAAGCAATGTTTATATTAGTAAGTGATAATTATTTAGAAATGATAATAAAGCATTAATTTCACATACATTCAGTTCTCTACATCGACTGTTGACGAATGTCATACCGTCATGCTTCTTCGTGTAAGTGTGCAACAACACCTTAGTAGATGTAGGCCTCATGCCCATAGACTTTTCCTGCATATTTAACCTAAAATGTTAAAAGTAAACTAGATTTTATAAAATTTTTGGTAGAGTTTCCTCTATTTTTATGATATTTACCCCCTGTTGAACAAATAAAATAACTCATCATAGCCATATATGGCACCAGACATTTATACCATTATCATTATCCATAATAGACATATTTTCATTGCAACATTCACTCGTCAATTTAAATTGAAATATAGTAAAGTAAAACAATTAGAATATAAGTGTCAAGTTTAGATACTTACAAGTCTCTTTGCATGCTCATGGTAGGTAATTGATCCTACCGTATGTATGGGAAGACTCTCTCCCCCCGAGCCTCCACGTTTGTTGGTGGAGTTATATCCTGAGATAGACATTGTCTCAGGTGATATCCAATACTCTTGCCAACGACTCTATATTTGCTATCAAATATAAGGTGGTCATACACCAGCCTTGTGTATCCCACTAATAAAGCTGTGATAACATGTACGAACTTGCCTGTCCTATATTTTATGTATGATCGCGTCAAAAACAGAATCCCAGAAAAGTTCTTTCTGAAATAAAAAAAAAGAAATTTGATAACTTATAATGTAATAATATTTATTTAATTAATGTATACAAATCAATTAAAAAAGAAAATAAATTTTCATTGTACCTTAAACTCTTGAAAGTAAAATGCTTTTGTGGCCTGATAGATATTTTTCCATACATAACCCTCAGGATCAATCCTCTCCTTAAATTTAGATGTCATATTTCTGAAACATGGTCTAGACGGAATCAACCTAATAGAAGAACAAGTAATTTTATACCATTTGCAAAACTGAAAAACCTATAACTTAATTAAAAACATATTGTGTTTAATGCGATTTCACTTACAGATTATTGATAATTGTTATGTACTTTGTTCCATCAGGTCCATCAGCTCCAGGCTGGTGGTCGTTTCCTTCATCCGATAAAGGGATAGTGGATGATGTATGAGTTGGAGATGGTGTAGCATGACGAACAGCAGGGGATGCCTCATCTGCAACTGTAGGCCTTGGAGGGGAGGAGGTGATTCTGTAGTAGCTACAGACTGTGACGGTCCATCTTCACCGTAAGTATCTCTGAACATGCGTCTGAACCTGGGCCGCATTACATCACGTTGTCTCTTTGGTGCCATATTTCTACCTAAAATTCATTATTTATTAAAATTTCTAGAAATATAAGAATTTGAATTCAATATTTTACACAATATATGGAAAAGGAAATAAAACGATTTGTTGAATATCATATTTAAGTACACACTTGGAAATAGAAGGTTAATAATTGTTAAAGTCATAGAACAAGAACAATAACAACCCATACTCAATAGGATGCAGGTTGACCCTTAACTAGTAGGGAGATTGTTTAATAAATTCTTACACATACAGCAATAAATCAACTTTAAAGCTGAGTCTAGTGTATTGCATTGATAAATCACAATGATACAATTATTTTCTTGGATTCCATGTGACATGAGAGTCAGTAAAGGTAAATAAGTTTCCAATGTCTGGATTTCCAGAGAAGGGTCCTGGCATGTTCAAATTCACCAATTGAAACAGTGGTACTTCTTCCCTTAAGTGTTGGGTTTTTAACACCTTCTTGCAACAACGTTTCTTCTATAGCTAAACTTCTAGAAGTTACAATGAATGAGTGGCTAGATTTAGTATGGAAGATTAACTCTCCAGATGAACTACTAGTACAAAGCGGTTTACCTAAAATACAATTAGTATAGAACTTAGATAATGTTATATTAGAAAACCATTAGACGAACCAAAACGGGATATTAATGCATACGTGAATATCCAGAAGAGGTTTGTGGAATTGACTAACTTTCTAAAAGAAGTGATCTCCCTAATCCTTTATAAACCGTTGTGACAACGCTCCCACCTCTATCGGCATACATGTCATGTTCAAGATTCAAGGAAGCTTAAAACAACATGTAGTATAGACTATCAAATGTGAATATATATAATAGCTTCATAAAAGGAAATGAGATGTACATACTAAAGAAAGTGATGTTGTACAAATGATACTAAACACCTTAAAGTAGAAGATCGACCATAGAAGGTAAACGATCATTAGTGTATGAAGTGGAGATTTTTCCTACATTTTTTATTCCTACGGTTGAGACAATTTTGCCACATTCCTCCCAACAGGATGAATTACTACCATCAGAAACCAGTCGCCATGTCGACATTTCTTAATTAAGATTTTGAATTAAATACTTTACATAATATACTAAAAAGGAAATCATTGATTTGTTGAATAAAATATTCAATTACAAACACAAATTAATCGCTATCATAACTTAATGTAAATTACAATGGAAGAATAAGAATCAAAATTCAGCTCCTCTTCAGATTTCTGATCCTCGTCATCCTCTCCAGATGAAAATTCAACATATTTGTTAGATGGATTGTTCAAAGGTTCATTATCGTCAGATGTGACAGATTCATTTATAAAATAAACATCTTCCTGAAGCACTTCACTTTCAATTCTCTACTCTTCTTTTCCATGTGATTCAAAAACATCTCTAGGTTTAACTTTACAAACTGCCAACCAATCTGACTTATCTCATCCTAAGCTTGGAAAAGGGACATAACACACCTATTTCGCTTTCATTGCCAACACAAAAGGTTCAAATTATCTCAATCTTCTTGGGTTGTTGATTTCAACTAGATTGTATCGGCTATGCACTTTTGTTCCAACATTTGGAGTCAAGTCATACCAGTCATATTTAAATATCTCACATCACTTTATTGGCAATGTAGGGTACTCAACTTCAAGTATCTCAATAATTTTGCCATATTAATCCATCGATTCTCCCTGTATAGAAACTCTACTATTTATTGTTGCCATGCTATGACCATGATATTCTGTATGATATTTGTATCAATTAACGAAATACATCATATACTATTTAACAGTTCGTAGGGGTCCCTTTGCAAGATCACAAATGAACTTGCTCTCTATTGGATTTTCTAAGGTCTACATAAAAGAAATTATCATATCAAAGAGTATAATGTCATTTCAACACTTAAATCTTATAATTCAATTATAAGAATATTTGTAAGTGAAAACTTACATATCTCTCAAATCATCGAGGAAAGTGTGCTCCAACTTCTTTATTTATATCATCCTGGGTGTTGTCCGGTATTATCTCACGTAACAATATCTCGTATAATCTAAATACATTATTATGTATTTCAATTATGAGCAACACAAAATTTGAAAACCTACAATTCTCATGTTCAACTTATTACATGAAAGGTTGAACCTCTTGACAGTTCAATAAAATGTAACCATATGCAGCCTCAATTTCTTCCTTTGTTAACATTTTCTTGTTGCACGTTCATATATTCGTCTAGGACATATGAAAATAGATAAGTTACCATCAGCATCACTCGTTCCTCCCCATCATCATTATGAGAAACTTTTCTTTCTCTTATATGAACATGCAGCTCAAAATAATGTGAACAAAATGTACTATCTTTCTTTACTAAATAAGCACTATATATCAAACCTTCAACTCTAGCCTTATTTTTGACATTTTTCTTTAAGTGATGCAAATACCTATATTAGAGAATACGGTTATTACAATTTACTAGTTAAAACATGTTATTACTTCATTTACAATAATTTAAATGTGAATTACCTCTCAAATAGATACATCCATCGATATTGAACTGGACCGGCTAGTTTTGCCTTATGTGCTAAATGCACAGGTAGATGCTCCATACAATCAAAGAAGATTGGAGAAAAAGTCCTTTCTAACTTGCACAAAATTACTGAAATTTCCTTTTCTAGTTTTTCCATTTCAGCCAACTTGATTTCAGATGATGTTAAACTTTTGAAAAACAAATTTAATTCTGTTATTATTTCCCAAACCTTATTTGGTAGAAACTCCTAAAATGCAATTGGAATTGGCCTTTGCATAAATACATGACAATCATGACTTTTCATCCTAAATAATTTATACTTCCTCATGTCCATACACCTTGCCAAGTTTGAGACATAACTATTGGGAAACTTTAGACTTTTCAACCATTCACACAATATTTCCTTTTGGTATATGTCCAAAGTGTAACATGTTTACGGATATTTACTAGTGCAAATATCTTTATGTAACTCTTTCCTTCTACAAAAAAGTTGCAAATTAGCTCATGATTTTACATTGTCTTTTATCCTCCCTTCAATGTTCATTATAGTTTTGAACAAATTGTCAAAAAAAATTTTTTCAATATGCATCACATCTAGATTATGACTTATCAAATTAGTTTTCCAATATGGTAAATCCCAAAAAATGCTTCGTTTTCTCTAGCCAAAGTTTTTACTAATGCTTGTATTTACTTCATCAACTTCAAATTCTGTAACTTTCAGCAAGCCTAATTCCTCAACCTCATGCAAAATCTCTTAACCAGCTTTGTGAGGGGGAGGAGGTGTTCTTACTAGCCTATTCTTAATGAACTTTTGTTTATTACGTCTAAATGGATAATCTGGAGGAAGAAATTTCATGTGATTTTCAAACCAGCATATTGTACCCCCGTTTGGAAGATAAAACGCATCAAAATCATTGTCATAATAAGGACAAGCCAATTTTCTAGCTGTGCTCTATCCAGACAATATGGAATATGCCAGAAAATCACTAATGGTACACATCAAAGTTGCTCTCAATATAAAATTCTATTTCAGAGACACATCATATGTCTAAACACCATATTCCCAAAGATGCTGCAATTCAAATATAAATGGTTGTAAGAAGACATCAATTTTATGCTTCGAATTTGTAGGCCCTGGCACAATCACTGTCAAGAACCTATATGCATCTTGCATACACATCCATGGAGGCAAATTATAAGGAGTAATTATGATTGGCCATGATGAATATTGCTGACCAGATTGACCAAAAGATTGGTATTCATCCGTTGACAATCCCAACCTAACATTTCAACTTTCAACTACAAACTCAAGGTGAGTGTCATTGAAATGTTTCTATACCAGTGCATCTGATGGATGACTCATTATTCCATCTTCCTGTTTGTGTTCATCATGCCGTCTCATATGAGATGAAGTAACATTAGAAGCATATAGTGAAGTGAATCACACATTATTACAATGCTTATAATACGATATATGAAGCACAAGAAGGGGGGGTTGAATTGTGTATTCCCCTTTTTGAAAATTCTTT
>JANVCQ010000008.1:21672071-21696118 GCA_025531925.1 Erythroxylum plowmanianum
CTCTCCTCAACTTCCAATGGCCTCTCTAGACCTTCATTAAGCATAATTATCCCATAAGCATAAGAGATAGCAAAATTGGACTTCCTAAGGATATGAAAGCATAGAATTTAACCTTTCTAACTTTACCCATACCTTAACTAAGCTATTTAACCCAAAACCTATCAAGAAAACTCCAAAAATTTCGAAATTTTCCTTACCTTAATGAAACCCACAAAAATTTCTTTTGTTTCTAAGGAAAGCTTAAACTCTTCCTTTCCACTTAGCCGAAACTCATGCTCTTTCTCCTTTCTTTGTGATTGTCGTGAGTCTTCTTAAAAGACTTAGATAAGTCTTATTTCTAACTCATAAAACCTAAGCCCCTTCCTCCTAAACTACGTAGTTTTTATTAAAGCCCTTCCTTGCAATTTGCTCCTCTCTTCTCTTCACCATACGGCTACTCATCCCTTTCATTAAATTCTTCTTCATTTAATAACAATTAAAAGGGCTTAAAGCCCATCTTTAAAGACCTTAAGCCTTAATAACCTAAGCAAACTTCCTAATTTAACCCTACACCAACTTAATTCTTTAAATTCTAACAATTTATCAAATTTCAAATTTTAACGGAATCCCTTCCATTAAAAATCATTTTCTAAGCACTAAAAATCCCAAATTAATTTCAAATAGAAATTTAGGCAAACTAAACCTCAAAATAATTTAAACATGCTTAATGCGAATCGGGGCCCAACACGTGATATTTGTGTGTGCAACTGAATTGAAAATAGTGAACGATTAGGTCAATTTTAGGGATTTGAATTTTAAGTCACACCCATGACCCATGATTTTTTAATATGATTTTTATTCCTTATTTTTACTAACTATTTTTATTAATTCATTTTGAATATTCTAACTATTATATTTTAACTTATTTTCTGCCCAAATTTTTTTTCCAAATGCACAAATTTTAATTTTTTCCATAAACTTTAATATTTAACAATATTCTTTAACCATTGATTACATAATATATTCATAAATAATCTCTAATTCCCTTAAAATTTTAATTTTTCCATAGGTCACAATTGTCACACCCATAATTCCTTTAAAATTTTAAATTGTAATCAGGCCATAACTCCTTATATTTGTATAATTTTTTAAAAATTTTCTCTTTATTTTTTAATTATGTACTCAAAATATTCCTGTCAACTTTTACTAAACTATTTGATCTTTTCCTTTATATAAATTTCACAATATTCGTTCACATATTTCATCCATTTATCTTTTTAATTCCTTCATTTCTATACATTTCCAAATTCTTTTATTTTTAAATTATTAATTTTAACTTACTTATTTTATTAAGTCCTCATTCCAAATATTCCAATTATTATATTTTTTTACCTCTTCTCTTTGACAAAATTTTATCCACAATCACACCACAAAATTTTAAGTTATACATACATACATACATACATACATACATACATACATATAACGTGAGCATTATAATACTATTATTATCACTGTGCATCAGCTTCATTTTGGAGTAGCTATACCCTAATTCATTTAGTATAATCTTTAAGAACTAGTTATTTAGGACATGTAATACCCGTAAAGCACCTTGAAGATCTTTCCCTCTAAATCTTATACATACACGACGCTACATAGACTAAGTAAATTAGCAGTCCAATCACCTTTGGATATTCCTCTATCATTCTGTAGCCATTTGATGATTTCTTCATAGTTTAAACCTGCTTTATTGAGTAAGCATAAGTCTTGGACAACTTTCATATCCCTGCAGTGAAGTTGCATTCAAAAAAACAAATGCACAAGGTATTATGGTGCTTGTTTACATATGAAGAGCTAGATTTGAATTCTACATCACCTTTGTGCCATTCTTTAATTTTTCCCACTAGCCTTAGTAGTTCCTTAAAAGATATGTTAGTGAATTTGCCAAATGAATTTCCATTCTAAAGAAACCTATCCTTCCTTTCACATTGGGGCAGTTAACTCCAAATCATCAGGGATTTTGTACCACTAATTAGCATCAATAAATACCTTAACATTAGTATTCATAGGGAAGAGGTTTCTTATGTATGGGAGTAGTGGTGATTAGTGTATAGGGCCTAAATTACTCTAGTCATCGAAGGACAGTGATATTGTTTTCCCATTTCCTATCTGGAATTTGATATACTTACAAAGTTAGCTGTCATCTTCATCAATTGAGAAAAGCTCTATAAAAAGGAAGGTACGTTGGTTACTTCCCAAACCCTTTTTTCCCTTAAGAAGTATGAGTTTATCCTTTTAACCTCTAATGAGTTTTTATTAACTAACAACCTCCATTATCCTTTTCCTATTAGCACTTTATTACATAAGATTATAGATATGATTCCTAATTATAGATATGATTCCTAACCCTCCTTCATATTTAGGCTTATAAACATCATACCACTTCACCTTGGTAAGTCCTCTCCTGATGTCTCTGCTTGCCACCCTATAAGAATTTCCTCATTAATTTCTCCAATGACTTTATCAACCCTTTTATGTAGAAATATTTGTGAGGCCTAGTAGATTTGGAGAGAGTTTTAAATAGATCTGACCGACATTACTTTACCAACTTGTGATAAGTCTTTATTGCATCAATAACCTAGTCTCTTGTGGACCTTCTCAATAAGAGGTTGAGATTCCCTAAATTGTAGTTTCTTGGTAGACCATAGGAGACCCAGATAAGTGAATGGAGGTTTCCTAACTTGTAACCATAAAATAGTTGATAGTTTTTCAGCCATATGGGAAGCACTGCAAGAAACAATAAGATGGCTTTTTATTGTAGTTGATGCTCAAGCTAGAGATATCTCTAAAATTATATAAGGAGTTGATAAGGACGTTCAATGTCATTTAATTAGACGTGGATAATAAGAGCAAGTCATCAACAAATTTTAAACTAAACAAACCAATTTTTCTTGCATCAGCTGTGAAACTTAGATCCTGGATCAACCTCTATATTGTGTTCAATCAGCCTATTCATAGCCTCCATATATAGAATGAAAATATATGGAGATAAGAGTCCCTTTGCCTCAAGCCTCAAACTCTATTAAATAAGATAGGTGCTTTACCATTTACTAAAATATTGAACGAGGTGGTAGTGAGACATAACTTTAGGCAGTTTCTAAATTTCATTAGGAAATTAAACACCTTTAACAATGATTTTTAAATTATGAGCCTAACTCTAAGTGATTTTAGATGAGTGTAAAAAGTCATAACCATTATTTGTTTATATATATATATATATATATATATGTAAACACGTGAAAAAACTTGGACCAAATCCTAAAAGACTTAAGAGTATATAAAAAAGAGAAAAACATCAGTTGATGATGTCAAAAATATAACTAGAGGAGATCAAAAAACAAAATTCTCACGAGCAAGGCTACAGAATTTCCAGCATATGGTAAAGAAAAGAAGACTTCTAGATTCAATTCTCTACCCTTTTCTTATTACCTTATTGCTGTTAGATATGATGATGATTAAATTTGGATACATAGTTACATCTATGGATTACTAAATCTTTTTCAGGAATTATTCTTGATTTTTTTAAAGCTTTACATTCTTGATTTAAACAAATATGCTTATGATGTTTAATGCTTATATTTAATTTAAATAGACTTCAAACCAAGAGTCAATGCCATGGCAATGAGGATGACACATGTCTACTTTTTAACATGGTTGTGGAGGATAGAAATCACCTTTTCTTTCTGTATCAATTTTCCAAAACTATCTATAGCATAATTTTGCATATGTTAGCTGATAATAATCGTCCTTACAATTGGAAGCAAACACAGAATTGGGTCATTCGAAACTCAAGGCATAGGAAAACTAATGTTACTCTCTTCAAAGTAGCATTCACTATCGTCATATATACCATTTGGAAAGAAAGGAATAACAAAAGATTCACTGATAAGAAGGAAGAGAAATACTTGATTGCAGATAGATTGCTAACCTTGTTAGAGCTAGTATCTACACGAAGAATGCAGAACATTCTCTTTTTATGGAAATGAAGCAAACATGGTGTTTCTATGTCATCTTAGCAACTTCACAAAGACATATGTATTAATTTTTCTGTTAGATCTTTCCATATCATTGTAAATTGAAAGTGGGCTGATATCTTATAACTCATTGTGATGTTGCTCTCATTTTATCTGCAGTCAATGTATTATTCATTTTTTTTAATGCCCACTTCTTTAAAGTTAAAATCTTTGTTTTTTATGGTAATGAAATGCAATACTAATCATCGCTTTGTCATTATGATTAGAAGTTAAATTTCTCATCATTAAAGATGAAGATCTCATTAAGTTGAAGAACTTTAAGTATTGAACTGGAATTGATATAAAAACAGGTGATTCTATTATGAAAATTTTGTATGTTAAGATAATTAACGAGATTGGAGTGGATTGAAGATTGATGTACGTGCATATAGAAATAGGTCGCCATACTCTACGACAACTAATCAACCCCGAGAGGTCAACTGCCAAAATTCTCTACACAATTGTCAAATGATTAGCGGTCTGCAACAAATTGGCACTTCAATATGAAATTTCATTTGAGGATCCAAGGGCCATATGAAGGTTCCAATAACTAATTTCTTATATCTTAGTATAAATAAGGTCCAGGAGCATAATAATTCCATGAAAAGTAAACAGGTAAGTTCTATAGCTATATTATAATTATTTAAGTGAATTTTTGCGATTGAGATTGGGTGTTTTTTTTTACAATATAATTCATGCAATTGAGAGTTTATTCATATGTAAATTTGTAATATTTTTTTGATTATAATATTATAAGATTCATAAGGAATCTTATTACAAAGTTCAAGGATTATAAGGGTTAATATCCATCCAAAAGAAATATAGAAAATTGAAAAGAAAGACATTTAAACAAGGGTTTCTTTTCACTGGACTTGAAATTTATGGTCAATTCAATATAGTTACTTATTTATAAAGTAAATATAGGTCCAACAAGGGATTAAGACACTACAATTACACTTTATATATATATATATATACTTTTAATATACTTCATTATTGCTTTATTTATTCGTGTCAATTGTACAAATAATTTCTTGCATCTTATTAAAATGCTCGTTTTCCACAAGGTGCTAAATCCTTAAAATTGAGCATAATCCATCTTTCAATCTATAAACAGCCAAAGCAAATTTTCGTCTAGTGGCTTTCTATTGATCTAGCAACTAGTGTCAAAGCAGGTTCTAATTACATGCATTTGTATACATGTCGTAGTATTGAGATAAGTTTAGGACACATATAAGAGCATCTAGTCAACATGGATTAAACATTAATAGGACTTCATTTTTATGGTGATTATATATATATATACACACATATATTGAAAAATCTGTATGAAGTGCTTCCTTTTTATATATATATATACACATTGAAAAATCTATATGAAGTGCTTCCTTTTATATATATATATATATATATTGAAAAATCTATATGAGGTGCTTCCTTATGAGAGAGAGCATTGATTTATGGCACATTAGGAAAGGGAGCCCTCGTCCAATGAAATCTTGTACTGTAAATATTGTAACTTTATCTATACCTGAATTAGAAATTGAATGGAACTCAGAAAATAAAATGCTCGTTAAATACATAAGATGTTTTATGCATGAGGATGAAATGAGTTTAGTAGAGTATCTATTTATAAAATCGTTCATCAAATAGGCATACAATAGGGGTAACTCGTGAAGGCAGAAATCAAAATCAATGAAAGTAAGTTTAGCATGCTTGTTCATCAATATCAGTTACCTGACATGATGTATAATAAATATTTTTATGACATATACACTTAACTCGTAGTATTGTTAGCGGCATGAAAGGCATTTTCACTCAACCCAGAGAAAGTTTGCAGCTCATTTGTGAAGAAGACATGTCTAGTGATTTCTCTTCACCCATTAAAGAAGTTCGTTAGTTGACAGAAAAATCTGAAGGGAAGCTTAGTGGTTGAACAAAGGAATAAAGAGGGAACTAGTTCCCCTTCGTTAGTTGTATTTCTTCTCCTTAATTACTTCTAATTGTTGCTTCGCATTGTTTTTTTGTTATTCAAGCATTGTATCTTTGCGTAAATCGAACAATCATGGCATCATATTTTAGCATATTAAGTCATCAAATTTTGTTATGTTTCGTCATTCCCGATTTTTCTCTAAATGTCATTTTGTTAAGCTCAATTTTATTTATAATTAATTTACTATGTTTTAATTATGATTAACTGATATTTAATTGAAAATATTTGTTATTACCATAAGGAAATTGAATTCTTGAACATCATCATGTAACTATTACTCAATGAAGCTTTTTAACATATTATTCATATTCTGAAATACAAATGTGGATGGAAAAAAGAAAATCATTTATGCTCTTGCCTTTATCACCCTATCTCTTGACTCTTATTATATAAGAGTACTCTAAGATTAGGTAACTCTTGCTAGGAGAGCAATTTTAGCTTTCATTCTAAATGCTAGAATCTGAAACTATGTACCATACTATTTGTAGATGATCTTATCTTGTATTTGAAAGCATATGATAAATCTTTGTTTACTTTAATCTGTACCTTAAATACTTTCATGAATGCTTCTCATCTTTCAACCTGGTTATCATATATCACTAGTTAAAGCATAAAGAAACCGCCATTCATTTATTTCGGAATATCGACCTCTATAAGGAAACCTACATATAACAACTTTATTTCATTGATTGATAGAATCCGAAAGAGAATATCCAATAAATGTCTTCACTAACTAGTAGAACGAAACTCTTCTAGCAACTTGCTTATACACTGGTCTTCCCATATAATATTGTCCATTTGTAATGCTAAAAATATTAGGGAGCTTTTTAAAAACTTTCTTTTGCCTGATGATCACGACATGCATTCTTTGGTAAAAATCAAATGGAAGGAGCTTAGAATTCTTAAAAATGATGGCGGATTGGGAATCATTCCCATTCGGATAGCTGACAAAGAAATGAATAGTAGATTATGAAGACTCTTAGTGAACAAGTAATTAGTTTAGGTTAAATGGGTGCATGAATACTACTTATGAAGGACAAACATCAAGACCATACAAAAAAAAATCATTTTCTTAGACACTAATGCAACGTATGTGGTTAAGAAACATCATTAAATAGGAGTTAAATTGGAGAGGGTTCATTCACAAACTTGTTGTATGACTTTTAGACTCATTTTAGACCTCTCAGAGACAATAGAGAACTTAATTATCTACACTACTCAATTCCTGAAACAGTCACTATAAAAGAAGTTATTTTCAACATACTAAGAGTGTTTTATTCAATTCCAAGTCAACATTTATATAATTTCTCTCTAATATGGCATT
Organism: Erythroxylum plowmanianum; assembly: GCA_025531925.1. Lineage (NCBI taxonomy): Eukaryota > Viridiplantae > Streptophyta > Magnoliopsida > Malpighiales > Erythroxylaceae > Erythroxylum > Erythroxylum plowmanianum. Next base: position 21,679,441 of record JANVCQ010000008.1, read on the forward strand.
AAATCCTAATAGCAAGGACATTATCAAATAGAAACGGTCCCCTAATGGCTTATTCTCTATCCAAAATTGCAAGGAAATTTTTAGACATCAACTCCCTTTTACACCTTAGGAAAAGTTAGTTTGGTTCAAACACTTTAGTTCTAGAGTTTCTACTACCCTTTGGCTTATTATTAAGTGGAAACTACCTACTGCAACAGGTACAACAACAAATCTGTAGATTACTGACATAAAACATCGACAGAAAATGCTTGTATTCTATCAGTAAAACAAATTACTGATGGATTTAACGACTAACAAAGGCGTCATTAATATGAGTGTAGGTAAATTTAAAGACGAAAAAAGAAAAACAGTTGGTAAATCGTAGCTCAGATCATTGCAAAAGGTTTCAATATTAGTGACGGAAGAATAAAAACGGTCATAAATATCAAACAATTTACCGACAGTTTAATGTATTACGTCAATAAATATAGTGCTCTTTTGTGACGATTTTTTATATTTCGTCGGTAAATAAAGTTAAGAAATTTAAAAAAATCCCGACATTAAATTTTATTTCATAACCTTATGATAAATGCATAATTTCAATAGTTATGAATTATCTGTGTATAATAAATTTGTTTGTTTATATATTTAATTTGTTTAAACAAAAAGTTGCTTAATGATATAAAGTTAAAATTATCTTGATTGATAATGAAAACATTAAAGTGACATAATAAGTGTTTGTAATTTAAAGGAAATGATTACAACAATCTTAATATCCGGGTGACCATCAATGCTCTGAGGTGTTACCCCTCACCTTTAACTCATCCATCTCTTGTCTTAGCTAAGCTATGGTGTCTATCAATGTGTCCACTGTTGTTTGAAGCTGATTGACTTGATCGGTTTGCAACTGTTTACTCGATGCTGCTGTACTAGACGTGGAGGACTGCAAATGACATGGGTTCGCAAATGAATCTAGTTCGAAGATCCTTCTACGACGGTCCCTACCACCCACAACATCAAGATACAACTGACTCTCATTAATAGGCTGTTCTTGCTGAGATTGTCGCTAAATGGTTTCTTATATTTGGTCCTATTAAGAAGCAATGTTTATATTAGTAAGTGATAATTATTAAGAAATAATAATAAAGCATTAATTTCACAAACATTTAGTTCTCTACATCGGCTATTAACGAATATCACACTGTCATGTTTCTTTGTGTGAGTGTGCAAAAACACTTGAGTATGTGTAAACCTCATGCCCATAGACTTTTCCCTGCGTATTTGACCTAAAATGTTAGATGTGAACTAGATTTTATAAAAATTTTGACAAAATTTCCTCTATTTTTATGATATTTCCCCATGTTGAACAAATAAAATCACTCAACATAGCCATATATGGCACCAGACCTTTATACCATTATCATTATGCAGAATAAAGAAAAGTAAAACATTTATAATATAAGTGTCAAGTTTAGATACTTACAAGTCTCTGTGTATGCTTTTGGTGGGTTATTGATCCTCCCGTATGTACAGGAATACTCTCTCCCCCTGGGCCTCCACATTTGTTAATGGAATTACGCCCTGAGATGGACATTGCCTCAGGAGATGCACAATACTCCTACCAATGACTCCATATTTTCTCTTAAATATAAGGCGATCGTATACCAGCCTTATATATCGCACCAATAAAGTCGCAATAACGTGTACGAGCTCACCTCTCCCATGCCTTATGTATGACGACGTCAAAACTAGAATCTCATAAATTTTTTTCTGAAATAAAAAGAAAAAAAATTAAACTACTATAATGTAATAATATTTATCTAATTAATGTATACAAATCAATATAAAAAGAAAATAAATTTTTATTGTACCTCAAACTCCTGAAAGTAAAATCCCTTTGTGGCATATGAGATATTCTTCCATATATAACCCTCAGGATCAATCCTTTCCTTAAATTTTGATGTTATGTTTCTGGAACACGCTTCAAAAGAAATCAACCTAATATAAGAAGTAATTTTATACAATAAAAAATGGATAAACCTATAACTTAATTAAAAACAAATGGTGTTTAATGCGATTTCACTTATAGATTATTGACAATTGTTATGTACTTTCTTCCATCAAATCCTTCAGCTCCAAGCTGGTGGACATCTCCTTCATCCAATAAAGGGGTAGTGGATGATGTATGAGTTGGAGATGGTGTAGCATGATGAGCAGTAGGTAATGCCTCATCTGTAATTGTAGGCTCTGGAGGGGGAGGAGGTGAGTCAGTGCCAACTGCAGATTGTGACAGTCCACCTTCATAGTAAGTACCTCCGAAAATGCCTTTGAACCTAGGCCCTCTAAACCTGGGCCACATTACATCACTTGTCTCTTTGGTCCCATATTTCTACCTGGAATTCATTATTTGTTGATTTTTCTAGAAATATAAGAATTTGAATTCAATATTTTACGCAATATATGGAAAAGAAAATAAGGTGATTTGTTGAATATCATATTCAAATACAAACGAAAAATTAGAAGGTTAACAATTGACAAAGTCATACAACAAGAAAAATAAAGGTGATGCACAATATGATGCAGGTCCCCTAACTAGTGGGAAGGGTGTTTGATAAATTCTTACAGATACAACAATAATCAACTTTGAAGCTGAGTCTAGTGTATTACATCGATAAATCACAATAATATAATTATTTTCTTAGATTCTATGTGACATGAGAGTCGGTAAAGGTAAATAAGTCCCTAATGTCTGGATTCCCAAGAAGAGTCTTCGCTTGTTCAAATGCTCCAATTGAGATAGTGATACTTCTTCCCTCAAGTGTAGGGTTTTAACACCTTCTTGCAACAACGTTTCCGCTATAGCTAAACTTGTAGAGGATACAGTGAATGAGTCCCCAGATTTAGTGTGGAAGACTAACTCTCCAAATGAACTACTAGTACGAATAGGTTCACCTAAAACACAATCAATATAGAACTTAGATAATGTCATATTAGATATCTGCTAAACGAACTAAAACTAGATATTAATGCATAAGTGAATGTCCAGGCGAGGTTTGTGAAATTGACAAATTTTTCAAAAGAACCGATCTCCTTAATCCTTTATAGATTGTTATGACATCGCTTCTGCATCTATCGGCATACATATTATGTTCGAGATTCAAGGAAGCTTAAAACAACATATAGTATAGACCATCAAGTGTGGACATACATAATAACTTCATCAAAGGAAATGAGATGTGCATAATAAGGAAAGTGATGTTGTTCATATCATACTAAACACCTTGAAGTAAAAGATCGGCCATGGAAGGCAAATGATCGTTAGTGTATGAAGTGGAGATTTTTCCTGCTTTGTTTATTCCTTGGGTTGGGACAATTTTGCCACATTCCTCCCAACGGAATGAATTACTACCATCTAGAACCAGTCGTCATATCAACATTCCTTAATAAAGAATTTGAATTAAATACTTTACATAATATACTGAAAAGGAAATCATTGATTTGAAAAATAAAATATTCAATTACAAATACAAATTAATCGTTATCATAACTTAATTGTAAATTACAATCATCTTTTTCTTTGGAAGAATAAGAATCAAACTCCAGCTCCTCTTTAGATGTCTGACCCTCATCATCCTCTCCAAATGAAATTTCAACATATTTGTTAGATGGATCGTTTAAGGTTTATTATCATCATATGTGACATATGCATTTATAAAATAAATATCTTCCTAAAATGCTTCACTTTCAATTCTCTGCTCTTATTTTCCATGTGATTCAAAAACACCTCTAGGCTTAACCTTGAAAATCACCAACCAATTTGACTTATGTCATCCTGAGCTTAGAAACGGGACATAACATACCTGTTTCACTTGCATTGCCAACATGAATGGTTCAAATTGTCTCAATCTTCTTCGGTTGTTAATGTCAACTAGATTGTACCAGCTATGCACTTTTGTTCCAACATTTGGATTTGGGTCATACCAGTCACATTTAAATATCAAACATCGCTTTATTGGCAATATAGGTACTCAACTTCTAGTATCTCAATAATTTTACTATAGTAATGCTTCAATTCTCCCTGTATGGAAACTCTACTATTTATTGTTATCATGCTATAATTATGATATTTTGTATGATATTTTGTATCCATTAACGAAATATACCAGAAACAATTTAATAGTTTGTAGAGGTCCCTTTGCAAGAACACAAATGAACTTGTTCTCTATTAGATTTTCTAAGGCCTATATAAAAGAAATTATCATATCAAAGAATATCATATCATTTCAACACTTAAATCTTATACATTATTATGTATTTCAATTATGAACAACATAAAATTTGAAAATCGACAATTCTCATGTTCAACTTACTGCACAAAAGGTTGAACCTCTTGACAATTCTATAAAATGCAACCATGCACAGCCTCAATTTCTTCCTCTATTAACATTCTTCTTGTTGCACGTCTATATGTTCATCCAGGATATGTGAAAATGAATAAGTTACTATCAATATAACTTTTTCCTCTCCCATCGTCATTACGAGGAACTTTTCTTTCTCTTGTGTGAATATACGACTTAAAATAATGTGAATAAAATGTACTAGCTTCCTCTACTAAATAAGCATTACATATCAAACTGGACCAGCTAGTTTTGCCTCGTGTGCTAAATGCACAAGTAGATGCTCCATACTGTCAAAGAAGCTTAGAGGAAAAATCCCTTCTAACTTGTACAAAATTACTGGAATTTCCCTTTCTAGTTTTTCCATTTCTGGCAAATTAATTTCAGATGATGTTAAACTTTTGAGAAACAAACCTAATTATGTTATTACTTCCCAAATCTTATTCGGTAGCAACTCCCAAAATGCAATTAAAATTAGCCTTTACATAAACATATGACAATCATAACTTTTCATCCCAAATAATTTGTACTTCCTCATATCCACACACCTTCCCAAGTTTGAATCATAACCATAAAAAAACTTTAGACTTTTCAACCATTCACACAAAATTTCCTTTTGTTTTTTGTCCAAAGTGTAACATGCTTTTGGATATTTACTGGTGCAAAGATCCTTATGTAACTCATTTCTTTTACAAAAAAGTTACAAATCAGCTTGTGATTTTACATTGTCTTTTGTCCTCCCTTCAATGTTCATTATGGTATTGAATAGATCATCAAAAATATTTTTTTCAATATGCATCACATCTAGATTATGACGTATCAAATTAGTTTTCCAATATGGAAAATCTCAAAAGATGCTTAGTTTTCTCCAACTAAAGTTTTTACTAATTTTTGTATTAACTTTATTAGCTTCAAATTCTGTAACTTTCAGTAAGCCTAATTCCTTAATCTCCTACAAAATCTGTTCACCAGCTTTGTGAGGGGGAGGAGGTATTCTTACTAGCCTATTCTTAACGAACTTTTGTTTATTACATCTAAATGGATGATCAGGAGGAAGAAATTTTCTATGATTGTCAAACCAACATATTTTGCCCCTGTTTGGAAAATAAAACGCATCAAAATCATTGCCACAATAAAGATATGCCAATTTTCCAACTGTGCTCCATCCAAACAACATGGCATATGCCAAAGAATCGCTAATGGTCTATATCAATGCCACTCTTAACAAAAAATTCTATTTCAGAGATACATCATATGTTTGAACACCATATTCTCAAAGATGCTGCAATATAGATATCAATGGTTGTAAGAATACATCAATTTTATACTTCATATTTATAGGCCCTAGCACAATCACTATCAAGAACATATATGTGTCTTTCATAGACATCCATGGACAACAAATTATAAGGAGTAATTATGATTGGCCATGATGAATATTGCTCGCCAGATTGACTAAAAGATTGGAATCTATTCGTCGATAATCCCAACATAACATTTTGAATTTCAGTTGCAATGTTTCCATACCAGTGTATCTGATAAATGACTCATTATTCTATCTTCCTATTCGTGTTCATCATGTCATCTCATGTGAGATGCAGTAAGAATAGAAGCATATATCTTTGAAGTCTCGACGTTAGCAGGAAATAATACATTCGCTTCCAAGGTACAAATTTCTGTTTCATAAAACACTTTCTAGGCTTGAACCCAGTTGACTACAAAATTTTTACTCTTGTAATTCCACATCATCTCCTCAATACAACATACATCCCAATTTGCAATAATCAATCTTTTCAATAGGCAAGCCAAGACTCCTAATAAGTTTCTTTATATTGTAAAAACTATCAACCATTGTATGATCAGGAGGTAATGATTCATTATACCATTCGAGAATTTTACCAAAACTACAATCCAAAATATGCCCTTCAAACTTTATGTTCAATATTTGAGCAATTGAAGACAATTGAGTCATTATGTCACAATTTGGCCATAATTGTTGGTCAGTTGACTGTAGTAAGTCAAAAATTGTTTTGCACATGGGTTAGGCTCTTCTTCAAGATTTTCCCTATTTTCCTTAAGGTATAACCAGCTGCATCATAAATTATTTTCATGTATGGATTTTTAGTTCCATCCCCATAGTTTGTTCTAAATCCAATCCCCTTTTAAACTCATTTAAGTTGACAAATGATTGTGGTTGATCACCCCTTGAGGTGCTACAAATAAATGGTTCCCCATGCCGTGTCCACTCAAAATAGTTAGGGACAAACTCTTTTCTCAGAAAATGCCCATTAACTTCATCAATAGGAAGGAAACATTTGTACTTGCACTTTTTTCATAGACATCTAATCTTTGGCCCACCCATATATACAGGTTGCGAATATGCATAATGAATAAAAGCTTGAACTCCTTAAAAACATTTAGGATTAATGAAACCATCAGGTATTAATTATCTGTACATCCAAGATCTATCCTAGAAACTCATTTATGAAAAAATGTTAATTTAAAACAGTGAATCCATAGTTAGTATCATCTATGTTTAAGATTACAAAACATCAAAGGTAAGACTTGTGAATCAATAGAACAAGTTCTCATTCTGACTCTTAGAATCCTAGTATTTTTCACCGATAAGCCTCACGGAAGCTTTATCACATATTATAGGTTAAGGTTTATGGGTTGAGATGTAAAATATTTGTAAATTAAAGATTGAACATATATGTTTGTAATCATATATGTTAGAAGAGAATTAATGTTAAAAGTTTGATATCGAACCTATGTTAAATATGTAATAGTGCCAAATATAATAAGTATTCATAAAAATATGAATACTTAATTTAATAAATTAGTTTAACATATACAGTTTAAAAAAAAGCCATGTAAAAATTCGCACATGAAAAGTAAACATAACATAATCATTTTAGAGTACATCAATGACATAACAGATTGACATAACTAAGGTAATTGGAACAATAATATAAGTCAAACTCATCCTATATTAATTTATTGATAAACCGAAGTTCATATCACAAGCAAGTTTCCGTTCGTGTAAGCCAAAGTAAATCAGTCATGTCATACATTCAGATGCGAAGTTTAAACCGCAAACAAATGCCTAAATTAAACTAGGTTCCAAAAAAGTAGTAAAAAACAAATTCACTTACCTCAACCGACATGCACAAGGATCTTCCTAAAGTACGTGAAAGAAGATGATGACGGAGCTACAATGAATAATATAGAAACTGATACAAATTCGATTAAAATACATGCAGATTCATTGTTGACATTATCAAAAATATAAGGAAATGAATGTCATTTCAATACCTGCTAAAGTAGTTCCTATAACCAAGAACAAAATTGTTAATAGCTTGGAAAGTGGGATATATTAAAACAATCATATAAAGCATAATGAGCATAGTTTAGAATACGTGCAAAATTTTGAGAAAAGAACAAATAAAATTGTAGCTCATATTATCTCCTTTGATCAGTAAGAAGCCTAGAAGACTTAAAAAGCTTAGAAGAAGGGATAACAGTGAAGAACCATGAAATTCAAACAAATTGAGCAAGGTACAAGCAATTATGAGATGACAACACTGTTAGGAAGTTGTTCATGATGAAAGAGTATGGAAAATTTTGACAAGATAAATGAAAGAAACATCTTGATGGGTCTTCCTTATAACAACAAGGTTGGAAAAATAATTTATAACCTTATCTAGTCTGGGATGTGGAATCTCTCCATGATCTTTTAAAACTTGATCCTTTTATGTTCATTTGGCTTTAATCACGTTTTGAGATCTTATCAAAGTCTTTAAGAATGGATACCAAGCGAGACATGTATAAGCAAAACACTTTCTTAAACTTGATTGGCTCAGCTTCATATGACACCTTAAAAGTGGCCTTGTCATTTGAATACATGGGTTAGGGTAATATGGTCTCACTAGACTTAAGAAATACATAGATACTATTCCAAATATTGGAGGCCACTGATCTTACATTGCTATATTCAATAGAATAAGAGGTTCTCATCTCATTATTTGAACTACTATTATCATCTATGCTATAATCATAATTTAAAAGGGTAAAGGAAGATTTGAAGCTTAAAAAAGAACACAAACTTTTTTAGCACCTTAACACTAAATCTTCTCAAATAAGCAAGCTGAAAAATAAATCCAACGATGACTTCTTCCTGAAGAATGCAAATAAACATACAAAGGGTAGGTGGTATTTTCTTTATCGACAATTATAAAAAATGATGAAGAGAACCATGTCATGCACCTTATATAGAGGGATGGATGATTGAGATTGACTTGAGTCAACAATTAAGATTAAATGATAATTTGTTCCCTACAGTTAGTTGGAGTTTCTATATATTATGAGGGATAAATGTATTTTATAAGAAATTATACCTAGGAATAATCCTAATGAATCTTTTAAAGTAAGATGAAGATTCTTCTTAAGTCATCAATGTGTCTTATAAAGGGTTAAGGTTAAACATAAGATGGATATCTAAAGGTTAACATTTCTTTTTTGCTTGTTTTTAGCATACATATATTGGTTTATGAATTAATGCTTAAGGAACAATGTTGGATTATTTTGGCCTACCCATTACAGACATATGGTCATATGGTTGATTGATTAAGAGATGATCCTTAAGGAATCTGATGGTTGTCCTGATTAAGTTAAATAGACTTGAATACTAAAAAGTTTTATTTTTGATCAAAGTTTAGAGAAGAAACTTAGGGGAAAACAATATTCCTAATGAGGGTATAGATGGGACTAACCAATTTGGCATGACTCGTCATCCTTCTTTAGGCTTATGGGCCTTAAGTTTACATAAAATGCCTTATTATTTGAAAAGAGTAACTTTAATCAATAAATATTTATTCATATAAGGAGGTAGAGTCCTAATCAAAGTCTAATCAAGTTTAATTAAGATATAATTCATCTACATAATCTAAGTTATAAAAGAGGAGGAATAGTTACCTAGTTTTCATTTTAAAATAGAGATGAAAATTATCATTCTACCCTAAGAAAAGGATGTAAAGGAGGAATAAGGCTATATATTAGAAAACATATGACAAGTCTTAAGTATAATGCTATACTTATCATGAATTTAAGCATTATTCTTAAGAATGCAAAATGATGCTAATTATGATGTAAATACCATAAAATGTTTATTTCAGATTTTGCAATATTTAGTAGGGTACTTAATTAGGGTCTTTAGTATATAAGTATCTTAACGCTTCTTAATGTAGCTTAATTATATAAGTGACAATGATCTTCTTCAATTATTAAATATGACCCCCAAATATGCATGTACGCTCACCCATTAACTCATTCTCTAATACAAATCAACTTCATCTTCACAAATTAACAAAATTTTCTAACATGAGGCATTTCATCAAATACCTAATATGCATCAACAAATCATCCCAACTTCAAAAGCAAATTTGAGAACTTAACTTTTAACACTAACATTTCAACCTAAAATATTCTTACCCATTCATAAAATACTCAAACAACTCAAACAAATTACTCAAGCATACTCAAAAAATTCAAATCAAACCATGCACGTATGGTGGTGGGAGAACACCTCCATGAAATTATTGCAACAATGGTGGGAGAAGACCTACCTCTTCCAACGCATCACCACCGTTTGACAACGCTGATGACAAGGCACTAGAGGAGAACATGCAAACATAGTAGGGAGGAGGAGAAGAGAGAAGGAGAGTCGACGATAGGGGGGAGGGTGGGTGTTAGGAGGGTTACAATGTTAACAAAACGACATCATTTGGTGTTAAACCAAACAACATCATTTTCTTCAAGTTTATAATGTTCAACTGCAAGTAGACAGTGATGTATAGTTTGGAAATTTATTGACGACATTTACATCGCTAAGATTCTGTTGACAAAGTCAAAGCTACATTAATTCGCCATCAATCCCTACCTTATTTACCGACGGTATTGTTTCGTCGTTAATTTATATTTTCTCGTCAATTTTTTCGACGAATAAGTAAAAACCATCAATAATTTGCAACGGTTAGCTTTTCGTCATTATTTTTTCGTCGCTAATTACAATTTTCCTTGTTGTGAGGATTAATAAATTCCTATCCCATATCTATTGCATGTCTTCTATACAAGTTACATAAAGAAACTATGGATCCCTTCTTTCAACATACCTATTCTAGCTTCATCTGGAATGGAATGTTACAAACTAACAACTTCCTAACCCCTCCTTTAAGCTGGAATGAATTAGTGTCTTGGTTCTATCAATCTTCCTTTCATGGTAGTGGAGACTGTATAATCTAAAAATTTTTCCTAGGAAACACCATTTATACTCTCTAGAAAGAAAAAACATGAAAATTTTCAACATCAATTTAAGAACAAACAATTGGCATCGAAGTATCTGGTTATGCCTACAAGGAAGTAACTTCTAGCACAAAAACTTTATTTACTTACAGCCTAAACATGGCCTCACCATGGAACACAATATAAGCTAAGAAATTTACAATGATTCATGCAATATGTCGTTTCAATTATCTATGAATTCAAATTGTTTGATGTATGAAACTCGTGATCTTACCTTTACCTCTTCCATATAAATTTTCAATGTTAAAGTATGAATTATTTACTTAGTAAAGTTGTAAATAGTTTTCTAACTTTTTCTCTTTGGTCTCACATAATCTCTTTGGATCTTTGGTCATTGAAATTTATTTATATTTTCAAAAAAATTTCTCATAAGAAGGCTAACCTGAATATGAACTAAAGAGCTTATAGAAAGATTACAAAGATGACAAAAGTTGAGAGAGATAACCTTGGGCCCCTTAAAAAGATTAGGAGCCATTGTCGTCTTCATCAATATTAAATTGTCTGTGTCTATGAGCAACCTGTTAACATTTGGATTATAAGTGAAAGGATTATTGGTTTCTTAAAGAAATGATAGGTTGGTGGCTCTCTCCATGCTATCTTTTTAATTATCGAGAATCAACTTCGTCGATCTTAAGGAAAAGACACATGTTCAATATAGTAGCACTTTTGTTTAGTTTATAATCTTTATCTAGATCAGTTCCATCACATTGGGTTTCTATTTGCATGCTTTTATACTACCAATGGAAGATTCTTAGCTTAAAGAAATCGTTATGATTTTGAGAAAAAATGTTACTCTTGCATGATACTTAAAAATAGAATTTATTCTGGCAGTTTTGCTTTATAATATTGATGAAGGATTCTTTGCTATAAGATATCTTCATGATTTTGAGAAGAAAATTTGCTCGTGCATGTTACTTTAAAGTATAATTTATTTTGGGAGTTCTTTTTTTAATTCACCTATATTGCATAGCAAAAATATGGAAAGTAGTTACAAGAGTTTGATTAAAGGCTATAAAGGAACGTGTGTATTTAAAATAGGATAATAGCAAGTGATGTTGGGTATTACTATTCATCCTCGAAACTTAATGATGAATCCAATAAGGATCTTAATATGGCTTTACTGGGTTTTTAAGCTTTTGACTAATGATCAACTAAAACGAATCTTAGCTTATCCTTACATTTATAGGGCAAGTCTTCTTAAATGATGTTGCATTAATATATATTACAGTAGGTTATCAAATTGGCTCATATAACGATAGTCAAATTCACTTCCATTTCATCAAATAGGATATCTGACATATATATGAAGGTCTAAATGTATGCCCTACAGCCAATCGGTTGGTTGTAGTTTAATGATAAAATAATCTAAAGCATTCTTTATCTTATACATACTTAGATGTATATGATAAATTCTATGAGAGAAATATACATTGCAAATGGAATTACTATAAGGTTATAGTTATTAGATTCCTATTGTATTCATGTATTACCTCTAAATTATTCCTATTCATTGTTCTATTAGGCCTGGATATTAATAGAGTGTAAAAGACTAGCATACGTTATATTTTTTCTTATGAAGGAAGTACTTAATCTTATAGAATAAAGCATGGAGATACTTAGACAATGAAGTGAGTATTTGTTAGAGAAAAAGTTCATTAAATTAACCCTATTCATTGTTCTATTAGGCCTGGACATTAATAGAGTGTAAAAGACTAGCATACGTTATGTTTGTTCTTATGAAGGAAGTACTTAATCTTATATAATAAAGCATGGAGGTACTTAGACAATGATGTGAGTATTTGTTAGAGAAAAAGTTCATTAAATTAACCCTATATAAGAAATCTATTGGAACATTACTTGTATGTCCACATAAATTCTCATTGTGATGATTGTATATGTGTTCCTTTGATCTGAGATCTTCAAAGTTACGTTATATAGGGATTGCTATGTTTTGATACTTGTTATGACTCGTTCTAGTCATGGATAGCTTAGTTGGTAGTCATTAGATATAACATAAACTATATAGAGATAGTTGAGTTATCCAAATAGGATTTATCATCCTAAAATAATTAAGGAGAATGTAATAGGATTTATCATCCTAAAATAATTAGGGAGAATATTATGTTGTTCTCTATTAGTATTGATTTGGGAAATACTTGGTTAAGGTGGAATGATGCTTTATAAATAGTTTATAAGTGTCATTAATTGAATCAGTAGTGAATAATAGAGAACTAATATGATTGAACTCAAAATAGAGTAGACATTAATTCCATACTATATGTCTAATTGCAACAATGTTTGATGAAATGATTAAATTATATAAAAAATCATGCACAAAAATATTAGTCAAAACCTTTTTGGTGTTCCTAAATATTTGGCAATAATGATGTGCTACTAAATGTCAATCTTGATATATGAATATAAATTGTTTAATTAGTAAATTAAAGATAAATTAAAGGAGTTTAATTTATCTAATTCTATTTATAATTTAAGGTTATAATTTATATACATTGTCAACATATTTGGGAATCTAATGGGTCACACATAAAGAATGAGCTGAACAGAGAAAAGATTTTTTTATTAAGTTGGACTTGATTATAAAGTTTCAAAAAATATTATGATTAAATATGAAATATTTAATAAATAAGAATAAATAAGAGATATTGGATCTCATTTGGGAATAACTAGTATTTAGCACCTGTTTGGTTGGGCTTTTAGAAGCTGGAAAAGCACTTTTTTTCACTGCAAAAGCTATTTTTAAGAAAAATGATTGTTTGGCTGCAAAATTCAAAAACACTTTTAAAATAGAAATAACTTTTTTGGAAGCTAAAATATAGCTTTTTAAGAAGCTTAAATTTGGAACTTTTCAAAAAAGCCCCTCATTTTAGCTTTTTCGGGTAGACTTTAATGTTTATAATTTGCGTCGATTATGTTTATAACATCTGAAGTTTTAAAAGAACTCTCTCTTCTCTCTATCTCTACTATACGATTTGGTTCATTCTCTATTCTCTCTGCCTCTCTGTGATTTGTGCTCGCATGCCTTAACAAACAAGTTCCACTTCTCGTTAGAACCCATCTCCACACTGACCCATATTCAATAACCCTAGTCTTAAAGTCCTATACTTTATCTCCATTTCGTGCCCATAAAGCACGTCTCATTTTCGATCAAATCCGACAACCTACATTACTAAATTTCAAACACTTGATTCGTGGGCTGTCTCAAAATGATCGACCCACCGAAGCAATTGACTTGTACAGTAATCTTATGTATCGTTGAGGAATTTGTGGAGATAATTTGACATTCATCTCTTTGTTCAAGGCTTGTGCTCGTGTTAAGGATGTGTTGCATGGTTAAATGTTTCATGGTCGCGCCTTAAAATTAGGATTTATGTCGTATCTGCTTTGATCCATTTGTATTCGTCTTTGGGTGACTTCGGATTTGCTTTATAGTTGTTTAATGAAATGGCTGAGAGAGACCTGGTTTCTTGGAACTCGTTGATTTGTGGTTTTAGTCAGTGTAATATGTTTAATGAGGTGTTGGGTTTATTTCGTGCAATGTCATAAGCCAATGTAAAAGCTGATGCCGTTACGATGGTTAAAGTGATATTAGCTTGTAGTCACTTAAGTGACTGCGTTTTTGCAGATTATGTAGTTGATTACATTAATGTTAATCATGTGGAGGTTGATATTTAATTAGGCAACACACTGATAGATATTTATGGAAGGCGCGGATTAATGGATTTAGCACAGCAAGTTTTTGAAAATATGCATGAAAGGAACATAGTTTCTTGGAATGCAATGATCACAGGTTTGGCAAAAGCAGGGAATTTAGTTGCAGCAAAGGAACTTTTTGATCAGATGCTTGAAAAGAATGTCATTTCCTGGAGCTCTATGATCACAAGTTATGCTCAAACAAATCAGTTTTCTGATGCAGTAAACCTTTTTCAAGATATGAGGAAGACTAATGTGAAGCCAGATGAGATTACACTAACTAGTGTGCTTTCTGCCTGTAGTCATTTGGGTATACGCAATTTTGGACAAACAGTTCATGACTACATTAACGAGCATGAGATAAGAGTAGATATGCATTTGGTGAATGCTTTAATACATATGTATTGTAATTGTGGAGCTGGTGAGAAAGCATTAGAGATTTTCTATGAAATGAAAGAGAAGGATAATGTTTCTTGGACATCAATCATCACTGGCCTTCCTTTAAATGGTTTTACAGGTCATGCCCTTAAGATTTTCTCAAAAATGTTGAGAGATGGTGTTCATCCAACTCATGGAAGCTCTGTGGGGCTTTTACTAGCGTGTACCCATAGTGAGATGGTAGATCAAGCTATAGATTATTTTGGAAGTATAGAAAAACCTGATATGAAACATTATGGTTGTGTTGTTGAGCTTTTGATATTTATTTTTATATATTTTAATATTTATTTTTAATATTAGTTTTATTTCCTACAAGAAAATGAGACATCTCTTTAAATAATTTTCTATAAGATGGAAGTGATTTTGTCAAACAATTGTAAAGTAAATGTAAACTCATTGTTTAACATACTTTGAATATTATTTATATGCATAAATAATTTTTATTACAAAATAAAGTATAGTTAAAATTAATAAAAATGCTTTTTTATTTTTATGTTGTCAAACAGTCTACTATATGAAGCTCTTTCAAAAAAGTTGTTTTTTTAATTGACACCCAAACAACCAACTAGCTTCTTAGAAAAACTCTTTTGAAAAAAGCTCTACTAAAAAAAGCTCTACTGATAAAAGCTCTATTGATATAAGTCCATCTAAACAGGCACTTAATTAGAATTTTTTGTAATTCTAATTAAAGTTTAATTGAAATTAAATTTTAATTTCAATTAAATTACTAAAATGTTCAAAATCTATTATAATTAGGCTTAAGCTCTAATGGAACTAGCACTTCTGTACTCACCATTTGCAATAGTTGTAGAGTTCTCTCAACTTATTATTTAGATACCATTAGAGGCTGAATATTTATGCTGCTGCAGTGGTTGAGATGAGCTAGTTTCAGAAATGGTTCGGGGAATACAATAAGAATATGATCAAGTTTCGAAATAAGGTAGGAATTAAGATTCTTACTTTATTATGATTTTTTTTGGGTCCTTGACCAGGGTATCTACCGACAAACTCAGTGACTAATCCCCTCGCTAGTTTGTAGGCACCTCACAGGGTGGGACAGCTGGCCCAAGGATTTAAGGCTGCTCCATACCCAAAGCCAAGGATCGAACCCCTGACCTTTGGTTAAGGATGGATGAGTCCCGTCCACTCAACCACACCCCTTGGGTTGCTTTATTATGATTTATGCGTTAATCCTTTTATAAAATTTTAGTGACATTGGCTTTAAGAAAATCAAATGAAAAAGTTTCGTAATTATTTTGCTGTAACTTGAATCGAATCCTAGCCTAATTTTCCAATAGTAGTGTCAGAGTTGACTTTAATTCTATAATGGCAAAAGAGTCACTTTTGACCCTAAGTTTTTCACTAATTGACAAGTGTGACCCAAACATTCCGACATTAACAATTATAACTCTAACATTTGAAAAGTGTTAAATTGTAACCTCACTCTAATGGAAAATTCAAGCCATTATGTTAAGTATCAGGTCAATGTTGACTTGACATTTTTTATTATTTTGTGGGCTCCGTTGTGCCACATGTAGGGATGGCAATGGGTAAGGTTCGATTCGGGTTTTACTCTACCCATATTCATATCTATTTTTTATGACTCAACCCATATTCATATCCATATCCATCGGTTTTTATGATTTACTACTCATATCCAAATCCATTGAGTTGTTCAGGTTTTTGGATATCCATCGGGTTGTATAGCACATAAACATATAACTTCTAAATAGAAAATATAAAGAGTAGATTTTTGCGAACGCTCCAAATCAAAATTACTTTAATAATAATAA
>JANVCQ010000008.1:21696218-21717163 GCA_025531925.1 Erythroxylum plowmanianum
TTGAGTCATGGTAGTAGTAGTGGGTAGTTTTTATTAATGCTTTTGTGACCCATGTTGTCCACTATGTGTAAGCCTTATATAAGGCCTTGTTCTGATGATTTAATTGGTGTGTGTGAGTTAATATCATTTCCTTTTATCTCATTGTTCTCATCTTCTCTGCTCACTCTTTTTTTTATCGTTTATGTTCTAAAATTCTAACAACGGTAATATTAATTAGTAGTGGAAACAACCGATGGGCAAAAGCATCGTTAAAACGACCGGAAGTAAATTTACCAATGTACTTGTTATGTGTAGATCGGTAAATTTACCGACGGATTTGCAGTAGGCAATTGGTAAAATTACCTACCGACATAAGTATTCTATCGGAATATTCACGTACGGTTATATAATACCATCGGTGATATTCCGATAGTTATGGTTCACTGTCGGTAAATTTACCGATGTACTTGTTATGTGTACATCGATAAATCAAGTACATCGGTAAATTTACCAACGGATTTGCAGTAGGCAATTGGTAAAATTACCTACCGACATAAGTATTCTATCGGAATATTCACCTACGGTTATATAATACCGTCGGTGATATTCCGATAGTTATGGTTCACCGTCAGTAAACCATAACTCGAATAATCCTGATGGTTTGCAATATTACTGATAGAACGAAGAGTAACCATTGGTAAATGTATTATATATTACCAACAGTTTATGTGTTCCGTCGGTAAATATAATAGATTTTACAGACGTAATTTTATTTTTCCGTTGGTAAAGTAAATTAAAATTTTTAAAAAAATCCCTACATGTGCTCATAAATGAACCTAGCCTGAAAATCCTTTTACGACGGTTTCTACTACCCACTGCATCAAGATACGTCTGACTCTCATCAACAGCTTATTCGTGTTGAGACTGTCGCTGAATGCTTTCTTGTGTTTGATCCTATTAGGAAGCAATGTTTATATTAATAAGTGATAATTATTAAAAATAATATTAAAGCATTAATTTGATATACATTCAATTCTCTATATCAGCTGTTAACGAATGTCACACCACCATGCTTCTTAATGTGACTGCACAAAAACAGCTAACAAGGTGTAGGCCTCATGCCCATAGACTTTTCCTGCATAAAAATAAAATGTTATATATGAACTAGAATTTATAAAAATTTCAGCAGAGTTTCATTTGTTTTTATAATATTTCTCCCTGTTGAACAAATAAAATAACTCAACACAGTTATATATGGCACCAGACATTTATACCATTATCATTATCCATAATACACATATTTTCATTTCAACATTTTCATCAATTTAAATTGAAATACAGCAGAGTAAAATAATTACAATATAAGTATCAAGTTTAGATAATTACAAGTCTCTCTGCATGCTCGTGGTAGGTAATTGATCATCCTATATGTACAAGAAGACTCTCTACCCCTGGGCCTCTATGTTTGTTAGTCGAATTATGCCTTGAGATGGACATTGCCTCAGGTGATGTCTAATAATCCTGCCAACGACTCTATATTTGCTCCGAAATATAAGACAGTCGTACATCAACCTTGTGTATCGTACCAATAAAATCACGATAATGTGTACGAGCTCACCTCTCCCATACTTTATGTATGATCGCGTCAAAACCAGAATCCCAGAAAATTCTTTCTGAAATAAAAAAATTGATAACTTATAATATAATGATAGTTATCTAATTAACGTATACAAATCAATTAAAAAAGAAAATAAATTTTTATTGTACCTCAAATTTCTGAAAGTAAAATGCCTTTGTAGCCTAAAAGATATTCTTTCACAAATATCCCTCAAGATCAATCCTCTCCATAAATTTAGATGTCATATTTCTAAAACATGGTCTAGACACAATCAACCTAATATAAAAACAAGTAATTTTATACCATTTACAAAATCGAAAAACCTATAACCTAATTAAAAAACATGTAGTGTTTACTGCAATTTCACTTACAACGTATAGTGTTTAATGCGATTTCACTTACAAATTATTAACAATTGTTATGTACTTTCTTCCATCAGGTCTCTTAGCTTCAGGCTGGTGATCGTCTCCTTCATCTAATAAAGGGGTAGTGGATGATGCATAAGTTGGGAATAGTGTAGCATGACGAGCAGTAGGTGATGCCTCATCTACAACTGTAGGCCCTGGATGGGGAGGAGGTGATTCAATTGCAACTGCAGACTGTGACGGTCCACCTTCACAGTAAGTACCCCCAAACATGCATTTGAACCTGGGCTGCATTACTTCCTACTGTCTCTTTGGTGCTATATTTTTACCTGAAATTCATTGTTTTTTTAATTTTCAAGAAATATAAGAATTTGAATTCAATATTTTACACAATATATGGAAAAGGAAATAAGGTGATTTGTTGAATATCATATTCAAGTACAAACTTGGAAATAAAAGGTTAACAATTATTAAAGTCATAGAACGAGAACAATACCATCCCACATTCAATATGACTCAAGTTGACCCTTAACTAATAGGGAGATTATTAGACAAATTCTTATACATATAACAATAAATCAACTTTAAAGCTAAGTCTAGTGTATTGCATCGATAAATCACAATGACATAATTATTTTCTTGAATTCCATGTGACATGAGAATCAGTAAAGGTAAATGAGTCCCCGATGTCTGGATTCTTTAGAAGGGTCCTGGTATGTTCAAACGAACACCTTGCAACAACATTTTCGCTATAGCTAAACTTGTAGAGGATACAATGAATGAGTCGCTAGATTTAGTATGGAAGACTAACTCTCCAGATGAACTATCAGTACGAAGCGGTTTACCTAAAACATAATCAGTATAGAACTTAGATAATGTCAGATTAGAAAACCGTTAAACGAACCAAAATTGGATATTAATGCATCATGAATGTCCAAACGAGGTTTGTGGAATTGACGAATTTTCTAAAAGAACTGATCTCCCTAATCCTTTATAGACCGTTGTGACGTTGCTACTACCTCTTACGTAGATATGTCATCTTCGAGATTCAAGAAAGTTTAAAACAACATATAGTATAGGCCATCAAATGTGAATATATATAATAGCTTCATAAAGGAAATGAGATGTACATAATAAGGAAAGTGACATTGTCCAGATGATACTAAACATCTTGAAGTAGAAGATGGGCCATGGAAGGCAAACTATCATTAGTGTATGAATTGGAGATTTTTCCTGCATTTTTATTCCTTTGGTTAGGACAATTTTGCTATATTCCTCCTAACGGAGTGAATTACTACCATCCAGAACTAGTCACTATATTGACATTCCTTGATTAAGATTTTGAATTAAATACTTTACATAATATATTGAAAAGGAAATAATTGATTTGTTGAATAAAATACTCAATTACAAATACAAATTAATCGTTATCATAACTTAATTATAAATTATAATCATCTTCTTTTTCAGAAGAATAAGAATCACATTTTGGCTCCTCTTCAGATTTCTGGCCTTTAGCATCCTCTCCAGATGAAATTTTAACATATTCGATAGATAGATCATTCAAAGGTTTATTATTGTCATATGTGATAGATGCATTTATAAGATAAACATCTTCTTAAAACGCTTCATTTTCAATTCTCTGCTCTCTTTTTTCATGTGATTCAAAAATACCTCTAGGTTTAACTTTACAAACCGCCAACTAATATGATTTATCTCGTCTTAAGCTTAGAAAAGGGACATAATATATCTGTTTCGCTTGCATTGCCAACACGAAAGGTTCAAATTGTCTCAATCTTCTTCAATTGTTGATTTCAACTATATTATATCAGCTGTGCACTTTTGTTCCAATATTTGGAGTCAGGTCATACCAGTTATATTTAAATATCACACATCGCTTCATTGGCAATGCAGGGTACTCAAACTTCAAATATTTCAATAATTTTACCATAGTAATCCATCAATTCTCCCTGTATGCAAACTCCACTATTTATTATTGTCAAGCTATAACCATGATACTCTGTATGATATTTGTATCAATTAATGAAATAAACAGAATACAAATTGACAATTCGTAGAGGTCTTTTTGCAAAATCACAAATAAACTTGTTCTTTTTTGCATTTTTTAAGGCCTGTATAAAAGAAATTATCATATTAAAGAGTATAATGTCATTTCAACACTTAAATCTTATAATTCAATTATAAGAATATTTGTAAGTGAAAACTTACATATCTCTCGAACTATCGAGGAAAGTATCTTCCAACTTCTTTATTTATATCATCCTGTGTGTTGCCCAACATTATCTCATGTAGCAATGCCTCATATAATCTTAATACATTATTATGTATTTCAGTTATGAACAACAAAAAATTTGAAAATCAAAATAATCATGTTCAACTTACTGTATAAAAGGTTGAACCTTTTAACAGTTCAATAAAATGTAACCATGCATAGCCTCAATTTCTTCCTTTGTAAACATTCTTTGTGTTGCACGTCTACATGTTCGTCCAGGATATGTGAAAGTGGATAAGTTACCATTAGCATCACTCGTTCCTCCGTCATCATCATTACGAGGAACTTTTCTTTCTCTTGTGTGAACTTGGAGCTCAAAATAATATGAACAAAATGTACTAGCTTCCTTCACTAAATAAGCATTACATATCCAACCTTGAACTCTAGCCTTGTTTTTGACGTTTTTCTTCAAGTGATGTAAATACCTATATTAGAGAATATGATTATTACAATTTACTAGTTAAAACATGTTATTGCTTCGAGTATAATAATTTGAATTTGAATTACCTCTCAAACGGATACATCCATTGATATTGAACTAGACCGGCTAGCTTTGCCTCATGTGCTAAATGCACAGGTAGATGCTCTATATTGTCGAAGAAACTTGGAGGGAAAATCCCTTCTAACTTGCGCAAAATTACTGGAATTTTCCTTTCTAGTTTTTCCACTTCAACCAACTTGATTTCAGATGATGTTAAACTTTTGAAAAACAAACTTAATTCCGTTTTTACTTGCCAAAACTTATTCGATAGCAACTCCCAAAATGCAATTGGAATTAGCCTTTGCATAAATGTATGACAATCATAACTTTTTATCCCAAATAATCTGTACTTCTACAAGTCCACACATCTTGCCAAGTGTGAAACATTACCATCGGGAAACTTTAGACTTTTCAACCATTCACACAATATTTCCTTTTGGTATTTGTCCAAAGTGTAACATGCTTTCAGATATTTATCAGTGCAAACATCTTTATGTAACTCATTCCTTATACAAAAAAGTTACAAATTAGCTCGTGATTTTGCATTGTCTTTTATCCTCCCTTCAATGTTCATTATGGTATATTACAAATTGTCAAAAATATTTGTTTTAATATGCATCACATGTAGATTATGACGTATCAAATTAGTTTTCTAATATGGCAAATCCTAAAAGATGCTTCGTTTTCTCTAACAAAAGTTTTTACTAATGCTTGTATTTACTTCATCAGCTTCAAATTCTGTAAATTTTAGTAAGCCTAATTCTTCAACCTCTTGCAAAATCTCTTCACTAGCTTTGTAAGGAGGAGGAGGTGCTCTTACCAGCCTATTCTCAATGAAATTTTGTTTATCGCGTCTAAATGGATGATCTGGAGGAAGAAATTTTCTGTGATTATCAAACCAACATATTTTGCCCTCTATTGGAAGATAAAACGCATCAGAATCATTGCCATAATAAGGATAAGTCAATTTTCCAATTGTGCTCCATCCAAACAACATGGAATATGTTGAAAAATCATTAATGGTCCATATCAAAGTTACTCTTAACACACTGTTTCAGAGACACATCATATGTCTGAACACCATATTCCCAAAGATGTTACAATTCAGATATCAATGAGTGTAAGAATACATTAGTTTTATGCTTCAGATTTGTAGGCCCTGGCACAATCACTGTCAAGAACATATATGCGTCTTTCATACACATCCATGGAGGCAACTTATAAGGAGTAGTTATGATTGACCATGATGAATATTGCTGGCCGAATTGACCAAAAGGTTGGAATCCATTCGTCGATAATCCTAACCTAACATTTCAACTTTCAACTGCAAACTCAAGATAGGCATCATTGAAATGTTTCCATGTCAGTGCATTTGATGGATGACTCATTATTTCATCTTCATGCTCATGTTCATTATGCCATCTCATGTGAGATAGTAACATCAGAAGCATATAGTCTTTGAAGTCTCAGAGTTAGCGAGAAATAATACATCCGCTTCCAGGATACTAATTACTGTTTCATATAATGCTTTCTAGGCTTGAACCTAGATTGGTCACAAAATTTGCACTCTTATAATTCCACATCATCTCCCTAATACAACATACATCCCAATTTGCAATAATCAATCTTTTCAATAGGCAAACCAAGACCCCTAATAAGTTTCTTTATATTGTAAAAACTATCAACCATTGTATGATCAGGAGACAATGGTTCATTATACCATTCAAGAATTTTATCAAAACTACAATTCAAAATACGCCTTTTAGACTTTATGTTCAATATTTGAGCAATTGAAGACAATTGGGTCATTGTCTTACAATTTGGCCATAATTTTTGGTCAGCTGACTGTAGTAAGTTAAAAAACTGTTTTGCATGTAGGTTAGGTTCTTCTTCAAGATTTTCTCTATTTTCCTTAAAGGTATAACTTGTTGCATCACAAACCATTTGCATGTATAGATTTTCAATTCCATCCACTTAATTTGTTTTAAATCCAATCCCTTCTTGAAACTCATTTAAGTTGACAGACGATTATGCTTGATTACCCCTTGAGGTGCTACAAATCAAAGGTTCCCTATGTCATGTCCATTCAAAATAATCGAGGACATACCCTTTTCTCAGCAAATGCCCATTAACTTCATCAATAAGAAGGAAACATTTGTGTTTGTACTTTTACATGGGCATCTGATCTTTGGCCTATCCATATATGCAGGTTGAGAACATGCATAATGAATAAAAGCTTTAACTCCCTCAACAAATTCAAGATTAATGAAACTATTAGGTGTTAATCGTCTATACATCCAAGATCTATCAACATTACTCATTTCTGGAAAACTGTTAATTTAAAACAGTGAATCCATAGTTAGTATCATTTATGTTCGCCAAAGATTACAAAACATCTAAGATAAGACTTGTGAATTAAGAGAACAAGTTCTCATTATGATTCCTAGGCTCCTGGTATTTTCCATTGATAAGCCTCACGAAAGCTCCATCACGAGGGTTAAGGTTTATGGGTTGAGATCTAAAATGTTTTCAAACTGAAGATGGAACATATATGTTTGTAACCATATATGTTAAAAGAGAATTAATGTTAAAAGTTTGATATTTAACCTATATTAAATATATACTAGTGCCAATTATAATAAGTATTCATAAAAATATGAATACTTATTTTAATAAATTAGTTTAACATATACAATTTTTAAAAACAGTCATGTAAAAATTCACACGTGAAAAGTAAACAGAGCATAATCATTTCAGAGAGCATTAATGAAATAACGAATTGACATAATTAAGGTAACTAGAACAATAATATAAGTCAAACGCATCCTATATTAATTCATTGATAAATCGAAGTTTATACCACAAACAAGTTTCAGTTCGTGCAGGTCAAATTAAATTAGCCCTATAATATGTTTAGATGGGAAGTTCAAACTGCAAACAAATACTCAAATTAAACCAAGTTCAAAAAATGAAGTAAAAAACAAAATTACTTACCTCAACTGACACGCAAAAGGATCTTCTTAAAGTACGTGAAAGAAGATGATGACAGAGCTAGAATGAAAAATATAGAAATTGTACAAATTCGATTAAAATGTGTGCAAATTCATTGTTGACGTTGTCAAAAATATAAGGAAATGAATGTCATTTGAATACCTGCTAAAGCTTCTCTTCAATCTCATGCGAAATAGAAATACTTCCAATAAATGAGTTCCTACAACTAAGAACAAAATTGTTCACAGTTTAGAAAGTGGGATATATTAAAACAATCATATAAAATGTATTGAGCACAATTTAGAAAACGTGAAAAATTTTGACCAAAGACTAAAAATTATAGCTCATATTACCTCCTTTGATCAATAAGAAGCCTAGAAGACCTAAAAAGCCTAAAAGAAGGGATAACTGTGAAGAACCATGAAATTCAAACATATTGAGCAAGGTAGGAGCAATTATGAGATGACAACATTGTTAGGAAGTTGTTCGTGATGAAAGAGTATGCAAAAATAAAGATTAACCTTTGAGGCAACTTGAAATTGTTAAAGTAATTATATATTAATTTTATTTACACTCATTTCAAATATTTTTAAAATTTTCAAATTATTAATTACGAATTATTCATGTAAAATGCAATGAAAAAAAGAAAGGCCACTGAAAATAAAAGTATCTACATCTAGTATTGGTAAATGTCTAATTAGAAGACGTAGACAATTAGGATCCATAAAGTCAAACATTGCATCATTTAAATAAAGGAGAAAGGAGTAAGCTAATGAATATTTACCTTTATTTCCTAATTAAAATTTTTAATATTATAATTATTCACATTTCTACAAACAAATAAAGGATATTAATAACATTTACAAAAGTTACCGAGTACATTTATTTTGTGGTTTTTCACTTAACGTATTGGTTCCTACATTGTCCCTGTATTTGGAAACATGATACCATGAATCATTCCAACTCAAAATTACTACAGTAAGTACTAACTACACTAAGTACCAAAGTATAATAAAAAAATCAAAATACAAGTTAAATACAATCAAAATTATGCTAAGAACATAAGGATAATGGAAAAGAAAGAGTTTTCATAATAAGATACAGGGAACTATATTACTAAGCCTAATGGGAGTTTGAAGTTTGAAGTCATGCATTTTACAGGCAATTCAGTTTTTATTTAGAATCAACATACCATCATTGTAGAATTTAACGATTAACAAGAATTCCATTAAGCATGCAATGAATTATATATTATAGTGAACTCATACTACAAACATGATTATTATTTAAAGGGTTATAAATATTCTATAGAACTCATTAGTGGTGAACAATTTTGACAAGATAAATGAAAGAAACATCTTGATGGGTTTTCCTTATAACAATAAAGTTAGAAAAATGTGTCCCTTGGTGAAACTTATAAGAGAGAAACTAACCATTTTATATTAATAAAGTAGATGCATATAAATTTAGATGAAGTGATTTCAGTTAGACAGAAATAAAGGAGAATAATAATACTGTTACCATGTGTTTAAGTTTTAGTAAGGGTGTTGACAACATTATATTTACATGTCGAACCCACAAAATGATAAAAATTCCATGTTCAGTGGAGATTCATAATAAAGTAAACAATAACAATGTTTCAATAAGGCAAGCTTATAGCACAAATATAACTTTTCCAATGGTCAATTATATAATAAGGTAGAAAGAACTACTATATATTTTGGTTCCAATGATGATGACAATGCATATTTCTTAAGAAAGCTTATGTCTAGTTATAAATTGCTAATGGATCAACTGTATTTTGGAAGTATATCCAATTAATTTATATAAGTGGTAGATCGCTACCTATATGATGAGTAATTAATATGATATTTTAAGGAAAACAACATAAAGAAAAAGGTAAAGCAAACACATCAGAATAGGAGTGGGCATTGCTTCAATAAGGGAAGATACTCAAAACATGCTAAGAAGACTTAATTAATAAATATAATCAAAATGAAGTGTAAAAATATTTCTATATAAGATCCTTAATACTTGTTACATTCTCTCTAGGTTATAATAGAAATATATAAATTATAAGTGCTTCATGCCTGCATCTGAATGAAAAGGAATATTATTTCACAATCCTTAGAAGTATTGAAAGTTTTAGAACCATTCTTGTTGCAAGCTTTCAAATAGAAATATTAGCATTGAATCCAATGCACTAAAATGCAACATCTTTCTAATAAATATATCTTAATTTATAGACTAAAAATGTGTTTGGTTACAAAGAAATAGTGAATTTAGCTAAATATAACCAGATTCTTCAATGCTCAAATCAACATTTACTCACTAGTATCCCAAAGTAAACAAATTCTACAACTAATTTCACATAATAAAACTTAAATCAATAACCATAAGCTCATAGTCAAAATTTATTGAGCCAAGTTCTAAATAAGAGTAAGAGAGAAGATGAGAGAAGATTAACTTTGTTGGAGTTCTAGAAGCTTCATTAAGAACTATCGTAAGCTAATACAGTGTGAGGAAACAAAATCAAACAAAGATGATAAGAAATTGGTGATACCAATTAACAAAGTCATGTGATGGTTAATGAAGCAAAACAAAGAAATAGATCCAACAACCTAAAATGACAAAATTAGCGAAAGTTTAAAGATCAAAACATATATAACAAAAGGGTTAACTACACATTCTATATTCTTTAATCAACAAATTCCTTCATTCAAAGCCTTATTCATTGACTTTTAACCATCATCATCTCCCTCAAAGATGCATGTAGGCTCACATATTAACTCATTTGTCTTAACAAATCAACTTCATCTTCACACATTAACAAAATTTTCAAACAAGAGGCATTTCATCAAATACCTAATATCATCAACAAATCATCCCAACTTTATAAGAAAATTTGAAAACTGAACCTTCTAACACTAACATTTCAATCTTAAATGTTCTTATCCATTCACAAAATACTCAAACATATGAAACAAAATACTTAAACATACTTAAAAATACTCAAATAAACCACGGTGAAATGTTATACCTCCACCAAAATGCAACAATGGTGGGAGAAGACGACGAACTTCTAATGCAGCACCACTTGACGACAACGCTGATGACAAACCATCGACGGGCGAGGAGAAATTGCCAAAGGAGAAGATGCAGCAAGGAGGAGGAGAAGAAAGAAGGAGAGCCAATGGTGGGGGGTGGGGACGGAGGATCTTCGGGTTTGTTTTAAGCTTACCCAAACGACGTTGTTTTCTTTAAGTTAATAACGTTCAACTACAAGCATTCGACGACGTGTAGGTTAGAAATTTACTGATTGTTCGTGAATTGCAAGTGCACGGTTATAGAAGTGAGTAATAAATCGGTAAGAATCGAGTCGTGTCCAAAGGGATTATGAGAAAGTTTAATTCTACACTAGCTAACGGTGTTTGGAATCGGGTTGGGTGAATTTTTGGAATTTAAAAGCAACGTAAAGAATTATTAAAAGCTCAAATGAATTTCTAAGCAACTACCCAATTTAATGCAACTAAAATAACTATGAATATGACAAATCTATGAAATAACTAATGGCTTTCTCTTAGGGAATCATATTTTTGTCGACCTTAATATTGAATTAGCTATCGTCCACAAATGAAAAATCCTAACCTTGTATGTGAATTTTAAGAGTAATTAATCCCCTTCTCTCAAAAGTGAATTAATAAATCCACTCTAGACATCACTTAGTAATCCCTTACTTAAGTTCTTCCTAGAGTTTCTTAAGTTTCAAACCCAAACCTTCTATTTTCACTTTATAAGTTTTTTAAGTCTCTCAACTCACAAGAAAATCCTAGCTGAAATTCCTTGAATCTTCTAACAAAATCATCTTTTTTCGAAGGTGAATTTATACTAAGAAAACTTCCAATGATCCAAAGTAAGAACAAATAAACTTAAGGAAAATCAATAAGTATATGAATATTCAGTTATGAATTCCAGCAGTGTTTAATGTTAAAGCATCACTAAAATATCAAATCCCTAAGAGAAATTAAGGTTTTAGCCACAAATCATCATGCCAAGCAATCTAAGAGCATAAACCCTAGATAAACTCATGAAGGAATCAAATAAAAATGAAGAGCACGACTCCAAACTATAGCAAAATAATGTGCTCTCCCCTCTCCTTACGTGGCTGCTTTGTTCTTCAGTGGGGGCTGTCTCGTTGGTATGAAGGCAAGCTACTTTCGTTGATATGAATGAAGGATCCGTTGAAGTGGGGGCTACTGCGTTTGGTAGTGAATGGAGGCTGAGTTGTCTTTCAGTTGATGTGTGGAGTCTGCATTTTGTGTGAGTCATGGATGTTGCGTGCATACGTGCTGGTGAGGCTGGCTGCGTGCGTGAATGGAGTGGAGTGTGTGTTGTTGCCGATGGAGGCTACTGTATTGTTGTAGGTTGTGTCTTGTGCGTAGAGTGGAGCTATTGCGTGTTAAAGGTTGTGTCCGTGAGTGGGGTGAGTGAAGATTGCTCCTTTTCCTGGTGGAGGTTTCTTTTTTTAGTGAATGGAGGCTGCCCTGTTTTTCAATCTTGTCCGTGGAGGCTACGTGGAAGTAGGAGTTGTGTTGTCTTTTTTTTCTCTCGTAAAACTACGCTAAACCATCTTTTATTTTTGTAAAACGCAGGGATGTGCTGCATTTTCTTTTCTTTACAAAACACACTAAACCTTCCTCATTTTTGCCCTTTGTTATGTAGGTTTTTTTTAAATCTTTTCTTAAAAACCAGAACCGAACCCTCTTTTCTTTTCCTGGTTGTGTTGCGTGTCTTCTCTAATTTAGCCACTTTTGACTTAAATTCAATATAAAAATAGTAATTTAGCAAATATCTACCCAAAGCACTACACAATTGACCCAAATTAATGCATCAAATAATAGCCTATCAATATCTCTATTATTCCGCCATCAATTCTCGCCTTAATTGCCGATGACATTGTTCCATTACAAAATTAAATTTTCACATCAACTTTTTTGATGAACAAATAAAAACTATCAGTAATTTGCAACGGCTTGTTTTCCATCGTTATTTTTCCGTCGCCAATTCCTTTTTTCCGTGTAGTGCCTAGAGATTTTGACGATGACATCAAAGACGAAACCAAGAGGAAGTACTAATGAAAATCTATCCACACGGAGCTTGGGGTGACCAAGTTAAGTTTGACTTTGTAGTGAAAGAGTGGAATAGAACATAGAGAAATTAGGTGAGAATGAGAAGAGACAAGAGAGTGTTTGTTTCACTATTTGAGATTCCGTTGGTTTATGGTTCGGAAGTCAACAGAAATGAAGCTAAGTGCTAAAGTATTTTAACTGAAGATACAACAAATATTAACATGGTCCACATTTTGATGTGATTAAATTAAAAGGTTTATGATTTTATGATAACTTTTTTTCTTCTTTACATATATCAATTTCTGGTAATAAAAAATCTTTTTCTTGATCTATTTTAGGATTCTCATGTATTTTTACTCACTATCACAGAATGCATGTTTAATGATTTATTGGTAAAACGTAAATCTCTGTACTTTCTTTGAACTTATACAAAACATTAGATGTTCTAAAATATGTAAAGACATATCAAAATCCATAAATAATGTTAACCAAAGTAAGCTTCAATCTAATTCTAATTATATTTGACCAAACTCATTCATTTTAGAAAATGTGACATAATTTTCATTCTCATGTCTTTTTATACCAATGTTTTGA
This sequence comes from Erythroxylum plowmanianum, assembly GCA_025531925.1. Classification (NCBI taxonomy): domain Eukaryota; kingdom Viridiplantae; phylum Streptophyta; class Magnoliopsida; order Malpighiales; family Erythroxylaceae; genus Erythroxylum; species Erythroxylum plowmanianum. The sequence continues at coordinate 21,709,669 of JANVCQ010000008.1, forward strand.
TTCTAATTTTAATTCTAACTCTAACATTTAAACAAATCTTTGTATATAAAAAGAGTGTATAATAAAAACAAAGAGGAATGTACAAAATGGTTGGATGTCAAATGATTTTTTAGAGGTGTTTGGCTTCCATTTTTTAATTTTATTTTTTATTTCTATATTTTGGTTTCTTATTTTTATTTTAAAAAACTATTTAATTGAGATTTTAAATAAAACTAAAACTCAATTTTTTAGTTTTATTATCTTATTTTCTTTTATTACTACTATACATATACATATTAAATTATAATTTAATTCATTTCTCACCACATCAAATTATGCTATTAAATTAATTAATGATTAGTATTTAATATAGTTAAAGAAATTTAAAAATTAATTTTATATAATGAACATATAATATAAAATATAAAAATTACTTTAACTCATTATAGATAATTTAAAATATAATATTGGCATCACTTAAGAAAAAGAAATATCAATTAATCATATTGTTCTTATAAAGTTTTTTAACAATATAACAATATAATTAGTAGGACTTATATTTTTATCACTAAAATATTGAATGGGATCTCCTCAGTTTAATAATCTCCTACTTTTCAATAATGACAAAATATTTGTGATATTAGAGAGCAATAATATGATAAAGCATACAAGCCATTACATATCAAGATAATGATTAAATTCCCCTTAATTCATAAATAAAAAATGATTCAATATCATGAACAAAATAGATAATCAATATCACAATATCAAGAACATAATAGATAATCAATATCAAGTAGCTGAAATATCAATAACAAAAGAGATGTTTAATATCAAGTAGAAGAAATATACATATATAAAACAGGTTTCAAAAAGTCATCACATTTATAACAATCACACTTCCCTGAAATCTAATATCACCAAATTACATTCCCTCTTTTTGAAAACATCAAAAATAAATTTTTTGAAGGAGGAAAATGTCAACAAACCTTAAGCTTACGACGACATGTGAAGAGAAACGGAGTGTGAAGAAAACCTAGGAAATAAAACATGATGACTACTGTTGGGAGAACATTTTAATTTAGGGCTTAGGACAATGTCTCTAGGCTGATAGCCCAGTCCATTTACCTTAATCTAACCCCATTACTTCTGACCCACATTCTTTTTTTTACTTATTATTTTATTCTAGTAGTGAATCTTTTCTATTACAATCAAATGATATATTATAACAAATTGTAAACAGAACAACCTATATAAAGGGTTGGGATTCATTTAATAAAAGCTGAGCCAATATTATCTTTTATTACTTCTCTTATCATGGCATCAGAGCATTGAGTAGCTCGATACTCCTCTCTCTGCTGGCCCCATCCACAAAGATAAGATCCTTTGTTCTTGTAATGGGAAAGATGCAATACAATGATCTTATCATTATTATTAAGATTTGTAACAGATTCAATCGCACAAAATGTAATCTGGTTTGACTAGGCAGTTGAAGTTTGGAAAGATTTGGAAGGAAGGTTTTTGCAAACATATTCCTTTAGAATATTTGATCTCCAAGAAGAAATATATAGTCACAAAGAAGAAATATATAGTCACAAAGAAGAAATATATAGTCACAAACTATTACACACATCTTAAAATGCTATGGGATGAATTACTTCACTTAAGACCTTTGCCTAAATGCAAATGTGAGCCTCAATGCAACTGTGATGTTTTAACTACATTCAAAAATTATCAAGAAGGGGATTGTGTTATCAGATTTTCAAAGGGGTTAAATGATTCTTACACCACTGTCAAGTCTTATATTATGCTTATGGACCTTTTACCTGACATCAAAAGAGCTTTTGCTATGGTAGCATAGCATGAAAGGCAATTAAACACCCAAGAGACTTTATCTTCACGAATCATTGAACCACAAGCATTCTTTAGGAAAACTGGCACCAAAAGAACTTACCAACAGAACAGAAAACCCATTTGTACCTTCTATGGGAACATCGGTCATGTGGAAAATAAATGTTATAAAAAAACATGGTTTCCCCTTAAATTTTTCAATGTCAGACCATTTTATCCGAGCAAAGACAACAATTAGAACAAATTCAAGGTAATCAATCAAGTTGAGAGTTACTAGGACTGCCTTTCCTCAGACATTGAAAATTCTTCACTCTCCAAAGAGTTAGGACAAGACAATACAAACTTCAGCTACACTTCGAATCAGTACTCACAACCGATGCAAATTCTACACAAAGAAGGAGAAACCAAAGGAAAAACATTAGTAGGCACACCCCAGATCAATTCACTTTTCATTGATAAAAAAGGTGAATCCAAACCTCACATGCTTTCTACTTTATGGTCATCCATATGGATCCTCGATTTTGGCACCATTGACCACATCATTTGTTCCTTAGATTTCTTCTCAGTGACAAAACAGTGGATTGCTTGACTGTCAGATTGCCAGAAACTTTGTCCCTATCACACACATTGGAATAGTCAATATTTCTTCAATTACTCTTACCAATGAGCTTTTTCTGCCTATATTTTCATTGAACTTAATTTCAATCAGCAAGCTTACTAGTTCTTATCCATGTCAACTGATCTTTACACCTCATTCATATGAAATTTAGGAAACCAAACCTATGAAGATGATTGGTTTTGATAAACAAGTCAACAAACTCTATCACCTATCTGCATCATTCCCAAATCACTCCTCACTTCTCTACCATGTTTCCTCACCTCAAGAAAATTTATGGCACAAAAGACTAGGGCATATTTATTGGACCTCGCTTCTGGAGCTCAACATTTGGAACCATAAAACGTGAGCTTATACTAATGAAATATCCTTAACCATCATTATTCATCCTCATTTCATCTTCATTCTCTGATACCATAAGTATCGGGCCCCATTTTCGAATCATTCTTATAAGCTTCTAATGAATACCCCATTTCCATCTAGAAATTGAAAGTCTTAGGGACTAACTTAAAATTCTAATCCTTCAGATAATTGGAAGCTTCATGTCTCTAATTTATTTACAAACAAAAATCATTTCATTCGGAGCTCTACAAATCAAGATACCACTAAAATACCAAAATATGTTCAGTAAAATATTCAATTCATACTCTTCCATCTGATACCCTTGATTTGATTCAATCAATCATTTTTCAATTCAGTATCAAATGTTATAAACTTTTATGGAGAGATAGGAGAATGTGTTAGGAATCTATTGGTTTAAGAATCACTTCGTTTGGAGGTCGGATAACAAAGTTATGGTTGAAGAAATCAAACAAGGTTCCGTCCTTAATCATATTGAACCTGTTTCGGGACAAATGGCATAACTTGCTCTAGAGATATCAGATCAAGGTCATTATTGAAGGGTTCAAAAGAGGATTTCAATGTTTATGAAGATTTGAAGTGATATTTTGTCATCTAAAGGGTCAAAATTGGACCAAACAATACAAGATGAATAGTACCCAGAAGAAGGTTATGAATAGTACACAGAAGATGTCTTACAATTGGCATAACTTTCCCTAGAGATATCGGATCAAGGTCATTCTTGATGGTTTGAAAGAAGAATTCAAGATATACAACTTTTATGAAGAAATTGAAGTGAGATTTTATCATCTAAAGGGTCAAAACTGGACTAGACAATACAAGTTGAACAGTGACCAGAAGAAGTTTCAGTCTGAGACCTATTTGAAATAATTAACATAACTTTCTCTAGAGATATCGAATTAAGATATTCTTTAGATGGTTTGAAATAGTGCTTCAAGATCTAAAACTTTCATGAAGACCTTGAAGATAGATTCTATCATCTATAGGATCAAAAATGGACTAGAAAGTGTAAGATAAATATTGCATAGAAGATACACGTCATCACCAGACGATACAATCTATACTCCTGAGCATCTTCCCTTATAAGGACCATAAATTTCGACTCCAATGTTAAAAACTTTCATACTATATACCGTTGGAAAGATAAAAAGATAAGATACAACTTTATAGAAGACAACTTTGTCTAATTCAACCTAAATTAATCTAGATTTTGCCTCAAAGTCATAATATGAATTTTTCCCCTATGAAAGACTTGAAATTTTGCACTGTGCAGACTTAAAATGTCCTGAACATAACCATTCAGCTACCAAAATGACTTCATTAAAGTCTCAAATCTCAACTCATTTGTCTCATCACCTTCAACTACATCTGATCAGTCATAAATTCTTATCTTCCTTTCCATAACACCTCACTTATATATCAACAATTCACATTCAAAAACCATTTGCTCATGCTGATAATCATCTCAATATCATCCATACACAATTTATATTTCCTTAACATCAAAAGAATAAAGTTTTACAAATCTTTAATGGTATTTCAAGCCACAATACATCATCATCTCAAAATCTCAAGTTACAAAAGATTCTTGAACGAATAAACTTGAAATGCGATTAAAACATCGTGCTTTCCCAAAACCAACTCAAAATACAAAATAAGTAAATTTGGAGTAATTCCCTTTGGCTCTTGAGCACTTGATCTCTTAACTATTACCTGAAGATGTGATGAAAAAGGGGGTGAGCTTGAAAGCTTGTGGGTAACAAGTTTATAGGGAGAATAAACAAAATCTTTGAAAACATTCACTTGTCGTAGAAAATTCTCATTGAGTTCATAAAACACGTGTTTCTCAAATTCTTATCATGTAGTCAAATTATCAAACTACAAAATATGAATGCATCAAACTTGTTCACATATCATAAGCACATAAGCACATCAGAATGGTTGGGAGGTCCATAAACAGAACGTACTACACATTTCCCATAAGGTTCCTGTGTAGCCGTGAACAAAACGTATTACTGCAATCTCACATAATGGTCTTGCGTAGCCATGAAGTTATGAGAGTCTATGAAGGAGCTCCATGCCACTAGCGGGCAGGTGGGAGAAGCCTTTAGTCAAAGTGCACTTGACAACATAATGGACAAAACCAAACCCACATAACATGTATTTCAATCTTGTAAACATATTGCCCAAATTGGCACTTTTCCGAAACTTGATTTTTTTCATAAACATGAGATATTTCAAAAACATGATTTCATAGACATGTTATCTTTTCAAAAATCACTTTTAAAGTCTTTTCATAAATCATCACACAATTTATATAATAGCATATTGAAATTTCTTAAATCATTCAAAAGCAATAAATGCAACACTTATGATGTAATTGAAACTCATTAAACTTCTTTGATTCAAAGAAAACATTTAGACGCTTATTTACTCTATTATAAACATATACCCACCTTGGTTTTCTTGCTTAAATACTTGCTCAAAATGTCTCTTCTTTTGCTTCCCTTACCTTTATTGATAACAAGAATCTTACTCAATAGGGTTTTTCAAATCTCACAAAGTAAATTCACTAAAATTGGTTCTATAATACTTAAACGCATGCATTTTCTAAACTCCATGACCTAAAATCCTTCCAAAAGTCCACAAAATATAAAATGATCTTACCTTGATTCTTCACCAAATAAAGAGATCTTTGGCACAAATAGAAGCTCTTCTCTTCCTCTACCTTTTTCCCTTCTTGAACAATCACAAAATCTCTCTTGAAGGCTAAGAAAATTGAAACCCTAGCTCGTTTCCTCTTCTTTCTCTCCTTCTCTTCTTCTCTTCATATTTCTCTCTCTTCTTCATGACACTCTCTCTTTTTCCTCTTCAATTCACATTTTTTCCTTTCTTAATATAGCAAGCCAATATTTCTTCTTCCATTTCTACCCTTAATGAGTCCAAAAAGTCCATTTTATCATTCCTTATAGGCTTATGTTCTTTTAACCTTAAGTGTCTTATCAAAAATATCCTTGAATATTCTTATAACCTTAACACCTTAATTCCACTTACCCATTCAATAAATCCTACTAACTTTGACATAATTAAATAATTACAAAAATTTAATCTATCATAACCTCGAAATTATCTAAATCATGTTCATTCATCAAGTAAAAATTTTGGGGGCTAACATTTCTCCTCCTCTTAAAAGAATTTCATCCTCGAAATTCTTACCTGACTGATCTAAGGGTAGGGGTATGTCTCCTCTTATGCTCCTTCATTTTTCCATTTAACTTTATCACTTAAATAATTTCTTTCAAATGACCCTAGTTAACGGATTCAATCAATCCTTCAGTGACTTATTCCGATATCACATTATCTTATCTGTTTCCTCAATATATTTCATATTACTCACAATTTTGACTTCTTGCGTTAATAATACCAATATCATATCATATCAATATTCTTAACATACTCACATATATCACATTATAAATCTAAAACATCTTTCATCAGTAGCACTTCTCATAACTATTTCATAGAAACCTATTCATGTCAGGCTTAGCTAATCATTTTTCCTAACCTGAGCACAGCATGGTGATACTCTCAGAAAACAATTTATCTTTCACTTAATAATTCACATCACTATGGTGTCAGTACACTTAACTCTTATGTCTATCTTACTATATTCCATGCCTTTGGCGTTGATCCACTTAATTCATTCATCTTTCTTGAATCACTTAATTTCTAATACTGGTCGATTTCACTTATCAATAATCTCTCTAATCAATTCTGGCCTTCAACCATTTTTAGGCCTTAATCATCACAATACAAAAACGAATGACTCTTTTTACCGTCTAACTCCTCACACAGTATTCTAATGAAATCAATATGATAATGATTGTGATGCTTAGAGTCAAATAGAACTACACATTGACCTGATGCTCCTATGGACTCCAAAATATAAGCTTTAAGCATATCTCTAATAGTTAAGACCGTCAGTAATTCAAACATTCAGTTACTTGATTCTGCGTTCTTAGCTGTTAAATGTTGTTCCGGCGTATTCCTACTATGATGTATAACTTAAATTACCATTAGTAATTTCCTAACAATGTCTTTGATCTATCACCTTTATTGATTACACATACTTCTTATTTCAATCACAATGTATCATTCTTCCTATTTGATCCCAAAATTTAGATTTGTTTTCAATCTCTCAATAAGATTCACAATTTCTAAATCCTCAATTTAGGCTTAGTTAATCCTTCCATGTGATATTGATATTCCATTCTATAACAAATAGCACTTTGATTTGCCCAAAATTTAACTCCACATTCTATGCTCCTTTTTGCACTAGATTTGATAACCTCAATTTTGAATTTCTGTTTAATGTATTAAATACAACACTAACTTTACTAGAAAATACTTATTTGGACAATCATAATCTTTCAGTACTCATATCAATTGTCTCAGTCTCATATTCAATTCTCTCAACTCAATAATTACTTCAAACTTTAATGATCTGTATATTTATATATATATCCAAAATGTTCCTATACATATACTATGTTAGACCCCGAACCTTTCTATTAAATGAGTAATTGTTGGCGATTATTCATGTGTAGAAAATAAGGGAAAATTCTTGAACTTGAAATGAAATAGAAAAGATGGTTTAGACACAAGATGGGTTATATGTGATGTGTTGGA
>JANVCQ010000008.1:21717263-21734818 GCA_025531925.1 Erythroxylum plowmanianum
TCTTCAATCTTTGACTCTGACTCATATTTATAGCCTTCGTCTGTAACTGCTTCTTGATTCTTGCTTCTTGAATCTTGTTTCTTGAATCTTGCTTCTTGGATCTTGAAAGAAACGGTTAATCAGTTGAGTTATGTAACTAACTCGAACTGAGTCATGATTTGCTTCCGTCTGTTTTTCATTCTTCGTCTGCTTTTTATTCGTCCGTCTGTTTTTTATTTGTCCGTCTGCTTTTGTATTCTCCATCTGTCTTTCATTTGTCCGTCTGCTTTTGTATTCTCCGTCTGTTTTTCATTTGTCCGTCTGCTTTTGTATTCTCCGTCTGTTTTTCATTTTGCGTCTGCTTTCTCTACTTCGTCTGTTATTCATCAAAATCATATATGTAAAGTCATTTTGACTCAACATATAGTCTTTGAAGTCTTGGAGTTAGCGGGAAATAATACATCCTCTTCCAAGGTACTAATTTATGTTTTATATAACGCTTTTTAGGCTTGAACCTAGATTGACTATAAAATTTGTACTCTTATAATTCCTTATCATCTCCCCAATACAACATGCATCCCACTTTGCAACAATTAATCTTTTCAACAGGAAGACCTTCATATTGTAAAAATTATCAACCATTGTATGATCAGGAGGTAATGATTCATAATAACATTCAAGAATTTTATCAAAACTATGGTCCGAAATATGCCCTTCAAACTTTATGTTCAATATTCGAGCAATTGAAGACAATTGGGTCATTGTCTCACAATTTAGCCATAATTTTTGGTCAGTTGACTATAGTAAGTCAAAAAACTTTTTTGCATGTAGGTTAGGTTCTTCTTCAAGATTTTTCCTATTTTCCTCAAAGGCATAACCGACAACATTATAAACCATTTGCATGTAAGTATTTTCAGTTCCATCCACATAATTTGTTCTAAATCCAATCCCCCCTTCAAACTCATTTAAGTTGACAGACGATTGTGCTTGATTACCCCTTAAGGTGCTATAAATCAACAATTCCTCATATTGTGTTCGCTAAAATAATTGGAGACAAATCCTTTTCTTAGCAAATGCCCATTAACTTCATCAATAGGAAGGAAACATTTGCATTTGCACTTTTTAAATGGACATTTGATCTTTGGTCCATCCATATATGCAGGTTGAGAACATGCATAATGAATAAAAGCTTCAACTCCCTCAACAAATTCAGGATTAATGAAACAATCAGGTGTTAATCGTCTATCATCTAAGATCTATCGTGAATACTCATTTCTTGAAAACTGTTAATTTGAAACAGTGAATCCATAGTTAGTATCATTCATGTTTACCAAAGATTACAAAACATCTAAGATAAAACTTGTGAATCAATAAAACAAGTTCTCATTCTGACTCCTAGGCTCCTGGTATTTTTTATCGATAAGCCTCATGGGAGCTCCATCACGAGTTATGGGTTAAGGTTTATAGGTTGAGATCTAAAATATTTTTAAACAGAAGATCAAACATATATGCTTGTAATCATATATGTTATAAGAGAATTAATGTTAAAAGTTTGATATTTAATGGATATTAAATATGTACTAGTGCCAATTCATGCAAACCAAATTAAATTAGCCATGTAATACGTTCAGATGAGAAGTTCAAACCACAAACAAATACCGAAATTAAACTAAGTTAAAAAAAATGTTGAAAAAAACAAATTTACTTACCTCAACTGACATGCAGAAGGATCTTCTTGAAATACGTGAAAGCAGATGATGACAAAGCTAGAATGAAAAATATAGAAACTGATATAAATTTGATTAAAATGTGTGCAAATTCATTGATGACATTGTCAAAAATATAAGGAAATGAATGTCATTTGAATACCTGCTAAAGCTTCTCTTCAATCTCATTCGAAATAGAAATACTGCCAACATATGAGTTCCTACAATCAAGAACAAAATTGTTAATAGTTTAGAAAGCAGGATATATTAAAACAATCATATAAAACGTATTGAACACAGTTTAGAAAATGTGAAAATTTTGATTAAAGACTAAAAAATTGTAGCTTATATTGCCTCCTTTTCACAATAAGAAGCCTAGAAGACCTAAAAAGCCTAGAAGAAGGGATAACGGTGAAGAACCATGAAATTCAAACATATTGAGCAAGGTAGGAGCAATTATGAGATTGCAACATTGTTAGGAAGTTGTTCATGATGAAAGAGTATGCAGAAATAAATATTAACCTTTGGCACAACTTGAAATTGTTAAGGTAATTACATATTAATTTTATTTACACTCATTTCAAATATTTTTAAATTTTCAAATTATTAATTACGAATTATACATGTAAAATGAAATGAAAAAAAGAAAGGCCACTGAAAATAAAGTATGTACATCCAGTATTGATAAATGTATAATTAGAAGACCTAGATAATTAGGGTCCACAAGGTCAAACACTGCATCATTTAAACAAAGGAGAAAAGAGTAAGCTAATGAATATTCACCTTTATTTCCTACTTAGAATTTTTAATGTTATAATTATTTACATTTTTACAAACAAATAAAGGATATTAATAACATTTACAAACCATCATTTTAGAATTTAAGGATTAACAAGAATTCCATTAAGCATGCAATGATTTATATATTATAGTCAACTGATACTACAAACATGATTATTATTTAAAGAGTTATAAATATTCTATAAAACTCATTAATGGTGAAAATTTTTGACAAGATAAATGAAAGAACCGTCTTGATGGGTCTTTCTTATAATAATAAGGTTGGAAAAATGTATCCCTGGTGAAACTTATAAGAGAGATACTAACCATTTTATATTAATAAAGCAGATGCATATAAATTTAGATGAAGCAATTTCACTTAGACAAAAATAAAGAAGAATAATAATTCTATTACTTTAAAGCTTTAGTATGGGTGTACATTATATCTATATGTCGAACCTAATGAAAATGCCATGTTCAATGGAGATTCATAATAAAGGAAACAATAGCAATGTTTCAATAAGGCAAGCTCGTAGCAAAGATATAACTTTTCCAATGGTCAATTATATAATAAGGTAGAAAGAACTACTGTATATTTTGGTTCCAATGATGATGACAATGCATATTTCTTAAGAAAGCTTATGTGTAGTTATAAATTGTTAACATATCAACTATATTTTGGAAGGTATATCCAATTAATTTATATAAGTGGTAGATCGCTACTTATATGATGAGTAATTAATAAGAGATTTTAAGGAAAACAACATAATGAAAAAGGTAAAGCAAGCACATCAGAATAGGAGTGGGCATTGCTTCAATGAGGGAAGATACTTAAGACATGCTAAGAAGACTTAATTAATAAACGTAATCGAAATGAAGTCTAAAAATATTTCTATCTAAGATCCTCAATACTTATTACGTTCTCTCTAGATCCTCAATACTTATTACGTTCTTTTCTGAATTTTTTGATTGATGATGCCAGAGGAAATAAAAATTAGTTTGAAATAGATGCCTAAGGAGATAAGAAAATTGACTTCCATAATAAAATATATAGCAAAAGTATAAAATAAATTGAAAGATAGTTGAAATATTAAACTAAACTAATTGAAGTAAAAGTCTAGTGGTAAAGAGGATGAAAAACTTTGATTGAAGAAGGAAATAGGAAAATGTCTATATAGTCTATATAAGACTAATTTGTTAGTTAACTAGTGATACATATATACAATTATGTTTGTTATATATATATACATTGAAAATTTGGTTGGTTTATAATTATCCTAGTTAAACTGATCGGTCTAATATAGTTTTTAAAACCTTATTTTTTATTAATAAGAATAAGAACAATCACTATCGAAATATCGTCTCCTACACTCTTGCATATTCTTCCTCCACCATCATCATCTCCCTCAACTTGGATTTTATGTAAATACCATAAAATGTTATTATCTGGATAATGGTTCTTGGTTCATGTAGCATTTATAATGATATTAACAAATTAAGTTCAAGAAAGGCTTTCTAAGCTAGAGCCCAATAACTCAATTGACCATATTTTATCAACAAATTTTATATTGTTTCTTGGAAATAAAAGGATATGGATTTTGTAAAAAGAGTGATGACTTTCAAGGAAATTAAAAAATGTTGCATAAAGCATAATTGAAGTTAATAGATCTATACTTTTATATATACATAGTGCAAAACTTGATAACCTTACAGGCATGGTCTCAAGAAGCTAAAGAAATAACACTAAGAGGTTGTCCCAAAGGTTGGAAGTATTTTTATAATATAGAATGCGAAGAAAAAGAAGAGTTCATTATGCATAGTGAAAAGCTAGTTGTAACTTATAGGAAACGTAGATTTTAATGTCATTTTAACTCACATGGATGGTTTTCAAAGGGTAAATTAGATGAATAATTCGGTACTTACAGGGACTCACTATACTAAGTACCAAAACATATACAAATACTCAAAATACAAGTTAAATACTCTCAAAATTATGCTAAGAACATAAAGGAATTCTAATAACATAACATGTATATAAAACTTATCTCTAAGATTCAACTTAGTTATATAATTTATAATCAATTGTTTCGTACAAATATACTCCATATTCATTCCTATTTCTTTATTATTTTATTGATATAATTATACTTGATATCTTTGTGTTTGGTTTACATTGATGCATTCCAACTCTAGTAGATATGAATGTTTTCTTTATTGCTTCTTAATGCATTTATTTCAGATTCAATCAATATTTACTAGGGTACTTAGGGTCTCTAGTATATAAGTATCTTAATGGTTTTTGATGTAGCTTATAGAAGTGACAATGATCTTCTTCAATGATTCTTAGTGACCCCCAAAGATGCATGTAGGCTCACCCATTAACTCATTCTTTAATACAAATCAAACACATTAACAAATTTTTCAAACAAGAGGTATTTCATCAAACACCTAATATACATCAACAAATCATCCCAACCTCACAAGCAAATTTGAAAACTAAACCTTCTAACACTAACATTTCAACCTTAAATGTTTTTATCCATTCACAAAATACTCAAACATACAAAACAAAATAGTCAAACATACTTAAAATTACTCAAATCAAACCACGGTGAAACTTTATACCTCCACGAAAATGCAACAATGGTGGGAGAAGACGACGAGCTTTTGATGCACCACCAACTGACGACAATGCCGATGACAGTGCACCACCAACTAACAACAACATATCGGGGAAGAAGATGCAACAGGGAGGAGAAGAAGAAAGAAGGAAAGTCGACGGTGGGGGGAGGGAGGGTCTTGGGTGTGTTTTAACGTTACTAAAACGACATCGTTTGGTGTTAAACCAAACGACATCGTTTTCTTTAAGTTAATAACATTCAACCACAAGGAGACGACGACGTATAGGTTGGAAATTTACCAACAGAATTTTCCGTCACTAATATTCTATCAGAAAAGTCAAAACTTCATTATTCCGCTATCAATTCCCACCTTAATTGCCGACGATATTGTTCCGTTGTTAAATTATATTTTCTTGTCAAATTTTTCGACGAACAAATAAAAACCGTCGGTAATTTGCAACGATTTATTTTTCGTTGTTATTTTTCCGTCGTCAATTCTTATTTTCCTTGTAGTGAAAATAACTTTTTTACATAGTTAACTCGAGAAGGTCTCATTGTTGAAAAAAAAGAAATAATTTCTATTTGTTGAAGAAGTTTTTGTATAAATTGAAATAATCACTCATGCAATGGTACAAACACTTTTGACTCGTTTACGACCGGTTGTGACTATACTAATAATCAGTATGACAGTTGCATTTTATATAAGAGACTTACATTTTGTCTTATTTTAAAACACAAATTTGTTCATAATTTACTTTCTCTTATTGCTGTATATAACCTTAAGTTGGAATGTGTGCATGTTAAAATAACATTTTTACATAATGAATTCCAAAATAACTTGAAGGTTTCATCGTTGGAAAAAAATTATGCTTGCTTGTTAAAGAAATCTTTTAACATATTAAACCAATTAAACTATAGTAGTATATTGCTATTTATTTTACTAAATATTTAACATTTTGGGAAGGTGAAATTGCATAAAGATATTGTCCAGTTCAAATGAAAGCGAAGATTTATTACATGTATCTTTAAAAAATCAATGACAAATTTAAAGTTGTCTTTAAAGATGATCAGTTGGTGTTTTTCCAATGACTTTACAACCCTGTCAAATAAACAAATTTCGTCACGTAAAGTAAAACGACATCTTTCCTAGCTAATCTGTGCTTACAACTTGGCTTCATAACCGTCGTTAACCAACGCAGAGACCCGGATCATTCTCCCCAGTGTGATCATCTTCGCTAACATAAGCGGCCAAGTTTAGGTAACTATCCTGAATCTGATCATTGCTATCCCTCCATCTAGCTCTGCAAATCACGCAGCTCGTAGCTCTCCTTCCCCTGCTCCTCTTCCACCGCTTTAAGCACTCTTCATGTACTACATTCCTGCATGTTCCACAAGCCACCACCTTCTCTTCCTTCTCGATTTCATCTAGACAAATTGGGCACGTTGTTCCATCTTCAACCTCAATATTGTTATCACCAACCTGCCTCGCTTGAAAGAATAGTTCATGAAACCTCCGGCGGAGGCTGGCTCCGGCCAGTGCATCGGGGACTGTTTGTGTGCCGAGTAGACGGTTAAGCTGGCACGGGCGGAGGGATCTTCTCCGGAGGCATGCATCGTCAAGAGGAACACCTAATACGCGGATGAAAACGAACAAGATGTGTTTACATGGAGTAGTTCGGTCGGGGCAGGTACATGAAGGGTTGGAGGTTAAAGTGACGGTGTACACGTTTCCGGTTGCCCCTAATATGAAGAAGTTGGATTGGGAGCGGTGGAGGAGACGGAGGCGGTGACGCAGGGCTCGGATAATGCGGTCCGCCAGCGGTAAGCGGAAATGGTGGTGGTGGTGGTGGGCAGAGGAAGAAGTGGAGGGCAGCAATTCCATGAGGGAAGAGAAAAAGAGGAAGTTGGGATAGAGGGACAAATGGATAAGAATGGAAGCTTTAAGGAAAGGCTTTGTGTTTGTGTGTGGGGATTGATAATGGAGTTTGAACTTGAAGGATATGCTTTGCGTAAAAGAGTGGAGGGGTACTGCTATTGAATTTGCGTTTGCGATTCAATTACAATGATTTTGTTTCGTTTGCGATTCAATTACAATGATTTTGTTTTTGTTATAACTTACAATTGATTGCCTACTTTTCTTGACTACGTTTCCATGTTCAGCCAAAAGCCCAAAACCTTTGCTGTTGGGCCCTCGACCAATACATACCCACCACGTTCTAAGGTAAAATTTCAGTTGTCGGAAACGACGTCGCCTTCTCAATCCTCCTCTCCTGTTATTGTAATTACTAATTAGTTTGCTGAAATTGAATTCCTCCACTGCTGTCTGCAGCTGCTTAATCTGATCATTGTGAACCAACCAACAAACCATGTGGTGGGCTTCAAGTACCGAGGTGCTTCTTGCCTCTTCGTTTCTTTCGCTTTGATCTTTTTTGGTCGCTTTCACTCCAAGGGCACTTCTTTTAAATAACTCCTCGTTTTTGTTTTAAATGTTCAAGTTCTTAGTTTAAATTTTAACTTAATGCATTTCCGGCCCCAGAAGCCGCAGAAACGGGAGGGAGGAAGAGGAGAAGGCCTATCTGAGAGTTTCAGGCCAGAGAACTTCATTCCTGGCATTGTCATTGGCTTCATTCTTGGATTCTTCTTGGATTTATCAAATCCAACTAAGAATTACGCTAAGAAGAAGAATTCTTTGCCAGGGAAGTCCCAACTGCGATCTCTAGTCCCAAATTCTGCTGACCAAGACCTTAAAATGGTATGTCTCCAAGTGTCTTTAGATTTCTGTGTTGAAGTTCATCCAATCTTTTGATATCAATTAGATTAGTGCCTCTAAGTTTCCTTGCTGTTTCTTGAGAAATTTTACATGTAATCATTAAAAAGAGGTACATCATAGTATAAGGAAAGTTAATTTGTTGTGATGTGCCATTGTTCTCCTAAATAGACTTTTTAAGGTGGTGGCAGTTATGAATGGTTTTGAAATTCATGAAACTCGTCACCCTTTTTATGCTTAAGCAGGTTATTTATATCCATGACAATAACCATGTTTCCTCTGAAGTCCCAACGATAATTTCGGATGCAATTGATGTTTGAAGTTTTGTAATTTCTTCTTCATCAGTCTTCAGTTTCCCTGAAAAGTAACATGTTTCTGAATCAAAAAGCTCAAGTTGATTTGGAGTTCTTGTTGTTCTTGAAACGGTTGGAATACCTTATCATTTTGACTAGCAACAATTTTGGCCTAGGCTTATTTGATCTAGCTTGTTATATATTCAACGAATGCCTAATGGGAAGAACTTGGGGTTAGTTGGGTAACACCTCTAATTCATCCTGTTCTGTTGGAAAGTTCCTGGCCCTCAACTAATTATTGATCAGATGGCGCATATTTGTCGCAGGTTTTGGTGGTCAGACAAGACTTAAAGATGGGTCAAGGGAAGATAGCATCTCAGTGTGCTCGTAAGATAAACTATGTAGTATATTTTAAACTTTTCATTTTCTTGACTATTTATTGCAACGTTTGTGTTTGTGCATTCTGCTTTTCATTTTTCTTGAGTTCCTGATCGTTGATGCAGATGCAGCCACTGGCATGTATTCGGAACTAATGCAAAGGTACATGGACGTTACTTGTGAATGAGCTTAAGGAATTCTCATTGGTTGTCAAACACCATTTTTCATTCTTCCATGTGTTTGAAGTTCACACGTCTTTTAGATTATTGTTGTGGGAGTCTACTTTTTGGTAGTTACAATCTAAGCTATGTCTTCCAATTGGAATTCTTATGTTCTCTGTTCATTCCAGCCATCCATCACTTTTGAGGAAGTGGGAGGAAAATGGACAGCCTAAAATAGTGGTCACATGCAAAAACCAACAAGAAATGTAAGCAGGTGACTTCATGAGTTTCGCATATGTCGCTTGTTAATATTTATCAATGACAGCGTAAGATCTCTCTCTTATTAACTTACATTAGAAGAACTTATTCTTTCAGGAATAAGCTAAAGGAAGCAGCTGAGGACATTGGCCTTCCAAGTTTTGTTGTCTCTGATGCTGGAAGAACACAGGTTTAAGCCACATAAGTCAGCTTCAAATGACTTGAATTTGACTTAGGTCTAGTTGCAAAGGAATTTTAAACAAAATGCAATTACAATGGCCCATACCAAGAAATCTTTCTTTTTTCCAACTTGAAGTTGTATTTGAAGGCATTGTCTTCTTTTTCTCTTATTAAAGCATAATTTGTTAGGACTTCTGTAATATACAATTTCTTCACTTATAAAACTGCACTTATTTTGTCAGAAGAAAAGCTCAACACTAGCTTCAGATGAACTTTTTTTGGAGATAGAGTTACTACTTTTTTCCCTGTGGATTCTTTGTTTAACACGATGTGGATTGGAAATAACTTTTCAAGGCTGCAATTAGACATAATAAGTTGACTTATGTTGGGAAATCTTTGAGAGTGTGTTTATTCCAAATAGGTGTTGGCTGGCTCAAATACTGTTCTTGCCATTGGGCCAGGTATGCTCATATCTGTTTACTACCAATTTGAATTAATTCTTCCTACTCTTTATCAAAGTTTATTCAACTGGTCGATATATTAAAACTTGGATTTACTTTTATCTTGAAACGAAAAGGACATTTATTTATTTGGGTTATCTTCAATAGAGGAATGCTTCTTATTTACTTACTGAAACATGGCAGGTGAACAACGACCATTCTTGCTGCTATATTATTTATCTTTGAATCATGTCTATGCTTTAAATTCATACATAAGCTAAACATTTGAGTTTCCACCAAAAGCAGGAAAAGTGTTACTTTTGTTGCTTGTGAGCAGGGTCAAGGGCATTGGTAGATTCAGTTACGGGGAAGCTGCGCCTGCTCTGATATTCTGCTACTAGCAGAAATCAAGTGCTTGTGCATCAGAGGTGAATATGTAGCCCATTCCAGGTAATTCTAGTACATATTCTTGAAGCAGTGAAGCAGTGGCATTCATCCTTTATGGTTGGACAGAAACGAATCAGTGTAGATGCTATACCAAGAATTAATTTTCTTTTATCCTGAGTAGGAAAGTTCTTGTGTCAACTTAGGTGCATGGGTCTGGTGGGTGAATCTTTTTTTGTTACCTGGAACTATCCATCATTTTATGCTACCTCTTCACATTAATAATTGCAATCAGGATAGTTTGGATTGACAACTCGTCACTTGATGAACTAGATGTAGTAGTTTCGCTGTCAGCCTTCCTCTGGTCCTGTTAACAGGGCTTAGTTTATGCAATCCTGTTTTAGTCCTAATGTCGTAGCATTCTGAATCCAAAAACTGGCTAAACTTTGACACTTAGTGCATTGTTTGTTTGACAAGATTCTAGTCCTGGATTAGTGCACTTGTCAGCAGCTGAATGGGTTCCTTAAGGATTTCCTAATGCAATGTGCAATAGTAAGGATTTTAATCAAATGAACTTTAAATAACACATAATAATTTCAATTTAAGTAGCGTAAGTAATTTCAATTGCAAGTAATAATAAATAACATGGAATATAAAAGAGTAAGGACGTGTTAAACAAATCAATTTATATGGGTTTAATTAACAATTTTGATTTATGTTCACTTTTTAGGTTTTAGATGAAAGTTTTGTTAGTGCCTTTTTTAGTAGGTGAAATGTAGCTTTTTTATAATACTTTTTTTCTAGTAAAAATGGAGAATAACCTCACGTCTTAATTTGTGATGTGAGAAGAAGAATCATTTGCAACAAATCATTGTGTAGTTTGAGGCATAAAACCATGACTGTAAATACTGCACAATTTATACACAGTCAAGCAAGAATCATTTTAATCTTTTTGACTCATCAACATGTCAAAAGACCCTTCAACAATTTAATTGTGAAGTATTTATACCAAAAACACTTTATCATAACTACTAAGGTAAAAAAAAAAGTCATTTTAATAATTAGTTTAAGCAATATACATCAACTTAACTTTTTATGTGGTCAATTTATATCCTATATAGATCAACCAAAGGTCAATTGATGTAGTGGCTGACCTATACCTTACATAATGTGATCGATTTATGTTGAGTTTTAAGAAATAGTCAAGATATTACTTTTTTGTTAAATAAAATATAAAGTCCATAACTTAGATTTTTTGTTAGATGATTTACTATTATATATAATAGATAGATTCTTATGTTCTTGTTGTTGTTGTTGTTGGTGGTGGAATCTTATCTATTAACTGAATTAGTTATAGATGCAAGAGATATACTACTATTAAGAATGCATAGACTATTATCTACTAGTTGAATTAGTTACAACATATATAGCTAGGTCTTAGTCATTAATAATTATACTTACTCGATGAAAGAATAAAAAGAATAATTGATTTTCCTTATAAAGCTTTTATGGTATCAAAGGTATATGCTTTTAACTTTTCTACCCTTTTCTAACATCCTAAATAACTATGATTGACTCAACAAAAAGACTAGACATCTTTACAAATTTATTGAAGTGCATCTACCCTGCGTTTATAACATCCAATGACGTTTTTTTCCTCTTAAAATTCTACCTTCTGATTCATAAGTTCAATGGGAGGAATTGTCTTCAATAGGCACATTTATGAAGTTGATAATTAATAGAAGAGGAAAATGAGGTCACCTTATAAATGAAGTAACATAACCTACATTAAATGATCCATATTACAAAAATGACATTTTGAAAGCTTCTGTGTCACTGTATGACTCATCAATACTACGAAACAAGTAAATGGAAAGTGATTGTTATAATTTTAAACCACAAGTGTACAATGTAGCTGTAGCTAGCACTAACAAGTATGGGTTGATCCTACAAGGACTATAAGTCCTAGTAATGGCCTCTTTTCTATTATCTAACCATCGAACAATATGATGATTTAATTTAAAACTAAACTAAACTAGAACTCAACACAATAATGACCTAGGAATCAGATAACATAACGATTAGACAATATCAAATAGTTAGCACCTAGGTAATGGATCCCCCTAAGATCTCTTAAGCATTATCCCTTTATCATGCAATTCAATTATTGATCATTGGATCGTGAAAATTTCTATCTTATGCTAATATCTTTCTCAAGACTATTAACAACTAATCCTTGGTTAATTAACTGAAACCTCTTTCTAGTTAAAACCTTTAAGGTTGCATTATTCCATTTGTGAATTTCTCTATTATGTTTAACTCTAATCTAGATAATTTATGTCAAGTTATCTCTAAGTTTACATGGACCTCCTTCTAATTATGGTAGATCTTTATAAGAGAATTTATCAATCTTAATCATATGAAATCAAATATTAAACTAATGCACCAAAAATATTAATTCAAGAATGAAAATGTATAATTGGATATTAATGAATCTATCCATAAAATTGCATTAAGCAAAGAATCAAATTATAGTATCCATCCTTACTTAAGGTTCATCCTACCTAGGCATAAAATAAACTTAGTTCCTAAAAATATACACTGAAACAATCATCAAAAGTTTAAAAGAATAACCAGAAAGAAAAGAATCGATGGATATTTATATCCCCCTTTTCTCCAATGAAATCCCTTAGAATCTTCCATGGAAGGTTGCTTTCTATCAGATCTATTGAAGCAATCTTTGGATTTTCCTCATCCTAGGTTTAGAATTGTGTCTCTAACTCTAACTCTAGCTATAACTTCGAACTTCAGTTGTTTTTTTAGTCTCCTCTTTATAATTGCCTTTTATATTGCAAAATTAGGGTTTCTGAATTATACTCGATTAGTTACACGACCATTTAAGTGACCATCTATCTCAAAAACACTTCAATATAGTGACTTTATATGTTCTTATTTACTTATATGGGCAAGGAACATGGTCGTGTATGTTATACAGGCTTTTATCTTTATACTAGTAAAAACAAAGTCTTCGAAGCTTTACAAATTTATAGTCTCTTAAATAGTCCCTTTAAGTGACCATCTATCTAAAAAACCATTTTAATATTACGACTTTATACGTTCTTAGTTACTTACATGGGCAAAGGACATGGTCATGTATGTTACATATATAAGTTTGTATTTCCATACAGGGACAAAAATGTTTTCGAAGCTTTACATATTTATAGTCTCTTACACAGTCCTTTCACACGACAGTGTATATTACTCACATAGGCATGTACATCTTCACATGAGTTTGTATGTCTAAAACATCTATAATTCTTCTATTTTGTGCTTTTTTAATCTCTTTTACAATTACCAAAAAACACAAAATCTTCGAACGAGCAATCATTCAACAAAGAAGAAGTAAAGAAGTTGGAGAATGTAGTTTTGAGCAAGAACGCTCAATGAAGAAAATCAAACTACTAGAGAAGCAAACCAACCCAGGGAGTTTTTATATCCCTTGTATTATTGGTAGTTTAAAAGTAGATAAGGCTCTAGCTAATCTATGGGCTGGCATAAATATGATGCCTTACATTTTATTTGAAAAAATGGGAATAAGAGAACTTGAACTGACTAGGATATGTGTATAATTAGCTGATAGAACAATAAAATGTCATCATAGAAGATGTACCTATTAAAGTTGATAAGTTTACTTTCCCAATTGATTTTATAATTCTTAACATCGAGGAGGATATGGAAATACGTTTATTCCTTGGACAATCGGTCTTTGCAATTTCCAAGTCAATTATAGATGTTGACAAAGGCAAGTTAACTTTGAAGGTAAGGGATGAAGAGATTATATTTAGAGTTTTTGATGTCAAAAATAATTTTCTAAAAGTTTTGGATGTTATTGAGCCTAACGAGTTGTGCCAAGATATTTTGCAGGACTCTACACTTAAGTGTCCACTAGAACCATTTCAAATTTAAGGAAATAAACTGAAAGAGAAGTGTGGTGCTAAGGTATAAGGTAGCCCACTTGTAGGTTATGAAACCTGTGGTAAGGCTACAACAACACAATTTATATAAGCCACATTTAGTGTAAAAGGTATGTCAAACTAACGACGTTAAAGAAAGCGCTATATAGGAGCAATCCATGAGTTAGTTTTAATTTTATTTTCCATATTATTTTGTTTTTTTTAATGTTAGTATAGGTTTTAATTAATTTTTTTTTCGCATGGTGTGTTTTAAAATAGAAAGATTGAGCAAAATTAGCACGTCAGGGTATGCATGTTTATGAGTTATAATGCTAAAGTGCAAAATTTTTATGTTTGAGCATCAAAGTTTAAAGTTGCACATATTTACAGAGAGTTGCATACTCTCTGGACACACTAGTGTAGTTTTAAATATTTTGCCCATTTACAAAGAGTTGCATGCTCTCTAGACACACTGGTGTAGTTTTAAATATTTTAATACACGCTCGTGTACCAAACTGTGTAAACCCACAAAAATTTGTGATTCAGTGACGTACATCGTTTGATCCATGGTTGTGGATCAGACTATGTAAGTCCACGACACACCTTAAAAAACCCTAACTTCTTTTTTTTTTTCATGATCTCTTTTCCCTCTCTCACTGTCGTTGTCGTTCTTGCTTTCTCCAACCCTAATTTTTGCATTTTTCTTGCAATCTATCGACACCCAAGTAAGTAATCTTATCAATTTCAACTGTTTATGCATGTTTACTTGGGTATTGTATGTTATTTAGTTTAATTACGCTTAAAAATTCTTGAATTGAGAAATTGGGGATTTTTGCAATCTTTTGTGATTTATTGTCTAATTGTGATTTATTTCAATTTTAGGGTTAGAATGGTAATTTGACAATTACATTAGTGAATTTGTTAATTACAAGATTTCTAGTTTTAATTTTGATATTAATTAGTTTGTTAGTTAGTTTTCTAGTTAAATTTGTTTAATTGTTTATTTATTTATGTGTGTTAATTTATTAATTATTTCTATATTTTAGTTTTTCATTGATAATTTGTTTTCACAGTTAATATTTAGTGAGCATAATCAATTTTAAGTGTGGAGAAAAGCATATTCCCTATAAATTATCTATCTATCTTCTCCCACTTATTCAAAGTTGTAGCCACAATGATAAGATCATAGCATAAAAAGGAGACCCCTAGAAAGAGACAACAAGGAGAAGGATCTTCCATTATAGCCCAGCCTCTAAAGTAGTCACAATGCTACTGTTCAATGTCGAGGCCCAGGAGGAACAGTACCAGCATTTGAAAGATCAAAAGTTCAGCATGAGCAGATTCATTAATTGGGAGGCACTTAAGCAAGTTGGCTTAGCCCAACAAGTTTAGGATCTATATGACATTGGCTTGTGGTCATGGTTCTTCGAAATTGTGGAACCTATTTCTCAGAAGCTTACACTAGGGGTCCTCTCCACATTCTTTATAGAGATAGGTTGCTACAACGAGGATTATCCTAACATATTCTACTATTATATGATGGGAGAAATGTTTCAAACGAGCTCTATGAAATTCTTCATCATAATGGGTCTTTACGATTGGGAGTATGTGAGGACACTAGAGTATATTACACTACGGATAGACTTTCTTATGGCTTGTCCCCTTGACACTTCTGACGTTCGATCAACACACAAGACAACTATGACCCAACAAGTCCAAAGCTTGTACATTGTGACATACTATGCTTAGATACATCCACGATATTCTGGGTCACAAGTTGAGAGATTGGGGTGATAGTTGGGGATTTGTCAAGAATATAGACAAGAACTACCTATGGAGTATAAGTGAGAGAATGCAAATTCACCTGGGACATGTACTTGTCCAATTCATCAGGCATTAAAGCGAAGACAGAAAGGTAGACACAATTGGTGTTAGATGCAAAACCTAGCTCAAGTAAAGATATCAATATTGGAGAGATGGGTGGGCAAGCTTGTTGGAACTCAAAAGACTATCTAATGACAGTAAGCGGAGTTTATTGAGCGAGTAGGACAAACAACTCGAGACTACAGTTGAGTGACTATGAAGACTTGAGCCTCTATTGGATGGATGGGAGAGTTAATGTTATTAATAATGAGCCATCTAGGCATCGATTTCTAGCCTCCATCATCTGGCAAAGGTACTTGCTCTGCAACCTTGCACCAGTACAGGATAATCCACTTGAGGACTCTCTTTCATCGGACCAGCCAGGATCACATAATGAGGGAGATGCTTGCTTTTTACATATTTTTCTTTTTCTTTATTAATTTTGTATTTATTATTTTCTTTTCTCTAACAATATAGTTAATGTTACTTTTGTTTCTTAATTTTTAGTTTGTTATTTTATTTCTTTTTATGTTTTTATCCCTTTTTTGTTTATGTTTTGCAAGGATGTAGTCTGTACAACTTTAAGAATGGGGAAGGGGTTAATGATTTGTAATAATTTCTTTAAGCTTATTATAATCTTAGTTATTAAACTTTATGAACTAATATCTTGACTTAATTAAAATCTTTCCATCAATGCTTTACTTCATTATTGAATATTGATTTGAATTAGTATGCAAAAGGATGATAGTTAAAATAAATTTACTTTTATAAGTTATATTTTTATTATTCATTGATATAATCAAGTGGAATGAAAATTGTATACTATTGAGACATATATATACCCATCTTTTTCATGAGCTTTTGAGCTTAAGAGCGAAATTTTCAAAATTTTTAAGCTCTTCTATTTCTTTCATATGTGTTATCATACATAGTGGGATGATTTTAGAACTTACTTTTATCATACATATTGAGACCACATTTATTAAATTAGAAGCATTGGAGTGATAAAGCCACGTATATTCAACAATTTGTTTTAGCCTATTTCTTTGATAGTTACCTTACCTATAATTTATCCTTTAGGAATAACCAAGATTGAGCCTTAGCCTTTTTTATTGTTTGAAACCAATATATTAAACTTTATTATATTTTTATTTGAAGCCTTTTCATTAGTATATGATACCCTGTGTATTTGTAAACAAGTTTTTTGTAATTTTTCTTTTGTAAATTTCCTTCAATTCATCCCTTGTTATTATCTCCACCATACTATACCTAAGCCCTATTACAACCTGTATAAAGACCTTTCAATTTTTGTTTCTAATTTATACATAAGTGATGGAGATGTGATAATATTTCAAGCATATGGTAAGAGTTCTACTATGCATTGATTTGAGAGTTTTGATACTTTTCACCCTAATATTTAAGTGCATTGAATGAAATCTTAATGAGAGTGTAAAGGTTTATGCTTTTAATTTCAATGTGATTATTGATATAATTATAATTAATATTGACTTAAAAAGTTAAATTTAGGATAACTTGACTCTACTTGTGTTTTAATTTGATTCAATATGAAATGATGATTTATAATATGAATGGAAAAGTTAAGATTAATGAGGGATGGATGTCGTAATTTTAATAATTTTGACTATAGTTTGCTTGAAGACAAGCAAAAGCTTAAATGTGAGGATGTTTGATATATACATATTTGATTATATTTATTGTAACATCCCATTACTAGTGGGAAGGGTAGAATGGTAAATGTGAGTGACTATGAGAGTTAAGGATGCATTTTACA
>JANVCQ010000008.1:21744038-21770486 GCA_025531925.1 Erythroxylum plowmanianum
GAACAATCATGAATGCATGTTACTATGCATATGCATGTGCAAAATAATCTATCTCTCTATAATCAGAGGCCACAAAATACTCGATCATAATTTAAGCACTAACAACTCTACACTCATAACACTATGCTCATCGCATCGGTAACGGGATGCTACAAATACGCTCACGTTTCATGTTTTCATAAGAGTTAGATTCTGAAAATAAGCGGGATCTAACAGTTGCGGTATCAGAGCAAGTTGGTTGGGTTTCGAAAGCGGCGCCCAACAATCATGGCAGCTTGGTATCATGAGTTCCATCAACTATCACTTGTAACCAATTTCTCTTGTTTTTGACGGCCTCGAGTTCGTATTGATCTTTTCAGGGAGCATAAGAAGATAAGGGGAGATTTTGAGGAATGGATTGTATTTTCATATTGAGAGGTGGGAAATTCTCCCTATTTAGGGGCTTAAGTGGCATTCCTAAAAGGATTGCAACAAGTGGTAGTAAAAAAGATAAAGAAAAAAAGTTGTTACAATTAGAAGTAAAAAAGGAATGAATGGAGAATATGTGGGAGAATGTTAGAGAATAGTAAAACTAGAATATAAGGAGTTGTAAGTAAGAGGAAATTAGGTAGAAGGAAGGAGACAAGGTAACTCAATCTAACAATGGAGGTAGGGGAAAAAGATTAGGAAAGCAATAAGAGAAGGTAAAGACTAATGAGAAGTTAAGTATAGGGAGGATGGTGGTGA
The DNA here is from genome assembly GCA_025531925.1 of Erythroxylum plowmanianum. NCBI lineage: Eukaryota > Viridiplantae > Streptophyta > Magnoliopsida > Malpighiales > Erythroxylaceae > Erythroxylum > Erythroxylum plowmanianum. Next base: position 21,744,765 of record JANVCQ010000008.1, read on the forward strand.
ACTAAGAAGTTGAAAGGAAAACAAACTTTTGCAATTAAAGAAAACTTAATTTCGATTAGTATAGTTAATACTAAGAGTTAGTGAAGCTAACTAGTTGAACATAAGGTTAAGTTTGAGAAGGGTTCTCAAAACTAGATAGAAATTTTGTATTTTTGCTACTAATCCTTGTCAAGGATTTGGTGTCAGTTTTAGATTTATATCAATATCATATAGAAGATAAAAGGTAATGAAATTTTTAGTCGATTAATGTCTCATAAACTTTAATAACATGTAAGATGCATGTCAATACTGAGATAGTATAATACAAGTAGTTAAATAGAGTTAAGTTAAAATGCATAGTACTTTATGGAATAATTCCACTTAATGTAGCCTACAAAAAGCATAAATAAGGACTACAATTAAAGGCAATGGCGTTGGTATAATAATAGTTGTCATATTAGAAATAAAAATGATTGTATGACTTTTCTTGCAAATACATGATCCAATAAAAATCATATATATTTCTAATTCATACCTTTGAGTATCAAATACTAAATCTAGATTTAATAATATTACAACGTTCAATGCATGATAAGAAATAGATTGTTGAATAAAAGTAGTTGATATGAGTGTAAACAAATTGTTTGTATGTTTTAGATTAAGAGAGACTTATGCTTAACATAAGTAGCAAGAATATAAAGTTAGATAACTAAGACTATCCTTATATTCCATGTTAGTTAAATCAACACAATTAGATCATAAAGTTACATACAAGAATATAAGTATCATTTTAATTATGAATCATATGAATTTGTGAAACTTGATGGGTTGAAGAATAACCAAATCAACCTTTAGTAAAAGGACTAAAGGATGATGATGGTGACGAATTATTAGATCTTATACAAATAATGTATGAAATAAAATAACAATTCATAAAAGGATGAATACTTTTATTTCATTAAATTTGCTAATGACGTTATATGAAATAGTCATATGCATTAAAAGAAATATTGATTTAAATTTTTAAAAAGTTCAAAATTTTTAAATATAAACATTGAGAATGCTAAAATAATTTGATAAGATCAATATGGTGAGAATCAAATTTTCTTGGTTATTTTTAGGGAATAAGATTCTCTACTAAACACCTGTAAAACTAAAATACATAACAATGTGAATTTATGTAAGGATGACAATATGATATGTGATGTTATATAATGCAATAGTTATTTATTTTATAGCTAAACCTAGTATAACAACTTGCCTTTAATAGTTTCAATTAAATCAATTAGCAAGATTTCATATTATATATGAAATGTTAAAACTTTGAAAGAGTTGAAGTTAAAGAATTTGGGAGAATAGCTCTAAAGATAAGTAGTAGGAGAAAAATGAAATCTAAAAGGTTCAAGTCTCATGAAAATACATTCAATTATAACTAATTCCATTATTGATACATCTGATATAAAGTTGAAAGTCTTTGAGACATAGAAAGATTCATTTTCATAATAATCTAAAGAGTTTGTTTTATAGACGAGTACGAATTTATCATTTTATTAAGAAGACTAGTGGGAGTCATCATCTTTAATGGGAGTGTATAGAGATATATTGCTGGTAGAGAACAAAAAATTCATATTTTCAATTGTTAAATTTTTGATTGTCTAAGAATAACTCTTACTGGATATAAAAAGGTAAAAACTTAATTCTGCGAATTAGATCTATAGAGATAAATACAAATTTTATTTACCTATTTTAGTTTAAGTACATAGACAATGTACTAAAGGTGTATAGTATTTGAGATATATGATACTTGTGAAGTATTCAAGATTTCTATTATTTTATGAATGACATGATATTTGAGAAGTATTCAAGATGTCCATTATTTTATATATGAGTTGGTATTTAAGTTTAAGATTATAAGGATATTAACTTCTGAAGTAAATCCTAGTTAAGGTTTATTTTACTTGGAATAATATTATTTTTAAGATTGAAAAGGTTCCAATATAACATCAATTGTGAGACAAAGGTTGTTGGGAGAGAAATAGGAGCATTAATGGCCATTCATTCAAATGTTGAGACAAAGGCACATTATTTATCCTTTTATCAAAATTCAAATTGGTAATGGTTAAGACTCTTGGCACTGGTTCAACAATTGGACTCCTCAAAGTCCACTGATCAAGAGAGAAGACTTGTCCACACTAATTGGTAGATTCACTATCAACACCAAAGTCTCTTTTGTTATCAATAAAAATACTTGGAAGATCACTAGTAGAGGATCTGATAAATTACAAGGCTTCTTTCTAAGGTATTTTCCTAATTCCTTTATTAAGGATAAAATCATTTGGTCTACTAATAGTAATGGAGAGTACTCTAATTCTTCTCGCCTCAAAGCTATAAGACCTCAACATCCAAACATTCCTTGGTTTAGTATAGTTGGAAAGGCTCTTTGATGCCTAAAGCTTCTTTTGTAACTTGGTTGGCAGCTAGAGGAAGATTGAAGACTAAGGATAGGCTAAGGGGGATGAATGATCATATTTGTGTCCTTTGTAACACTTTACCTAAAACTATAATTCATCTGTTCTTTAAATGCAAATTCTCATCTACAAAGTGGTTAAGAATGCAACACATCATAAACATAGTTTTTCGTATAAATTATGAAAACATCATAATTTAGGTAGAAAAACATTATAAAAGAATTAGGGAGGATAAGAAGTTCCTGAGCCTCAGTCTAATATGCTTTGTTTATTCAAATTGGTGTGAAAAAATCAAAGAATCTTTGAGAAAATTCATATCGAGGAAAATGTTGTTGCATATAAAACTTGTTGTTGGATCAAACAGATACTAATTGCCCATCAACTTATGATAATATGAGTTATTCTATAAAATGTAACTAGGGAGTGGGGTAATTTAAATATAGACTAAATTAGTAGTTATATTGATGATAGCTTGTCTTACTATATAGTTACATCTCTTTTTATTGCTATAGCCTTATAATATGCCTTTGTAAGCCTTCGTAGGCTATTTCAATGAATTTCCTTATTTTTTAAAAAACATATAGCATCAATTGCTAGTCAGGCCATAATACAGTTTTTATTTGGTAGAAATGATTATTTAGATTAATAAGGTCTTCAATGAACTTAGTATAGTTCTTTGCATTATCGTAATGTACTGTAGAAAAGTAGATCCATTAGGCATGTAAAAGAAGCTAAGATCTTATAAAAAACCCAAATATATATTTAGGCAATTTCTCTTAACAACGGTGATAATTAAGATAAAAGTTGTAAGATTCAAGAAAGTGTTCATTATAAAGAACCTTATGGAATTATCTCACTAAACCACTATAACAATAGTAGCATGATTGTTTTATAGAGAAGATTGTTGGTTAATACGTTAAGTCAAACTGCCAGTTGTTATTTACTCACACAATTATTTAAAATAATTCTTTATCTTATACTATTCATATGAATATGATAAAGTCCATAGGAAAATTTATATTGCAAAATAAAGTTATGATGAAATCATAATTATGAGATTCATATTACATTTATGTATTATACCTATATTTTTCCCATTCATTGTTTTATTAATGTTAGACATTAGTAGAGCATAAAAGAGTAGCATATACTATATTTCTTTCTTATGAAGGAAGTAGCTGATCTCAAATACTAAAGTATGAAAATAATTAAATAAACATATGGTGTTTGTTAGAGAACAAGTTCACATAATTGAACCCATATGAGAATTTTATTTGGAACATTACTTACATATCTATGGAAATTCTCATTGTCATGATTGTATAAGTGATCTTTTGAGTTGAGATCTCTATAGTATCTTATATAGGGAATGTTATATTTTGATACTACTTATGACTTATTCTAATCAATGATAGTTCAGTTGATAGTCATTAGATATAACATAAACTATATAGAGGTAGTTGAGTGATTAATATAAGATTTGATCACCTTAAAGTAATTAGGGAGAATGTTCAATTATTTATTTTTAGTATTGATTTGAGAAATCCTTATCTAAAGTGGAATGACATTTGGAGAATATTTTTCAAATCTCATTAATTAAATCAATTACTAATAGTAGGAGCTAATATGATTAGATTCAAATAGAATAAATATTAATTTCATGCTCTATATCTAATTAGAACTTTATGCAATGGGAAAAATTATATGAAAAAATTATGCATAGAAAGTTTAGTCCAAACCACTTTGTCATTCTTAAATGTTTGGATGGCTATGACGTGTTGCTAGACACAATCTTGATTTATAGATATAAATTATTTAAATTAGAGAATTAAAGATGAATTAAAGGATTTTAATCTATCTAATCCTAAATATAATTTGGGAACCTAATGGGTCACACAAAGAACAAGAAGAAAGAAAAAGTATTTTAATCAAATTAGAGTTGAATGTAAAGTTTAAGAAACATTATAATTAAATATGAGACATTTAATAAATAAGGACTAATATAAGATCTTGGATTTTATTTAGACTCAATTGGTATTTGAATATAATTAATATTAATTCTAATAAAATTTTAATTGAAATTAGGATTTTATTTCAATTAAATTACTAAAAGGTCCTAAACTTATTATAAATAAGCTTAGGATCCACAAGAGCTAGCATCTCGTGCCTATCCATCTCTACAATAGTTATAAAGTTCTCTTAATATGTTTTGAGAATACCATTAAAGATCAGACATGTATATGGCTATGGTGGTTGAGATGAACAAATTTAAAAAACAATTCGAATGAAACAACAAGAAAAGAATCAAGCTTTACTAGAAGGTAAGAATTATAATTCATGTCTCATTATGTTTATATGTTGGCTTCTGAGAAATCATATGAAAAGATTTCATTCTTATTTCACTATATATGGGATCAGATTGCTTCCCAATTTTCCTATATAAAGAGCATAAGGTTTATTTTTGTCTTACTTCTTAATTTTTCTCTTCAATGCTCCAACCCTTACCATATCCATATAAAATATGACACTTATGTAAGAAAATTTCAAAAGAAATTCTAACAATTTTGTTTCACTTAGTTATTGGAATGTCGAGATTTTTTTTTAGTAGTTCAACAACTAGTCATTTCTTTTTTAGATTTCTTCATGCACTAATTTCTTTATTTTCTTTCTCCTATTGTTTATAGGTTTTGATTATTCTATTTTGTGATTTGTTTATTTTCATTTGACAAATAAATCAGTTATAAAGAGAATTTACAATACACCTAACTTTGAAGATATAAGTGAACTTCACCATTTGATTCAAGAAATTATTTCTAATATTCTCAATTTTGTAAGCTCTGGAGTCATTAGCAAAATAAAAAACAAACAATTTTCTTTTCTTGTAGACGTTTTTTAGCTCTATAGCATTGCTTGATTTTTGTGAAGCCTTTGTATGCCTAGTATCTTTTGATTCCATACATGGAGTTTAGTTTATTTAACTATGAACAAATATGTGGTTTGTTTTACATAGGTCTATAAAATTAAGGCCAATGTTGATGGCTCAGTAGGATGAGACAAGGTTAAGCTTATAGCTAAAGATTTTACTTAGAAATATGTGGTTGATTATGAAAAGACTTTTGATCTTATAGCCTATATCACTTGTGTTTGTACTCTCATTGCCATTGTTGCTATTAAGATTGGTCTTTATTTCAGATGAATGTCAATAATGCCTTCTTAAATGAAGATCCCATTAAATATGTCTATATGTAACCTCCTCCTAGTCATGATCATCCTTCAGATAAAGTTTGTCTTCTTCAAAAGGCTTTGTATGAACTTAAACAAACTCCTCATTCTTAGTTAATTAAATTTAGTTCCACTATTTATCAATTTAGTTTCTAGTCCAATCCTTATGTTCATGCATTATTCCTTTGGAAGACAGAGCAGGTATTATTTTATTATTATTATATGTTGCTGACATGATCATTTTTGGAGATGATATGTAAAGTATTTATGATCTTAAAAACTTTCTTAGCCTCCAATTGAGATGAAAGATCTTGGGCATTTGAGCTTTTTCTTAGGTCTTGAGGTTGTTTTTGATTCTACGAGATAATATTTATCTTAAGCCAACTACACTACCAATTTTATCTCTCATGTAGGTCTCATTGATGACAAAATTGTTGATACTTGTATTGAAGTTAATACTTATGCTTCTACTTCTGATGGCTTTCCTTTTCCTGACATTACTTTTTATTGTAAGCTTATTAATAGTCTTATTTATTTTACTGTTACTCCTAACATTAATTATGTTGTTCACATTGTTAGTCAATTCATGACGGTTCCTTTCACTACTCATCATACAATTATTCTTCGTATTCTTCACTACATTAAAGCTACTTTGTTATCTGTCCTTCATTACTCCAGCTCATGCACGCTTTAATTATGAGGTTATTTGGGTGCTGATTAGGTTGGTGACCTCACAAATCGTCAGTCTATTGTTGGTTATTTCTTCTTTCTTAGTGATTCACTTATCTCTTAACTTATTAGGAAGCAAATTGTTATCTCTTGATCCAATACCAAAGTTGAATATTGAGTTCTTGCTAATACTAGTTTTAGCTTCTACAGCTTTGTTGGTTATTTCAAAGTATGGCCATTATGTCTCCATCTGCTACTTCTCTTCATTATGATAATTGAAGTAATCTACAAATTGCTCATAATGGTGTATTTCATAAGCACACAAAACTTATTGAGATTGGTTGTTACCTTATATTATTTTGTTCTTTGTAATACGATTAATCTTATTTATATTTTCTCTTAGAACCATATTGTTGATATATTTACTAAAACTAACTCTGGTCCTCGATTTTGCAATCTATAAACTCAATTTATCTTCTTCTCTGCTACCTTGAGTTCTTCCTTATTTAAATTTCTTCCTAAATTACTCTGGTACTTTTATGTATAAATAAATGCATCCCTTTAATTGTAATACATACAATACATATATGAAATAATTCATTCTTTATTAGTTTTGACTCAAATATTTTTAAAAAACAATTTTAAAAATGGTACAATCTATTTTACATGTTTGTTGAGACAAAGAATAATACTATGTCATTCATTCTCTTAATAACAGGGTTTGTATATATTGAATTTTTAACTAAAGAACTTATGTATAATTACATCTAAAAAATAAATGACTAATAGTTTTAAGTTCTAGATTGCACAACCTATATATTGAATTTTGGACATTTGATTCTTTTACTGTATGAGAAGTGATTAATCAATCTTTGATAACTAGTCAAAAAATAAATGAGACCTTAAAAAATTTGAGTTTGAACCATACCAACTTATACTAAGGTATCTTTGAAATAAGTGCCATAAATAATTGTTGACATATTTTATTTATAAAGTTTGAGTTTGAATCACTAGAGATATGTTATGTTTATGAACTAACTTGAATAGGAATTTAACATTTTTAAAATCCTTAAACTAGATTTTAATTAAACCCATCTTATGTATATGTCTAGTGAATTATTAAACTTAAAAAATGACAATAGTAATGTACAAAGCGATTTTTAATTACAATTATAAAACAAAAATTATACTTTAAAATTTTTCATTTTTCATGAAAAATTGCCACGTTAACTTAGTGGTGATCCTAGTGTGTTTAGATAGCATGTCATATTGGTTGGGATAATGTCTTAATTTGTGAAGTTTAACAAAATCTTAATCTATTAACGTTTAGGATGTAAATAGTGTTATTTTAGTAATATTAAATTTTAAATTAATATTCAAAATAACAATTAGAGTTGAGGTAAACTTTTCATAAAAAAAACGAATTGCACCTTTACTCAATTCTAACTCCTTTTAGAAACAAATTCAACATCTGAAAAATGTTCATTGCGATTAATAATTTCTTAAAGATGTATTAGAAATAAACATTAACAAATGTGTTAATGCAATTAACATCAATTATTTAATGGAAGTGATTAACCCCTATTAGAGAAGTAGTAGGTCGGTTCAAAAATCAAGATGTCTCAAACTGGTATAACTCACAGCTAAATCAAAAAAAGAATTTTTAAAATATAGCTGGTGATTAAATGGGTCAGAGAGGATGGCTGTCCTTAGACCTATTTTTAGTGCTTAATCATCCATTCATCCACCGCCATCAAGTAATCTCCCAACCAATGACATAAATTTGTACCAATTTCAATTTTGATATGGTATAATATTAATACCAGTACTGGGTAATTTCTAAAAATTATAAAATAGTTCTTAAATTTTATAAAATTATAAAATAATTCCCTAATATAATATACTGTATAAATTTCACCCTTAATCAACAATATCTTAAAATCACATAAATTTAAAATAAACAACTATTTCTTTATTTATATTAATATTATTTTCACATATTTTTCTATTAATAAAAACTATAATTAATATAAAAAGATAATCTAATTTTCATACAAATATAAAACTAAGAATAATACAATCATTAAAATATTATAATTGACTACATTAAGATTTTAAATAAAAATATTTAAAATGTGCTCTTACATATGATTAACTACCCTATATTTACATGTGTATAGTAGTTGTATATGCGTATAATCTAATACAAATGAGTGACTTAAACACGATACTACAACTTTAAAATGCTATCTACACAAAATTAATTGAATAAATGAGAAAGATAATGTCTCATGCTATATTTGGAATTAACGAGTATGGGTAAAGTTTTATTTATTATACATATAATAATATAAAAATTATGTGATTCTCTAAAATATATAATTTATTTAATAAATTGACAATTTACAATTTAAGATAAGTTTGATTCATCAAATTATAATTTCTAAATACTTATCAAATTTAAGACTTTAGATTAATGAGCACATATGAGACATACTATTATACTAGTCTTTCTTTATTATGACCAGTTACAACTTAATTGAAATAAGCAAAAGATTGATTTTGATTTTTTTTCCTTTGTTCCCAAAATTTGATCTTCACGAAGAAAGCATAAAAGGAAATTTTTAGTAACTTAATTGTGTCGATAAATTAGGAGACTTGGATTACTATATAATTAAAACCTTTCAAACAAAAGGAAGAAAAGAAGGTGATTAAAATGCATTAATCTTTATCTAATTCTTATCTTTTTCCTTAAATTTATCCATTTCATTATAACTCTAATCATTTATTTTTTTAGTTTATATATGACTTCTTATTATCAGAGACTTTAATCCTTATAAATGATATCAATCTATAATTACAATTTTATTAAAATGATAAGAAATAGAATATAAATACATATATTAATAAGTATTCAATTTATTAAATTAATAACTTGCCAATAATCAGATCATAAATCGAATTTGGAATACACAAATGCATTACTTAACATGTCCATTAAGTCTTGCACTAATGGAATCAGATACTTGTTCTTTATCTTGACTTTATTAAGCACTCGATAATCCATACACATCTGTAGGGAGCCATTCGCTTTCTTTTGAAATAAAATCGGAGCTCCATAAGTCGCCTTGGAAGGCTAAATGTATCCTACCTTCGGAAGTTCTCCCAACTGTTTTCATAATTCTTTCAACTCCATAGGTGACATTATGTAGGGAACTTGGGCAGGAGGTTTTGCCCCTGATTCTAACTCAGTACGATGGTTTATAACTCTTCTTAGTGGGAGTTCTTTTGGCTATTCAAAAGGCATTATATCTTTGTAAGACTCCAACAATTCTGCTACTGCACTCAAAACTTCCATGGACAACTCTTCTTTTACTTCAATCAACGTTGTAAGAAATGTTTCCTCATCATGTTTCAGTCCTTTCTCCACAATCATGGCTGAAATAAAAGAAGATTTTTGTTTGCTTTTGTCTTGCACACCAATTTCTCCACACTTAATAAACCGAGGGTCTTGTTCTCCTATAACCATTATTCCACTCAAATGTGGATATACAATAGCCTTGCTCTACCGTAGAAAGTAAATTCCGATAATCACCTCGAAATCATCCAAAGGAATTACCATCATATTGCATTTTTTAGCCCAACCATCTATTGATAAAGACACATTATATGTCATTCTAACTACATCTTTAGCTTTGGAATTTATAGTTTTTAGCCTATTCAAACTTCTACTCACCTTCAGTTCGAATTTAGCAGCCACCCGATTCGCAATAAAAGTGTGTATAACACCTCTATCAACCATCGCAACTACAAACATCCCACTGATCTACACTTGCAAATGCATTAACGAAACATATGTATTACCTTTCTCTTCCGTTAAAATGTTCAGTAATTGGAGAGGATTAACAAAGGTCATGACTTCTCCTTCTAGTTCCTCTTCAGTCACCATAGCATTAAGCTTTTCTCGCTTCGAACACTCCCTCACATAGTCAGGACCACTACAGATATAATAGTCAGAGGTTTTATATTTCTGGCCACTAGTAGAAGCACCACCAACGTTCTCACTCACTTTGGCCTTCCCTTTATCAATTTGTCCAAATTTAGAGTCACCACACGACTTGCCATATCCCCTTTATTTCTTCTCCTTCTGGTTAGTTTTATCTTTATGATGAGATGACTTGAAAGTTCCCCCTAACTCCTTATCTTTGTTTGGATGCAAATCGATCAGCCTATCTACAACCACAATTACACTGGGCAAATCTTGCACTCCCTGTCGTTGTAATTCAATTTGCACTAAGGTCTAGAGTCTCGACATAAAATTGAAAATTTTGTCTTCTTGTGTCATGTTTCTAATGTCCAACATCAATGAATTGAAATTTTTAACCTTCTAGTTCTCTCGTGCCAACCAAGATTTATTACAAGGCAAAAATTGCTCTTTCATTTCATGTACGAATGCCTCCCATTTATCAATTCTCGGACATCCAACAGTCAGATCACCATCAATTCTCCCGCACCACTATAGCTTGACGTCCCTAGCTAGATGCGTGCTTGTTAATCAAATTTTGTTGTAATCATGTACCCTGGCAACTTCAAAATATTACTACATATCTCGAATGAAAATTTCCTAAATTTTTGCATCCTTCACCCCATCGAAATGTTTTGGATTTGGGACTTTTAACCTTGTCCATGTGCCACCCCCATCCATGGCACCATAGTTCCTGATGAGAGCCAAAGCATCCTCTAACACTCCCATCCTTTTATTTGCTTCTGTCGAAAAGGTATCCATTTGGTAATAGATTGTCTAAATCGCCTCCTATAAGTGATCCAAACTAGCAAACAAATTATGTGTCTCATCTTTTAGAATAGCCCCCATTCCATGCTCCAACCTATGCAACCTTTCTCTAATGGCTTCAAGGTTCTAATTTGCCACAAACATCGTCTGCCAAGTAAGGAAAATATCCAGAAATCTCCCAACGATGTTGTGAAACCAAGTTATTACGTTGAATTAATTGATTAATGAAAATTTGAAAAAAAATTATATCACCAATAATACTATTATTTTAACAATAGATGTATTTTTAAAGTGAAAGAAATCATTAATATTAAACTAAACACCAAATTTAACTAGTTGAGATCAAGCCTTGTCCATACCAACATTATGAGTATCGTTCCATACTGGCCGGAGAGCGGTATTCAAAATGTTGGTATTGTATCAATTACAAATACTGACCAGTACTGATTGATACCTATGGTATTGACTTGTATCAGTCAGTACCTGAAATATTAGAATTTATTGGGGACTAAATTGAAAATTTTAAAAGTTAGGGACCAAATTAAAAAAATTGTAAACCAAAAACAAACTATTTATTCTCTCCTTTGCTCACTCAGTAACCTACTAACCCTGTTCACTTCATATCGTCACCACCCTCCCAGTCTCCCATGCACACCCACCATTTCCTCCACCACTTGTTGTTGTTGAGATCGCTCATTATCGCTACTTCCTCCACTGTTCAGTATTGCTAGGACTGCTCGCTGTTGTTGCTTGTTGGTTATTACTCTCCACACATTGCCATTGTTTACTGCTCTCCACACGTCATTTGTGCATCTAGTGACTCCAGTCGGCTAGTCTATGGTGCAGAATCCAGACTCCAGATCTAGATCTAGAATCTAGATTTATCTACATTTGGTTGAACAGACCCTACCTGTGACCCAACCTGTCCTACAATCTGAATGGACCGGTGACCCTATTTGTGACCTAACCTGACCTGTGTTACTCATTAACTTGGTTGCAATTTGTCTAATTTTTTTATATGTTTTACGTTTTTTGTTTCTCCTATGGATTGCAATTGCATTGCATTTTGGTTGTTTCATATGTGTGTTATGAATGATTTATAAAATATACATTAGGCAATTTGGGCTTGGAAGTTGGAATTAGTTGTGTGAATTGTGTATATTTCAATAATATATAGGCATTATGAATTCATGAAGAAATGAGATTAAAATAATATTGTGTATAGATTATGGAAGAACATTTAAGCATTGTGAATTGTGAACAATTCAAAAATATGTCATATTATTTGTTATTTTAATAATCATAAAAATGAGATCAAAATTAATTCATTAAATTGTTAATTAATTTATATGAAACATAAAATTTACCAATTATTGTTTTTATATAAAGGTATTTAACTTATGATTAATCATTTAATTATAAGATTAATATATAGTTTTAATCATTTAATATATGTAATTAAGTTAAGAAAATTAAATGTCTGCATTTTTATATTGTTCATTGTCATCATTAGGAAATCATATTACAAATATTAATTATATCTCATGGGTAACATAGAAACATTCATCATGTTATCTTATGGATAATTAAATACATGGTAGAAAATAGTATGAAAATAGTATAATGTGAAATTTTAAATGTTTAAATAATTTTTGCAATGTCTGTTATTATAAAAAAAAGTTATTTATGCAATGTGTATTATCATAAAGAAAGGTGTAAGATAAAGTTTATCAAGAATTTAGATATGCTTATAATTGAATATTGAATTTTATGGTTATGTAATGATATTATACACAAAACCGTATTTTTGAATATGAATTTATTAATTTAATTCTGACACATGTCTTTATTTGTTTTAGATAAATAGAGAGGAGTTCAAGCACTACTGATAATTCAGTTGTTTTAGGAAGATTGGATGATTTAGCTTATACTCATGCGAGATTAGTTTCTAAAATTAAAAACCATACCATTTGTGTATTCTGCAACAAATATTTGAAAGGTAAGGAAATCACCAAAGGAAAGAATAGTTTGGCTCAAAGGTCAAGTGGAGTTTTGTAAAAAAGTAAGTTATGACGTGAAATGACAAGTGAAAACTTTATTTAAAAAGTATCAATATGAAAAAAGAAGAAGATAAAGGCTAAACTACGAAATTGATTATGAAAGTTCTTTTTGCAGTGATCAAGATGATATTGGAGATGTTGAAAGTGGTGGCATTCTTACCAAAAAAGAAGGGAATATTGTACTTGATGTAACAAAAAGAAGAAGACATTTGTCTAATTTTTTCACCTCAAATAACTCCTAAAGCTCAGCCTTCAAGCTGTAATGCCTTACAATTTAAAGAAGCGACTTAGAATATGACCATGTCAATGGCTAGATGGTGGTATGATTTAGGTGTATCTTTAAATGACACTCGGTCTTATTATTAACAACCTATGATGGATGTCATTACTTTTTATAGTACAGTACATAAGGTTATTTTAATTGATGACTATAGAGGTAAACTTCTAAGCAACTTTGTTTATGAAATAAAGAGTTATTTAGATGAAATACAAATGACTTAAGCAACTTTTGGATGTTTATCATGTATAATGGTTGGACAAATAGAAGACATGAATCTATTATCAACATTTTAGTTTATTATACTAAGGGAACAATATTTTTGAAATCTATTAATACATTTGTCCTTATTAAAAGTTGGACTAGAAAATATTATTAAGTTCATTATTGACAATGATTCTGCATACAAAGCAGTCGGAAAAGATTGCAAAGTAGGTATAATTTTTTTATTAGACTCTTTTTATTGTATATTGCATTAACCTAATATTGAAGAATATAAGAGATATTAAATATTTTTTTATTATTAATAAGACTATACAGAAAGCAAAGAAACTGACCAAATTTATCTATAATAGTACAAGAGTCTTAAATTTGATGAGCAATAATTTCACTAATAATCAGAATTTGTGTTTATGATAAAATTTACAATTAATTTTTCATTATTTTAATATTTTGTTCTAATAAAAAAGGAGCTGAGAGAAAAATATATAAACGATAAATAAATTGCATTATAATATGCCAAATTTAATGCTAAATTTGAAATAAATATTTATAACTGATAAATGGTTAGTAACTCCAATGCTACTAACAAGGCAAAGCTTGCTATGTGCAAATTTTCGGCTCGGCCCTTGTATTAGATTGTCCAATATCCCTAGCGGTGTAGTTTTGCCCGCAATGTTGTCTTCTATCCATAGCCCAAAACCCGTACGAAGTTCCCTAAACCCTAACGTTGCTGTCACAACTCTGACATCACTCTTGTGACTCTGTTCTTCCTTCCTACAGCTTTGAGTTACACATTCCCCCTTTGTCTGTTGGACAATGGCATCACGGTACAGGTCTCTCTCAAACTCAACTTTCTCCCTTCTCAAATCTACTCTTAATAAACCCAAGTCCAGACCGCTGCCTTCTCTCCTTTCTGCTCGCTCTTCTACGTTGTCCAGGCGAGGCCTTTTAGAACCCTTTCCTGTGCTCTTTTCACTTTCATCCTTATTTGTTACAATTCAGCTTGTTTTTTCGTATTATTTGCAAAATCTTCGTGTTCTGACTTGTGGGTTCTTTGTTTCAGGTCATTTCCTCAATTGGGTGCTTTCCAATCTATGCTTCCCCTTCACTCAGCAGTCTCTGCTGCTCGGCTCACTTCGTGCCTTGGCATCGATTCGAGCAGCTCAAGGTCAATGTCACAGGGTATGCTTTGCAGTGCGAATCCAGGAGTTTGATAATCTCCGTTTTTCTTTATTTGGTATCTGTAAGCAGCTTTTGCACTCTCTAATTTGCTGGCTTATTGACGATAATAACTCGTATTACTGTTAGATCTTCTTTCCATTTGCTCTTATACTGCTACATCATTCTCTTGTTTCTCTAGTGTTGCAATTAGTGACCTTGGCGGATGCCACTTTTAACGGGAATTGTATGTTATTCTAATTATGTTAAATATCCACAATTTTACTTATATGCAGAACATTTTGTCTCTTAATATCGTTTGGAAGTTGATGCAAACGTTTGAAAAGATTAGCCTTTCCTATATTTTATTGTATTGGAAATATATTTAACACGAGAGAAGGAGCTGCTTACTGGGAGAATTCGTTGGATGTACCAATACCACGCAAACGATGATTAATGGAGAGGCTTTGAAACTTGCGAAAAGGAAAAACAATTCTGATAGGAAGGGAATAGGAGTGCTGATGGTAAAACGTTAGATCACATTCTTCATCACCTATTTATAAATAAGGTGCTAGGTTTTCCCCATAAATTAAGTGTTTTTTTTTTCCTCAAGTTACTGTTGTTTGATCATGATCTTGTGAAACCTTCCCAGTTTACTGATTGAAACAAGAGAGACCAGGAGTTGATGCTCGTGAATATGTCCTTTCTGTGCTTGGCAAGGAATGCTGACGTGTAATTTTTTCAATGAAGAGCTGGACATATATATTTTAGGTTGGCTAGGCAGCCATGTAGCTATAGATTTCCTTCAAGATTTGCCGGGATTGGATTTTGTGGTTTGAAATGCAAAGTTAGTACTTACTACCTATGCATTTCTAGATAAAGAAGCCTTTTTCCTTTATGCAGCTTGTGGAACTATTGATTGGATATGCTAAACTTTTCATTGATTGTTTATTTTTTAGTCTTAATGCTTCTTTTGGTCTACCTCTGGGTTGCTTTTAATTTATCTTGTGTTGATGGCTTTGGTACGAAAGAATGATAGTCGCAGAGTGGGGGACGGAGAAGAATGTAGAAAAGAGTCTTGTTCGCGCATTTACATATTTTTTTCATCTTCAGTTTTCTTTCTTTTCGAAATAATAGCTTACTATCTATAAAATGTGAATGTTTTGTTGCACCTACCTTGCTCCCACTTCGATTAAAGGCAATATCCTAGCATATGTAGTTATTCAATGCACGAGGTTGCCAATTTATCTACTTTATTGGTTGGTTACTATCAATACTGGTGAAATTTGACATGGTACATTATAAGCCAAAATATTTTCAACTGCAGCTAAAAGGTGCTAACTTTTCCCTTTGTTTTGGACAGAACTAGGTCTGAGTGGGCCTCGATAGCCGACTAAATCTAGAAGATGGTATTAATTGATGGAGGATAGTTATATCGATCGCCTTGCCTAGGTGAAGTCCTTTCCATTTTACATGAAATTCTATCTATGAGGATCATGACCTGGAAGTTTTAAATTCTTATATTTGATCTCATATGCCCTCCTGTGGATTGAAAAGTTATTTGGCACACTTTTTGTAATAACATCGCCTTCCATTTACCTTGTGTCTCTGCTCAGCCTCCTGAGTCGTTTATCTTTTATGGCGACAGTAATTGTAGTGCAATAACACAAATACAATAAGATTAATGTTGTCCTTTTTCTATTGTTATGCTGAGAATCAAGGTAGATGATATTCCAACCCTTATTGGAGTTCTGTATGCTATATTATCAAATAGGAGGAAGCGATGCCCATGGATGGAAAAATGGTTGAAATGGTATAAATATGGGAAAGGAGCGACCGACAGGCCAAATCTATGTAAAGCCACCCCAATCGCCGTCGCAGTATGGGGGGTTGATAAGATATTGTTTTAATATTTCCCCATTATTTGAATGATGCCTTGCCCAGGGCTTTTATCAGTTTATGTCTACCTGAGAAGAATACATAAAGCATGTGGGTCTTTGCTCCTGCTTTTTCTGCCCTCGTCTCTTTCAAAGTACCTTGCATCTGGACGTTATTTTACTATAAGATGTACATGCCCATATGTCATTGACTGCCCTCACGTTACCAAGACGCAAATGTAAAAATTAGATGTACAGCTGAGAAATTTATGCCAAGCTTCGGCGACTTGTTTGAACTAGCCGAGCCTTGGTACACAAGTAAGGAGAAGGGCGTGGGCCGGTGGTCTAGGTAAAAGCTCTTTTGAATTCGAGTCATCTACACTGGGAAGTGCCATTCCTAAGAGGGAAAGTATACTCTTTGGATGGATAAGGCATCTCCAATCATACATCAAAAATTTCCACCAAATTTGGTGTAAAATGAAATATTCTAAAAAAAATTTATACCAAATTTGGTATTATTTTAACTATTCTATACTAAATTTTTACACCAAAATTTTTACACTAAATTTTTTTTAAAGAATATACCACAATAATTTAGTTATTAACTAAATTAATTTATATTTATATAATAATATATATATATTTATTTATTTATTAAAAATTAAAATAAAATCATTATTTTTAATTAAGATATATACTTTATATTAAATTAATATTATTTACAAAATATATTGAATATTATTGCAACAATAAATTAATAACATACACAAATATAAATTGGTTAAAATTTCTCATTTAACCTCTAATCATTTGAATTTCCATATCGTTCTTACAAGTGTTCAATCAGTATATTACGAAATTCAAGTACTTTAGTTTTACTTTTAATTCGATTGTTGTAATTTTAGTTTGATTATAATCTCGAGTTTGATTTCTGTTGTGATTTATTTTAGTCTTGTTATAATTTCAAATATTTTTGTTGAGTTTTAATTTTAAAATCAATGGTATGGTTTAAATTTATGTACTTTTTATTACAAATTTACTTTTTATTCTTAACATATTTTATTAATGAATTTATAACACTTATAAATAAGAATTATAAATAAATATTAAAAATAAATTTAATATTATATTCCATATTAGTCTCGTTTTAAATATCTCAATAAGATTTTTGTAATGATATATTTTGTGTAAATCAATTTGTGAAAAGAACATAAAATAAATATGTTAAAAAGTAAATGTACAAAGTTGTCTTTTTATGGTGTGTTACTGTTCATTGCACCATTTTGGTGTGAAGATTTGGTGTCTTCCTTGGATTAGATTTATTGCACCAAAACACCAAATTTAGTATTTTGGTGCCTTGATTGAAGATGACTTAAGACTCTGCCCGAGTTAGACAGGACTTGAGTGCACTGATAAGTGTTGGAAATTAGCGTAATCAAATCAAAAGTGTAACAGAAATTTTACAATTTTTGATGACTTTTTTAATTAAATAACTTGAAAATTATGAATTATAAATAAAAGAGTTAAAATATATTCAATTTAATTTTTTAATATTTTGAATTTAAGCTGCTAATTACGAGCTATTTATATGTTCAATTTTTAACGGTATTCTTAAAATAGGAAAACTGCAAGAGTGGAAAAAATACAAGTGAAAGTTTCTTGATTTTTTATAAAAAAAAGAGTTTAATATTTCTTTAATTAAATTTTTATTATTAGTTATAATTAAGGTCTAATTTAATTATAATTATAATTTAATTTTAACAAAATCAAATATCTCATATTTTTAGATCTTTAAAATCTATTAAATTTTAAATTAAGACTAAATTTAAATTAATTTTTTCTCTTTAACTGCTCTTTATGTATTACTCATTAAGTAATGTGTTTTAATTTACCTTTAATTCTTCAATTAAACAATTTACTATTATAGATTAAGAATAATATCTAGTATATACAAATATAACAAATATCAAATTGGTTTGACTTAATCTGTCAATGCATAATTATAATGTATAATTTAATATTTTTATTGTTCAATGCTTCAATTGGACACAAAACATGCAATTAGTGTCAACTCTATTTCAGTATAATAATGTTAGCTCTTACTAATTAATAATTGATATTTGAAAACATTGTTTTTATATTTCAATTTTCTTTAGCCAGAAAATTCGATAAATTTATACTAATTAAGAATAGTAGAATACTCTCCCTAACTACTTCATATTGATAAATACTTTATTGACTTACTAAACTATCACCATATAGTTCATACCAGATCTAAGTACTATTAATTGAGCTACTCTGATTAGAATTAAGTCATAAGTAATCTCAAAATATAATAATTCCTATATGGGATACCTTGGTAATTTAAAGTCTAAAATTCAATTACATAGCTATCATAATAAGAAAATTCACGTACACAATTATTGTTCCATTTAGGATCCTTATTTTCGAGCTAACTTGATAAACTTTTTCCTCTAATAAGCATCTATGTGATTGTTTAGTATATGTGATCATATTTACTTCATGTATGCTAGTCTTTATGCTCTATTAGTATTTAATCTTAATATAGTAATGAATAGAAATAATTTAGAGATAATATGTAAGTAAAATATGAATTTCATAATTATAATCTCATCATAATGTCATTTACAAAATATATTTATCTTATGGACTTTATCGTATATGTTAGTTAACCAAACGAATAAACATAAGATTAAATAATTCTTTACTTAATTATGTTACAATCTACAGCCAACAAATTGACTATATGGTATAAATCAGCATCTACTACCTACATTAAGTCAATTGCTTAAGTATCTTAGACCATATCATCATATACCGATCATGCTATTATTGAGAAAATGATTTAGTAAAAAAATTCTATAAGATTCTCTTTAGTGAGCACTTATTCTTGCAACTTTCATCTTAATTTAGCATCATAAATAAGAAAAACTACCAAAACATATATTTAGATATTTGATGAGACCTTCACTCTTTTTCCATTTATAATAGTTATAATGTTCTATAGTATATTACTACTTAAATAATGAAAGGAGTTGTACGAAGTTCATCAAATAACTATGTCTAGACAATTATTTTCACTAAATAAAAATGTGTTATATCATAAAATGTTTTATGTCATAATTTCTAACTTAAAATAATATTTTTTACGTAAAATATACTTAACTATGACTTGTTACTGTTCTCGTCAAACTACAGTTAAAATATATATGACCATTAAACTCAAATGTCAACTTATATAAAGAATAATAGATATATCTAACACTTCATAAGTATTATAAATTTTAAATGGTAAATACCTTTAGGACATTATCTATATAATTGGATTAAAATAATTAAGCAACTTTTGTATCTATCTATATTTTTTTATTCCTAAATTTAATTTGTTACCTTTCAATATCCAATATAAAATTGCTCTTACATTATCATATCTTTAATAATTGAAAATAAATTATTGTTCCTTACGAACTGTATGTCTCCACATACTCCTATTAACTTTCTTATAGACCTAATAAATCCACAATTATTTCCAAAGCAAACTCTTTGAATTTATTATGAAAGTGAATGACATCTTATAACCTTTCAATTATACATCAAATAACAAAGTGTTAGTTCTATTTGGATTTACAGTCATGAGATTTGAACTTTTTAAAACTTCATCTTACTCCTACTTATTTTAAGAATCATTATACTATAAATATGCATTAAAACAAACATTTGATTTAATGACGCTTTGTAAATAATATATCCAATTTAGTTATAAACTTATTAGATAATATGTGCTTTAACTAAGCATCATATCCCAAATCATTAACTTTGATTCTTTTAAAATCTTACCATTCAATATCTAATATGGAATCTTGTGAATTTGATTTGATTAGAACTATCAAATGAAAGTTATTATATAGGCATAACTATAGAAGTAATAAATATTGCATTATATAATATATCATATTATATTTTTTCCTTTAAAAAATCTATACTATTATGAAATTTAGTTGTGAAAGTATTCATTAAAGAATCTCATTTTCTATAGATAACCTAGAAAATTTAAATCCACATTGATTTCATTAAATTAATTTGCATTCATAGTGCTTAAATTTTATTTAGATTTAAATATTTTAAATTTTAAAAATTTGAAATCAATATTTCATTCAATATATATGACTAAATAATATAAAATCATTAGTAAATACAAAAAATATAAATATTCATCATTTTATAAATTGTTATTACATCTCATATATTTTATGTATAAGATTTAACCATTCATTAGTATAATAATCTTTTCACCAAAGGTTGATTTGGTCATTCTTTAACCTAACAAGTTTAATAAGTTTCATATGATTCATGATTATAAGGATACATATTTCTTTGTATGTAACTTCATAATTCTTATTATGTTAATGTGCATATTAATTTTGTTTTAAACTTTGAAAACTCTTCTTAAATGTTGTGTCTAATTTCGATTGACTTTGGTTGCCTTTATATCTTCATTTTGGTTACAAATTCTTATGTTTTGATCCAAATGTGAGATGAATTGAGAGAAAATGGTATGAATATTGCATGCATGTCAATTGGATTATCTTGTGAATGTTGCATGAAAAATTAGGAGAATTATGTATGAAAGGGTGAAGTGGGAAGTGAACAATGCATACAATTAATTAATTCATACATAAATGGTGTCACACCCATGACTCCTATAGTCCCATGTCAAGGGTGTGACAATGGTGGTCATTCTCATGACTACCTCATACATACTCATGACAACATTTTCTTTAATTGTCCAACTTATTACGTGGCAAACTATAGGTTTGAGGACTCGAAAACCTAAAATGAGAATACAAATAAAACAAAGAAAGGTTGGCGATAGGGGAGAAATCATTTTGGAGACATTATGGGACACAAAATAGAGAGAGAGAAGGAAGGTGGTGAAGAGGGAAGAGAACAGAGAATAGTCGAGTGAGATGAAGAAGAATAACAGCAGAGAGGTGAAAGCAGAGTTAGCATTCGGTCGTCTAGGTGATCATCAACTAGAAGCAAAAGGTGAGAGCCAATGCAGAAGGCTTGAGACTGGCAAGAGCAACTCTCTCATCTGATCCTTGTTTACTTATTATGTTCCTATCTGTTGCATTATTTCTTTGTTGTTTTACTGGATTTACTCCTTTGTTAGTTGATAAACTCATACTCTATTAACTTTTGGTGGTTCATTTCTGATTATTCCCTTGGTTTATTACTTTAATACTTCTCTTATACCGATAAAGATGATATTGAAGTATATGAAGATGATGAATCTTGTTTATTCCATGATGGGCTTATTTCTTTTTTTTGAGAATTAATGTAGCTAGTTTAGTCAAATATGCATGATTGAGTTACTATGTTGTTGTCTTATGTTTACTATAGTTTCTGAACAGAATGGATATAAAAGCATGATCAAACTTTTATCATTTTGGTATTAAACAAAGGATCAAGAGAAGAAGTTTAATATGGAACAAGAAACTATAGGTGCTTAGGTTAAGAATTAGAAATATATTAACTTAAGTAGCAATTATCAGTGGTTCATAATTAATTCGAATGATAACTTGTCGAATAAGAAAGTTAGATTTAGTTTATTATTCGAGTTAATCTTAGAACCCAACTGTTAATTTTAGTAAGACAATTATCCAATCATTTCCCCTTAATTATGCATAGGAGATTAAATTAGTGAAATTAATTCTTAAGAAATTTTCACTTTGATTAATATATTCGTTTTTATTCTAGTTTACCTTTCGGTTTAATTTTGTGATTTTCTTTAAAGCCTTCGCTCAAAAAATTAGGATAAAATGTTTAGGATTATATCTTTTTTTTAAGATTAATTTAAATGAACCATTTCATCTTCTAGAGAGACAAACCTAGATAATCAACTAACTATCTCGTATACTTGCAAGTAGGATAGCCTAGGTATTTTTAGAATTTATTTTGGAATATCAAGTTTTTGGCGTCATTGCTGGGTAAGTTTTTAGTGTTTACACATAAATTAATTTTAGTTGTTCTTGCTTGTTCATGTATACATGTTTTATTATGTTATTTCATTGATTTGTTTGTTCAATTTTTGTTCTTAATTTGGCACTACCTTTAGTTAGTCCCTACTAGGAAGAAGGTCTCTAGAAGTGAACTCATTTAGTTTATGTGTCACGACCCGGTATCACATCGGGTCTATGACAACCGCCGCATAACTGGGCTAAGGATACTAACGATATTCTTAATCCGACTATGCAAGGCTAACTGAATATTTTTTCTCTTTTTTTTTAAATACGGGCAGCATAACGGTTGTGTTTTAAAAATCCCAAAAAAGCTGCAAACAATTTCAAATGCATTTCTATATTCACGTCCAACCACATCTTCAGGACTTTAAAGTCTACTCAAGGCAATCTCAACAACAGTATCCAAAGATTCATAGACAAAGTCATTTATAAAACACAAGGCAATCACCAAAATCATAAAGCATATCTATATAAACACAGTTTATGAGCCACTAGACAACAAAAGTAAAAACTAAGAAACTACCCATGTGTGGCAATACCCTAAAAATGTCAAAAGATCACACGATCTACTCAAAGCTTCAAACTCACTAAATTAACCTGCATGGTTGGAAAGCGGAGGGGGGGTGAGTACACTAGGTAGTCAGTGAGTAGGAAAAACATAAAACACAAATAGAATTTGATCATACCAAGACGGTATAGATAACCTATGAAGTAAATATACACAATATAAAAACACATAGGCCTAGCCTATGCCTCATCATATAATAGTTAGGAATCACATAGGCCCAGCCTATTAATCACCTATCCGGTGAACATAAATTCCAGTTCCAGTATACAAATGCATAAAAACATCAGATGTATAAATCAAATCTCGTCAGAAAAAATATCAAAATAAGCCAAAACAATCATATGTGACAACACTAGTCGGTCAAACTAATGTGCACACCCACCGATTATAGGTGTTGGCTCAACTTTTATTTGTGGTGAGTCCATACTACAGTCAAACAGAGCGTCATGATCCTAGGTGATGACCTCGTCGGTGTCCAGACCCTAGGTGTGGAATCACCCGCGAATCCCGTAGAAAAGTGTCAATATGGTGACTCGACTTTCATGTACTAGCGTCAAGGGTATGGAGGTCACTTAATCAGTTGTGTCCAGCATACGATTGGCCAATCGTTTTCTCACCAATCACAAAAATCATATATAAAAATTAAATACAAAAATCAAGTAAAGCATCATATTTTTATTTATCGGTCCAACTGATAAAATGAAATCATACCATGGCTTTATGTTGGATCCCGCTTGCGGAGCCCAACCTCGAATCATGAAACTTGACCATTATTGGTTCATCTTTATGCTTTGATACCACAATATGTTGGACCCTATTTTCGGAGCCCAACATCCGGAGCATGAAACGTGAGCTTAATCCAATAAATCACCTTAACCATTATTGGTTCTTTTTTTTTAGCTCTGATACTAAACATGTTGGACCCCGATTTCGGAGTCCAATGATCATTCCGGAGTCATAAACCTTGAGTTTATAAACCTGTAGGGTTATTCCAAAGAACCCTCTTTGGCTGTCATCTCGCAAGTGTGGAGTACCCACACCAGTCAATCACCAAAATTACAATTTAAATTCTTCAAATAAATTGTAGCTTTAAGTCTCTTATTTATTTTGAAGAAAGAATCATCTCAATCGGAGCTCTACAGCTCAAGATATGCCTAAAAATCCAACGCATGTTCATAACCCTGTTATGCTCTTCCAACCAATCTCTCATTTTCTTTCCATAAAGCTTTTTTAAATCAACACCAAATGATACCAATTTTTATTTACAGATAGATACATGTGTTAGAAAGCTATTGCTTCAAGAATCGCTTCATTCGGAGGTCGGATGAGGGAGTTATGGCAAAAAGAAACCAACATGTTTATGTCCTTAATCATTCTGTACCTCTCTTGGCGTAATTGTCATAACGTTTTCTACAAATGTTAAATTGAGTTTGTTCTTAGACCATTTGAAAGTAGACTTCCATATCTACAACTTTTATGAAGATCACAAAGTGAGATTCTGCCTCTAAAAGGGTCAACAATCGCAATTTATTGAAGATGACCCGTGAATCTCCGTTTAACGGACATTGTCAGGTTTGGGAGACCTTTTTGGCTGTGAAGGTCCGTTTAACGAACATAGACTGGCTTAGGAGTCCTTTCTCACCCAAGAAGGTCCGTTTAATGGACTTTAGACATAGGGGTTCCCAAAACCCCTCCAAAGCCTCTCCAATGCTTCCTATATCCAATATAACCTCATATTCACTCTTAATCTTCCCAATTTCACTTCTTCTAATGTAATATCACTTCTTAAACATCCCATTATCAAAATGATTTCATAAATCCCCCAAATCTCAACTCAAATAATTCATCTCATACAATAATTTTCATCATTCACCATAGCTATCCTATTCATATTTCCCATGTAGCATCATCACTTATAATGCTCATATCTCTCAACTCTGATACCCAAAATTGACATACTTTATAGCGTCCGAAAGCTAAGAGGATAAGCTACAACTTTCCAGAAGGCAACTTGGTCTAATTCTACCTAAATCAATACATTTTTCCTTTTGAACCTAGAATACAATTCTTACCCTTATAAAAAACTTTAAAATTGTCCCATTTTCACTTCCTTTATGCAACATCATTTTATAACCCTTTTAAATTCCAACTTTTCTTCATCCACTCTTAAATCTCAGCTCATTTGACTTGTCACATTTAGCTACATCTCATCATTCATAATTCCTATGTGTCTTTTTCATAACATCTCACTGATATGTTATATATATGTATATATATATCAACCATTTATGCCCAACATTCATCATCGTCATCCATATACCAATTCACATTTCATGTCCATACACAAATCCATTTTTCATTAACATCATAAATTAAGAGTTTTACA
>JANVCQ010000008.1:21772370-21784021 GCA_025531925.1 Erythroxylum plowmanianum
AATATATTATTAACAAGTCATAATGTTAATATATGAATCACAAATATCCATTGGCCTAGGGCACACTACTAACACTTTAGATGATTCGAAAGAAGACTTCAAGCTCAACAACTTTCATAAAGACCTTGAAGACAAATTCTATCTTCTAAAGGATCAAAAATGGAGCAGAAGATATAAGTTTATGAACAATAACCCAGAAGATAGCAAAACACAGATGAAGCAAAAACAGAAGAAGCGAAAGGCAGAAGATAGCAAAACGCAGAAGAAACGAAAGGCAGAAACTCAGAAGAAGCAAAAGGCAGACGAAGTAGAACTCAGAAGAAGCGAAAGTCAGAAGAAGCAAATTGGCAAAACACAGAGGATAGCAAAAGGCAGAAGAAGTTCATAAACAGTAACCCAGAAGAAGTTTATGAACAGTAACCCAGAAGATAGCAAAACACAGACGAATCGAAAACAGAAGAAGCAAAAGGCAGAAGATAGCAAAACACAGAAGAAATGAAACTCATAAGGAACAAAACCCATAAGAAGACACGTCAGCAAAACACAGAAGAAGACGCGTCAGCAAAACACAGAAGAAGACGCGTCAGTAAAACATAGATGAAGCAAAACACAGACGATACAAAACACAGAAGGAGATGACGTCACACAGAAGAAGATGATGTCATCACAGAAGAAGCGAAACACAGACGATAAAAAACACAGACGATAGCAAAACCCAGACGATACAAAACACAGAAGGAGATGACGTCACACAGAAGAAGATGATGTCATCACAGAAGAAGTAAAAGACAGAGGATACAACTCCTCTCTTGCACCTCTTCCCTTATAAGGACCCTGGTTTTCAGCTTAGACGTTCAAAATTTCATACTATATAGCGTTGGAAAGCTAAAAGAAAGATCTACAACTCTCAAGAAGGAAACTTTGCCAAAATCTATCTAGATCAATTCCAATTTTCCCTTAAAATCCAAAGATGAATTTTACATTCATCCACCAATGTGCTACACTCAGTTCTCACTTCATGGCAAATTTTGAGACTCTTAGAGACAGAATTGAAATTCGATGTCTTCATAAGAAATGTAGCCATATGTTTCTAGTTTAATCCAAATTAAGAATTATCTCGTTGGGATAACTAGAGAAAATGTTGTGGCTAAAAGATTGAAACATTCTCCATAAACATTTTCCATATCAACCATCCTTTTTGTTTCACACTCTTTCCTTAACACAAATCATACTAAGATGCCCTTTTCTACTTCATTTACTCCTCATTCTCAACTCCATCTCAAATCAATAGCATCCGAAGAAAATATATAGTCCATAATTACTCATGAACACCAACAACATAATATATACATATGTACATATTCTTCATCAACTTACTACACAAATGCAACTTCATTTTTTGACTTTCATTATACTTATAACTTTCACCTTAAATTCTTCTTACTTCAAAATCTTTTATCCACCAGAAACACCAAAGTAAAATTTGGATATATCCACATTTCTTATTCGCTACTTTACCCTTGCCTATCGTTTCTTGGTTCAAGAATTTTTTATTCATTTGCTCTTTACTCGTAACTACTTGTCAAAATTTCTCCTTCAAATAGTTCTAACTTCCATAAAACATTCGGGGTCCAACATCTACATCACTTAAAGGTTAGGAAATTTCACCTCTAATTGGTTGTAATGCATGTTTATACAAACTTATGAACTGACCCTTCCTATAGCATGAATCTACGAATGTCTCAACCCTTTCTCTTGAGTGATGGATTGCACTAATAGAATTTTTGCATAGGTATCCATATAGGTTCTATGCTTGAAAACTATATGTTTGTTATGTACCAATCTTGACAGTATGCTTCCCATCACCCTTTGAAACATTATAAGCACCATCTCCATTCCATACAATTCTCCACTGCATTGTTTCTTTTTTGTTCTTCTCCAACTTCATTAGATTTGGTGTAATATCTAACTTCTACTTAACTATAAAATGTCTCCTCCCAACATGCCTCTTCATCACCATTATTCTAATTATCTCAAGCATGATAATCACTGGCCTGTCCTTTACTGGTAGGATCCACCCATTAAAGGTTTCATTCATATTGTTGTCAACTATCAGACATTTAGTTTCAAAGGATTGATAACATCCGGCTCACCTCTTATTAGGATATTCAAGTAACGTTGAAGCATAACCATGGCTTATTTTATCAAGCCACTTCAGTTGGTTGTTGAAATCTTCAACATAGGTTGATCTAGGGCAATTCCAAAATTGTTTTTTGAGGTCCTTTCCCTTCCAATTGACTTACCAATTTTGATATATATTTATGACACATTTGGTGAGTTACACTCAACAAAGCCTCATCTATAGCCTTAACTAATTCCTAAATCAAATTAAAAAGATATTATTTAATATTTGATATAATGATTTCAATTATAAGTATATTAACATTCCTTCTACATATCAGATTTGACTGTAATTCTTCACCATCTTCCAATTACAAAATGAATCCTTTTAGCAATAAGGATATCTTCAAAGCCTTTTATTCATTGAGGAAATTAAGCTTCTCTTAATACATACTATCATGTCAATTATCCCTTCTTGGATTTGGCTTTCTTTCTCCTAGAATTGTGATTGTTTGTATTAGGATCGGGAAATTCTTCTACCAAACAAGTTTCTTTAGAGGTCATAGCTTTGGAAGTAGGAATTACCTCTTATGCTCCAGAAGTTTATTGCAGGATCTCTTTGCCTTTGTCCTTAAGCTTTTGATGTGTCTCCATGTTATTAAGCTCTTCTTCTATAATAGTCTCAAGATTAGGCATTTTTATAGTAGTTGTAACTACCTCTTCTTCCTGATCCTCTTTAGTAACTTGCACTACTATTTCTTGTGTGGCCAGTTCCACCTCTTCACCTTTTTTGTCAATGCCATTGTTGGTTTTTACTCAAACCTTGACCAACCCTTTCCTTAGTGGTTTCCATGGGTATGTAAACTTTATCTAGTCCTTAACTAGGCTGTCTCATGCATTTAGCTTCATGATGTTCAACTCATCAGGGAGCTCCTTATCCAACTTGACCTTGATGCATATACAAGCAAATCATATCCTCTTTAAGTTAACAATGTTTTCATCCAGTGATATAGGCCTTCCTAGTGCACTTTCCAGGTAGCTGAGGCCTTCAGATGACCAGTATTTAAGAGGAATTCTATGGAAGTCAACCTAGATTTGTAAAGCCCTTGAGCTCAGTCCTGTCAAGATGGAAACCTGATTTCAATTTTCAAAGTATCATTGACCTTTCCTGGATATGGCATGGTCCATTTCTGGTATCCTTCTTGCCTTTTCCTTATTGGAAAATCTGAAAAATGAAAATTTCATTTTCAGTGATGAGGTAGTTTTCTAACCCTAGTTTCCTTCAATTTGTATTCGCCAGTAGTTAACAACTAAGAATGACAAATCTCTTGTCCATAAATCCTCCTATTAGAGAGGCATTCCATTTTCTGGTTTTTTGGTTAAGAACTTCTGTTGGTAGTGCCACTACATCTTGGCCAATTAAAGGCGGGACGTAGTGAAGCCTTCCAAATGCATCAAGGTCCCCTACAAACTTACTCCATTAGACTTTTTGGGCCTGAGCTAGAGCTTGCCTGAACTAAGCACCTAGTAGTGGAGGGAAGTCTTGCTCTTTGTGTTGGGCGATTGCTTTTGTGTTTAGGGATGCATGGAGTGGTGAGCTCGTGTGGTTTGTGTTATTTGCTTTAGGGGGAGGTTAAACTCCATGAGATAGTGAGCTTATGGTTTGCCATTAACGGTAAAATGTCAAGGTGGGGTCGTGGGCAAGAAAGGAGAGTTATCCGCGAGTTACCAAAAGAAGCAACCGACCTAGGTCAGAGGGGGTTCAGCCTTGAAAACCAATCGGGCTCTTATTTCTAAGTTGTAAAAGTTGTAGTGAGAGGAGCTTCTCACTCCAGCTCCTTCTATCTAAAGTTTTCTTTTTCCCTTAGTTACTTTAAATGAACTTGAAGATATCTTAGCAGAATTATGTGGCATATGAGATGCATGCCTTGATATTAAATACGGCAAACTGAATACTAACATTTGCCTTCTGTTTTTCTTTTCCTTTCACTTATTCAATTTCCTTTTCCACTTGTTGGTTTCAGCAATCAAACAAATATGCTATTACTTGGAACTCCTAGAACGACAGCAACAGTTTAGTTTCACCATTATTGTGCAATTTTAGTCCTTTGCTAACACTTTTAGGATAGATTCTTTAAAGCGAAATGCATTCAAGAAAGTTGCAAGCTACTTTTCAATTTTTATATTTCCATTCCTGTTCTCATTCCAATTTGTGTGACTCCAAGAATGACGCTCATGGTCCCCCATATGAGAACGCTCACAAGAAGCATCCAATCTGATCAGTTAAGCTTTCTTATTATTAAACAGGAAGAGGTGGGCAGATACATCATGTTTTGTTCAGAGTATGATCAGTAAGCCTGCAGAAACACCTGATAAATAATCAATACTTCTGTTACCCCCAAGCCTACTCTGTCATCTGCAAAGTTGCACGTTCAATGTGCAGGAGAACCTTTAAAACCACCGTCTACCTCCAAGCAATCAAAACAGTGTCAAGCCATTATACTGTTTATAGATAGCGAATCTACAACACAGCATTCTACGCCTTTTCTTGCTCAAGTGTAAGAAGATTATGACCGTCGAGTCTTTGGTTCCCACGTTGATTAGTCGAATTGAATTCTTTTACCAAACAAACATAATCAATCATTCAATGTTTTGGGTAGATCAATTACATATCCTCTCACCATTTGTTCATCCGTTAACCCAATTATATATTTAAGTAAAAGTGTTGAAATTGGTCTTTTATTAAAGTAGAAGGTACTTGGCTTAATTACAAAGACAAGTAGAAACTGGTCCTAAGAGTGCATTTACCAATAATAAGATATAGTGCACGAGGCATGTGACCACCGCAAACCTTGCTTCCGCTAAAGCCTAATTAATATTAGTTATATGTTCGTGTATCGATAGAGAGAGATCATTATGTGAGTTGTTGTTTCTGTTCGTTACCACAGTTCTCCATTGTGATTGCATACCCTGGCAAGAGAAGATGAAGATAAAAAGAATTCATTAAAAGAAGTAAACTTCATCAGAAGTTGAAAATCTTAATATAATTACAACGTGGAATAATTTAATTTTAACAACAGTGATGTGAGGAGA
Organism: Erythroxylum plowmanianum; assembly: GCA_025531925.1. Lineage (NCBI taxonomy): Eukaryota > Viridiplantae > Streptophyta > Magnoliopsida > Malpighiales > Erythroxylaceae > Erythroxylum > Erythroxylum plowmanianum. The sequence goes on from JANVCQ010000008.1 coordinate 21,777,585, forward strand.
TATGACTCAAAGAGTAAGCAGAACAGGTCTATATGGATTACCAATGCCTGGGATCGTGCGTATATACTTGAGTATAGTCAACTGTTACCATTAACCCCAATATCAAATATTAAATCCACTCCAATCTAATGTATGTGTCTCTAAGAACAGAAAATACATTTTTAACACATTATCTACATTTTTTATTGAGCTGTACATTATTTTCAAAAAGAAACCAGATCCAATATAACAGAATCTTTCAGCCAGCATGTGAGAAAAAAATAGCAACCTCGAGAATAGATCTTTTCTCTGTTAAATAAAAATAAGCTTAGAGGGATAAAGTTGACGAAAAATTTCATAACATGCAATTGAATTCATGGCCTTAGATGTATTATCAATGTCCTTCTCAAAAGAAAAAGGTGAAAGAGTTTATATTCACAAGTTCAAGTTTGTAAAAATACAAAAGGAAGGTTGCGTATAATTGATATCCCTCTGCTGTACTCTCGGGAAGCTTGTGCATCGAAATTCGTTAACTTTGTTGATTATTTGTTCAAGGTTTTTTTTTTGTTTTGAGTATTACTATACTGATAAAATGAAGGTGCGGTTTTATCTCATAAGCCTTTTCCATGTTTTTTTGAGAAATATATGCCTTTTCCATGTTAATGTGATAAACATTGCAATTTTAGGCAGTACGGAGACAAGTATTAGGATGATTGTCCTGTTCCAATTCAATTGTTTAATTTCCTCATCATTATGTATGTCATAAAAAATACTTGAATTGAAATGAGAATCAAAGAAGCACTGGTCCCAGTAAACTTGAAGAGGTTATAAATAAATAAAAAGTTGGGGGAAATAATGCTAATCACACGCTACAGACATATTATGGAAATCTTGGAAACATTGTTTATATAAATTGCTCTCCTATTTACAGGTACGCATTATAAGTTGTGGAAATTCATGTAAAAGAAAAGAAACATGCAAAATCTCCAATCGGATTCGAAGTAGCAGCAAACGATGTGAAAAACCTGACTTCCCACTTTCTAACATTCTCTGGAAACAGCCTAATCTCACCGGCGACCACCAGGGCTTTGTTACACTGAAATTCATGTGGATAGCAATAATGAGGCAATAGTCTGTTCACGTGCTCCTAGTTTTTAGCCCAAGTTTACGTTCTTGATACTCGTGTTCCGATCTTCGGTGCTCATTATTTGCTTCACTACTACTCGACAGACAAGGAGGAAGGAAAGGCCACTGTCACCTGTCCTTATTTGTACATGATTTTCAGTAAAAAGCATATGTTCAAGTTACGACATTCTAACTAAAGGTAAAAATCAAAGAAGAAGGGTTTGTTTATGGGATTTAGAGTTGCAGAGCTGTCAAAGTAGAGAAAGCTAAGAAGTCAGCAAATGGAAATTGTCAAATGATCACTTTGCTTGCCACATGCTAAAGGTTATTCTTTTTTCCTTTTACTTAAAAAGTCTCACAATTAACTGACAAAGTCCGAGCTTTTCTGCCAATTCTATGTCTAATCCCATGAATGATGAATCATTACAACCTCAACCCGGAACCACCTCGTGTATGTTCCTCGGTTCTCACACCTTTCACCATACTAATCAATTGCAAAATAACCTATTCCAGATAAGAGCTTATAAGATAAAAGTCATTATGTAGATTATATATAGAAGTTATGCTGGTAATAAATTTCAACTTGTTCAACCTATAATTTTTTTAAGGGAAAAGTGATTAAGAACAAGTTCTAAATAATGTTTGAAAGATGACTTAGTGGATGAAGACACGATTGAGATTATTTAATTTTAATAATACTAGATTCATATTATCATATATGCTGTTGCAGGCGGTAATTTTCAAAGTGTACTGGTCATCATATTAATTGGTGAAACCAGAGCTGTCGTGGCCTGTCTTGGACTGAGAAACGATGGGACCGCTCTCAAGTGACACATTAGGTGATTACCAATTATGAGACATCATGAAATGCTTAATACTTTCCAAAGAGGAAACTGGAAATGACTCATGATCAATCAGGAGAGCCATCGTGTGGCAAGATATGGGATACTGTAAGAACTTGTCCGTCTGAGTTGTGATTGGAATAGAATAAAGTCATTATTCCTCAAGTCTCTCAACCCTGAAACTGCCTTGACTTTCACTGGAAGTATTTGTTCTCTTACTACTGTAAGTAGTGTAGAGAATCATCATTATCAGGCCTGAAAGTAGTGATGTTAGTCTCATTGAACAGAAATCAGATTGGCATGGAGATCAAGTCCAAAAGGGGGGAAGGAAAAGCAAAAGAATAGGTAAAAGCAAAAGCAACCTGATTAATGGAAAATTTTAAGTTTCAAGAGATCTAAATTGCAACAATTTTGGGAAAGGAGAAAAAAGAAGGGAGGAAAAGAGCAAAATTTTGAAAGAAAGTTAGGGAAAATTAGCCCCTAAGAAATTAGGCAAGGGAAAAAAGGACTGACTAACTAAAACGATTTTGGGCGCTAAAATTGCTCCTACTAAATGAGCTGCCTGAAATCAGGGCCCACGTGTTGGTGAATCAAGTAATCATCCGCGTTCGATACATCGAACATCATGGTGGTCTCCAGAAACTGCTGCTGCTGGGCCCTCATCATCTCCTTTTGACGCCGGAGTTCAAGCACCTTACGGTGCGAGTTTGAGTGTTTTGTAAGCACAAAAGTTGGACTCGCTGCAGGTCGGTACTCTGGCACCAGCCGACCCGACTTGTATCTCACCCCACAGGCGTTGCACAGCGTCTTTGGTCCCATGGGACCCGTCCTCCATTGCGGGGTCTTGTCGGTGGCGCAATGTAGGCACTTCCGCCCTTCAACGCCGCCCTCGCCACCGCTACGCTTTTTGGGTGCCCCCGTTTTCAGGGTCTTAGGCTGCTGATGAGGAGGAGGCCCCACAACGACGCCGTTATCCTGCTCCGACGATGCTGAGGTTGCTGGGGAGAGGAGTAGGAGCCGGGACGCCCAGTTGCATGGGGCTGCTCGCGAACGCTTGCTACGGGCCTTGGCGGGGACCGACATGTCGGCATGGAATATTGGGCTGTTGTTGCCCACTGTGGCGGAGGCGTTGCCTATGATGTTTTTGCTGTTGATACAGTCCGGTTGGAAACTTGGTGTTTCGGAAGAATCTCCTGCTCCTCGAGCTTTCATGCCGGATAAAAGCTGGAGCTTCTGCAAGTCCTCGCTGGAGAATGATTCCTCCACGAAATTGGACAACCATTCAAGCTCAGCCAAATCCTCGTACTGTCTCGTCAGAAAGATATTCCATAATCAGAAATGAAATTGCTAAATAATTATCCTTTTGGCACTAATTAAATTACAACGCTCATACTGTTCATTTGAATGAAATGTCGGGTATGTGCAGTTCCAGAATGAAACAGTGGACATGAATGAAGTTTCCCAACTAGTACTATCAGGAAATTGTCATGCAGCACATAGTGTTTATTGCCATGAATAGCGTTATACGAACATGAATGAAACTAATTCTTGTCTAACTTAGATCGTTATCTCATCCCTCTGGTTCTTTCTCTTTTTCTAGTTATACGAAATATAGAAATTTTCTTGGAGACCTGCCGCCAGAACTCAGAAAACGGAAATTTATACTTAATGAACATCAAACCAATATACGTGCATTGGCGTTATAAGCGTCATAGGACAATTATTAGAAGCTCTCTGTATCATGCATGCGTGATGTACGGGAATTACCGGGACGGGAAGGTCGCCGCAGAAGTGAGCGTCGGTAAAATTGCGGGACCCAATATCGCAATTAAAGCTGGGATCGCATCCCGAGAATGTGGAGGAATTGCAGCTATCCACAACAGTAACAGTGGAAGAGTCTGTGGCGGTACTCTCAAAGGCAGCACAACCACCGCCACCACTGGCTTCAGTAACGACGGCGTCTTCATTGGAGAAGTCTAAGAGGTCCTCCACGATGAAATGGTCGCCTCCTCCCCCTCCGCCACTGGGCTTAGACTCAAAAGAATGGTGCTTTTCGTTTGGGAATTCGGCTGTCTGATGTTGATAGAATTCAGGAGCTTCCATAGTCTGTTACGGATTTGTTTTTGTTTGTTGGAAGAAAATGAGGTTAAGAGTTAAGATAGAGAGTGGAGTGAGGAAAATGTGTAATGGTGAGGTTTTACACGCGACAGTCGGACAAACTAAAATGGAGGATTTTGACGAGGAAAATAAATAAAAAGGGGTTCGAAGTAGAGAGTAGCTGAAATAAGAAAATAAAAAACATTAAAAAGAAAATCCGCTTCAAAGTGACCCTGATGCCCTTTTCCTTACCCGAGACTTGGTGAGGCTCAGTTTATCAGTTTTATCCTCTGTAAATTCTAAACTATATTCTGCTGAAAATATAGGCTTTGAATTTTACCGATTATTTGTTTTTTTAGTCTTATTTATCTTTAAATTATAAGATTTAGGGGTGCCATATCAATTGTGTATGTGCAAAAGCAATATAATATTTGATTAATGGAGGTTCATTTATGATATGAAATGTAAATATGGGATGCAACAATGTAAGAGAATTATATACGGTGAATAAATGCGATGGTTGAGGGAGTTGGGCTTGTGAGTATGAGAAGATAGTAGCGTTTAGCGTGGGAGGGTAAAAGAGTGAAGTGACGCAGTAAATAAGGGAAGGGAAGATGGATAAAAAGGTAATTGAAGTGTAAAATAAGAAAAGAAATGGAGGGAGTGGGGTTCCAAATTCAACCCCTTAGGAATCGATCCAGCCAAGATTGTCGCTGAGGGGTGGGTCTGCAAATGTATTAGCGTCCAAGTTTACAGCCCCGACTCATATGCTTGCTTTTCTTTTTTCTTTTTCCTTTTTATTTATTTCCTCGGGAGACGGACTGGGTGCACAGACTTCATTTCTTTTTAAAACATGTTTTGTTGTTTACTTGGTTTGCTTCTCTTACCTTACCTGCTATTGCTAATGCTAAATCCCTGTGTTTAATTTTCAAACACCACATGCAATCCCCACTATTACAGCTCCTCATCTTCAGAGACCCTGCCATTTTGCTTCTTGCTCTTTCCACTTCTGCCCCTTTGCCACCTAAGATTAGCGAGCGAGTCTAGTGTTAATCACTTGCCTTTGCTCTTGCTACTTTTTCTCCCACCCATTCAATGTTTTATGGCTACTTCCACATTCAACTTCTAAACAATTACTACTTAATATGTACATTGTCTGTCTTTATAATATGACTCTCAAAACATAAACTATCTAGTAGTAGGAAAAACTTTTTTTTCAAGTCTTAGACATCTCAGACCACTTTTGCTCATCACATGAACATTATGGATTTTCATGCATATTGTTTTATTACTTCATCATCTTGTTTGAGATGTCAGATATACGCAGCCAAAAACTCAAATAAAATTTGGTCTATAGAGGATAAGCTTCAATTATATATATATATATATATATATACATATATATATATATATATATACATATATATATATATATATATACATGATCATGTAAGTTAACTTATGACTGAGAGTGGAAAATCATCTCCTTTCTTCTTCCATATTGAACCGACACGTCATGATTATTGAAAATTATTCGCTGTGAATAAGTATTTTAGATAAAAGGTTAAGAGCGATTAATTGCACTTGGCAACTATAGTAAAAGATACTTGTGATGTTGAGTAGAAGCAAAATTTCTATGTTTTGAAAAGTTATTTTATAAAAATTAGTTGATAATGAATAAATCAAAATTAGTAATATTCATTAATAACAACTACAAACTAAACCTATAGGCCCCGTTTGGATGACAGGAAAGTAAAGTTAATTTGAAATTTAATTTCTTGAAAAATAAATCTATGGAAAGTAAATATATTTACATGTTTGGATACTTATAAGAATTATAATAAGAAAGTTGGATAAATTCTTATTATAATGTTTAGTATGCAATAGTATTTTATAGAATGTAAGTTAATTTTAACTTATTTTTTCAATTATATACCTGAACAAAAATTAAAATTAAATATTAAATATTAAATCATTCTCTATATTCTAAACAGAACATCCTGACTCTATTGTGAACAATGATGAATTTTGACGATTATCAACTAACTTATTTCTCAAGTCTCCTGTACTGCCAACCGATGAACCAACACTCTGAAACTTCTGCGCAACACGCCAATCATCCTTTGATATCAAAGGTAGAGGTAGCCTCGGGCTTGTATTATCGCGTGAATAATAATAGGAAAGATACGCTGGATGCAACCGAATCTCATTCTCCGTCAAACCTAGATTACTAACTCTATCACTAATGTTGTTATTATTAATGATGTTGGATGGCGTACGGTCCAAGTATTCACAATACACTACGGAAAAGACCATACAACAACATGATGTATAACCGAAAATACCAAGGATGTACGAAAATACCTTATTGTCGTGGATAGATTGCTTCTTTTT
>JANVCQ010000008.1:21809034-21820701 GCA_025531925.1 Erythroxylum plowmanianum
GAAAAATTTATGGTTTCAAAAATTATTAATTTTCAGTATTGATGCTTTATGATTTGATGCCATGTGAGGTACAGTAGGGATTGTTAGTAGTTCACTCTTATCGTAGGATATGTATCGGAATGACCCACGGGCGTCCCGGTGCATACCCTATGGTAAGGGGGTGCTACAAGAAATGTCATATTCATTTAAGTAGCACAATTAAATAAATATCTATCCACATAAATGATCGAAAACATATGTATTTTAGGTTTTGATATTAGTTTGGACTTTAAATGTTTTTGTTGCTGGTTATACAATCTAAGCATATATATAATGAATAATGTAAATTCATGAGTCTACTTATGCATCAAATAAAATAGTAATACTATGAAAATCATTTTATTATCAAAAAAATATTATTTTGTTAATATTGTCTAAATTTTTTAATGATACAATTTACAAAATGCCAAAATGAAATTAACAATTATAGATTGAGAGTGGAGGCTAGACAATAGATATTGAAGTTCAGTATATAGGCAGAGACAACAATTTAGAACTTGCATAAAATACACAAGTAAATAATTATATCTTAAATTATAAAAATGTAAAGCAATCAAATTATAAATAAGTAAATCTAGAAACAAAGTTTAAAGATAGCAAATCCATAGTAGAGGAAAAATGATTGCTAATGGTTACAATCAAAATCGTAAATAGTTGCACTACTTCATATGTATGTAGAAACATTCTTATGTAAAATATACATGTTAAAGCAATAATTACATTAAATGAATATTAAATACAGACAATAAAAAATTAAATATACCTTCATCATTGAATATTTGTTCAAAAGTTTTTTGATTGAATGAATGGTCTCCTTCATACCAGTAACTATTTTAGTGTTACAAAGACAATATAAGATAAGATAATATCATAAAGAATACATGACAAAATTAACATATCATAAAGAATAAAGTTTACCCTCAATATCTTTAACCAATTTCGGGCATATATAATGGCTTCGGTAGTACTATAATAAAGTTAAGCATGCCTAGACTTTAGTATTAAAAGCGAACTCCAAAGTAATAGTAGACGATGAAATTGCTAAGAGATCTTATGCAATGACTTACATGAACGAATATTCACTTCCATTGTTCTTTGACCATAACAATACATCGAACTTCATATCTTTAACTTGGGTCATACAATTTACCGTCAAATATTTATCAACCCCTTCATAATGTAAGAAGTCCTCGCTCTTTTTTCTTTCATGAATTTTGCAAATTAGGGTTTCACACTAGTTTTAGAAGAAATTGAAAGTGAAACTAAACCAAAACTTGAACCTAAAGTTGGAGTTGAACTATTACGATCCTGATGTTATCCAATCTTAGTTGATAATCATTATACAAATCCTTCTAAAATTGTTTAATGAAATCATGCCCTTGAGTTTGATCACTATACAATATTTTATAATAAAAATAGACCCCCTCCATCTTATATCTTGGTTTTAACACAAGAATGACTGCCACAATATGTCCTATCATATACCAATAAAAGTTAAGCTTCTCCATTATCAATTTTGCCATAACCTAGATCACTTTATTGGAATTAAATATCTAATCAGATATAGATTTTTTAATCTCATACGTATTGCTAAAGCAACTCTACAAATTTGGATATTTTGTTAATAAGAAAAACTTAGTAGTAGTATGAAATATTTCCAACTTCGCACAAATTTCTTTAGCCAACTCTTATGTCTCTTATATAGGTAGGCAACCATATTAAGAATCCCTATCTTAGCTTGATAAACAACTCAACATATTGGGTTACCGACTCCAAGATCTTAAAGGTCAAATTATGTATGTTAGGATAATCCAATACAAACTTCTTCATTTGTAGAATGCGTAGTTGTTGTTATGCAATTTCTTCAAAATTTTCAACTCTTTTGGGTGTTACACTCTAATTCCCAAATTGAATCTACCACATATTTTTTCATCTCCAACCTGTTCTTGACAATCCAATTTAAAATATGCATAGAACAATGCATATGTAACAATTTGCCACCAACCAATAAGCTCTCAATCCATAACTTATTCTTCAACTTTTTAATCATCGCATCATTCATGTTACAATTATCGAGTATTACAGTAGATAACTTGGTGTTGATATTCCAATCTATTAAACACTTAACCATCACAGTTGTTAACCTTTCGCTTATATGTAGTGTTGGTAAATAACCTACCATTCATAAATATGAACAAATATTAATCATAAATAAACAAAAATAACAATATTGAAAATATAATTTACTCATTAGTCTACTGTGTAGAGTCTAGTCACTATCATTATATTATGTCGTCACTACCATACAACCCTTTTTTTTGTTATTGATTGTCCACATATCTAATGTGATCACAAATCATCCTTTAATACTTCACAATGTTTTTAATATTTCTTTTTTGTGATCCTCATATATCTTTAAAATGTCTTTCTTCAAGGTATTTCGAGTTGGGAACTTGAAATTTGATTGGAGTGAGGTGAACAACATCCTAAATCTTTTATTGTCAACTATAGAGAATAGATGTTTATCACCAATAACTATAGTAGTTATCAAAAACTTTGATCTGTTGTCATCATAAGCTATAATAGTCATTTCATTCTTCCCTCCCATTAGGTTAGTATTAAAAAATGTTTGACCTCTTAATACGATCTTCTTTTTATTGTACGTATCCATATGTCTCATTAAATGAGAGGTTTCACCTTCTGAACTCTTGACCAATATCTTGTGACAATATTTATATTTATCCTTCTTTATTTCATCCATTGGTCTAGTGATATTGAAGTGATTTCAAACAACACTTCTCAAAAGTTGGTCTTTCATCATGACTTGTTTCGTCATTTGGTATCGAATTAGAAGACTTTGTCGGTAACACTCAACTAAAAGAATATGTTCATCTATCTGAAACAATTAACATATACAAATATAAAAAATTTATGTATATATATATGGTACACTTTGATAAACATTTGACAATCAAAATGATGATGATGATAATGATAATGATGTTCATCTTTTTTAAAGCATGTTTAAATCAAGTTTCTTCTATGAAACTTACTAGTTATTTGTTGCTTAATTAGAAAGCACCATCTCCTTATGATTATATAGTATGTAATTTTAAATTCTTCATAGTTTTAGCTTAACTATTCTTGCAACTTTCTACTAATTAACCTGCCTAAATCTTGTTATAGCTATTACTTTAGACCACAAAGTGAATCAAATATAAGAGTTAATCAATTTACAGCTCTCTAACATTGATGCTTATACAAAATCGAGATCCTCTAAGCTTTATCAAGTAGAAGAGGAATATACCATCATAATAATAAATGACAAATAAATACCACATCTTTTCTACTTTAGAGGAGCTTTTATAGGAAACTAATAGTAGAACACCAAAATTAACCATATTAAATTTCCTTCAACTAATTAATTCCTTTCATTTTTGAGAGTGATAATATCATGACAAAAGAAAATAGTCTAAAGATGTATGTATAATAAGGTAAATAAGGCACTCCTTCAAGTTTCACTCTAACTTGCTTGATATTCACCCATAATAGTTGAAGTTATAGGTTTCCTCTAAAATTAGTACATATGGAAGCATAAAAGTATCATTGGCAATCTTAGGTCAATATGACAAAGTTTGTGTTTCAAAGGATTGGTTGAATGCTTGGGTCTATTTGAAATATTTGTAAGCATACTACAAGTGGGGCATATGTTTTGGTAAAGTGACAGTAATAAAGAAAAAAGAGATTGTTCTAAAAGAACATTTTGATTATCCAAGCCCTTAGCTATAAAGAAAGAAGGTGAAAAGTAAAAGCTTTGATCTTTTCTAATGTTTAAAGTGCAATAATAACCAACAATTTTTATGAATCCATATAAACTTCTTAAAAATTTTAATCTATAAATATGTTCTAGTGCCTAGATATACCATTATTCTTGTAGGATTTTGAAAATCTAGTCTTGGTTAATAGGTAAAACAAGAAAAACTCAATTTTTGAATTATCGCTCATTTCAAGTCTTATATAGATTTCTCTGCCTAACTACTCATTAAACTAATCACAATAATAATTGGCATTAAGTGATTTGTTGTCATCCCTCTCTAGTTTGTTGTCATCCTTCTCTAATATGAGAATGAAAAAGGATGCAAATTAAACACATAAGCAAGCAATTTCTCAATTACAAGAAAAATATAAATATAAAGCATCAAAAGCGTGCAAATAAAGTGAAAAGGAAGAAATTTGTTCGAACTACACAATCTTCAAAACTCTATTGTCAACCCTACTAATATTTGCTGAAAGAACAAACTCAAGAAAGCACCTATATGCTAGGCAAGGCAACTTCATACAAGGTAGGTGAGTCGAAGCAGCTTCATGCAACATGAGGTAAGGATAGGCAACTTTAGACGATATGACACGACTTTAGATGAGACAAGGAAACAAAGCAAGGAAATGTTTAGGGGTGTAGAGGAGGAGTGAAACTATAGAGGATGATTGTTGACACCGTAGATTAATTAATCTATAGTGTCGACTTAAAGGAAGAAGTATGTTGATAGTTTTACAAAAAAAAGCTTTCATACCACAAGTATACAGATCGTAACTTGTAGTATAAAATATATTATTCCCACAATGATTCATTAGTCAACTAACAACTTGAATGCACCTTATCTAAGATAATAAAGACTTAATGAACTGAATTAAAATAAATTAAATAAAATTAAAATAGACTAATAAAACTAATAATTGAATAAGTGAAACCAGCAATAAGAATGAAGTTAATCAATAATGGAAATTTAGGGGTTATTTTATCCTTGTTTTGCCTTCCCTTTATCTTGATAATTTAGTTATGCTTGTTCCTAGGTATCCTAAGGTTTTAATTATCCTCTCTCGAGATCTACTTAAGTAATCCCAATTAAAATTGATAACAATATAATTGCAACCTTTTGATTCAAAAACTACTCTAACTATTCAATTAGATTTGAAGCAAGCCTAAGGATAATTAACTCATAATTATGATCTCTCTTTAATTTTTATTAATATAATATTTGTAAGTCTATTAAATTACCAACTCTTGTTATGCACCTTAACATATAAAACTTGATTCAATCTCTTGATTTATTATCAAATACAAGCATAGCAAACACCCTAGAGCATTAATATATGTTGAATTAAACAAGAATAAAATTTAACAAAATAGTTCAAGAATAATCCCTAATATGGATTTACAAATCCATAATCATGTTCAACTTCCCACTAATCAAAATTGAAATCGAAGACAATGAAATATAAGAAGAGAAAATAAAAGAAACATTTAGTGTCTTATTTGGAATTTCTGGAAATTCTAGAGTTGATCTTAATGTCTCCACTTTCATCTCTTTGCTTCTAGCGTGTAGCCTCCTTTTTGGTGTTTGTCTTTTCTTTAAATACTTCTTAAGGTTTATAAGATTATTACTAGGGTTTTCCCACTTATTTTGGTTCTAAAAATAGCCTCAAATTGTGAAAAGTACAAAAATGATAACATAGTCTTTTGACTTGAAAGCAGACACCTCATTATGAATGCCCCCTTAGTTACTCAACTAGGTTACATTTTTTATTTAGCTTGGTTGGAATGTCATTCTAACCTTTTAAGGGAAAGTGAATGCCCTCAGTTACTTAGCTATATCACAACTCTCAACTAGCTACTAGCTCTATTCTTAACCTAATTTTCTTAAAAAGGTCAGTAAAATAGGAATTTTATTTAACACACTTTTTTTTCAATTTCTTAGCCTACCTCATTCCTTGTTAGTCAATTATTCTCATAAAAGGTTACTAATGATGCCTACCAATTTAAATGAGTGTAGTTATAAATGTATCTAAACAAATGTCATAGTGTGAAAGAATAGGTGTCATATCCTAATTAACATGTGTATTCATCATAAAGACACTTAAATCACAAACTTCACAAGTTAATATGTCTTTACAATTCAAATGACCATGTTCAAAGATAAACCAATTCTATTCAATTCACACCATTGACACATTTAAACAATGCACACATCATACAACAAAATGTTCACACCGTGCCATCCTAATCAAAAACTAACATAATGTAAATGCAAAATTCACACACATAAATGATATGTAAGTTTATATACGTCCCCACACTTGAACATCAAATTTTCCTCAATATGGAAATGGAAACAATAAAAATAAAAAGAGGGAATAATAAATACAAAGTAAGAGTAAGAATACTTATGAAGATTTGAGTGGTGATGGTGTTGGAGATGGATATTGGACAACAAAAATTTGAGCAATTTCTTCATCTGATATCACTAATGATGCATGACCTCCTTTAGTTACGCCTCCATGGTGTCTAAACGACCCTCTAGACACTTTTTATTCAATTCCATTTTGTTAAGCACCTTCTTTCAGCCTTCTTCCTCCTCCTCAGATTCATCACTTGATGAGACTTGTTGGTGTTGTTATAGAGATGTAGAACTAGAATTCGCCTGTCCTATCCTTTGTTTAACTTTTGATTTATAGTTGTTATCTCAAAGTTCCATACCATGGCACTCCAAGATATCAACTTGCCTCAAATGTGTGTGATTTCATGCTTAGAAAAAATAGGAGTTAGTTCACCAACATTAACACCATGTAATTGAGCCAGAGTGGTTATAAGAAAACCTATGCCAAAATAGCTACTTTTCTTATCAAGCAAAGTAACTATCAATTGAAAAATATAGGTGGATGTGTAGACCTGAACCTTACTATCCATGCACCAAAGTATAAATAAATATTTTTTAGATCACTTGTTGCTTTGACTCTTAGCAAAAACAACATGACATATGAATTTACGCAATAACAAGTGTTTAGGATTCTTATTGCCATTATTAGGTGTGTTGTGTGGATTAAACACATCCAACCCTGTTAATTTCTATCGATATTTCTTAGCATGAAAATTTTCATATTTTTCAACAATTGGTGATTTTACAAAACCAAATACTTCTTTTATGATATCATAATCCAAATTATAAGGTTTTCCACGCAATTGAAATAAAAAATTATCTAACTTACCAACTTATAGTATAAAGTAGTATAAAATTCAAAGGTCAATTCTTCATGCACAAGATAATCAAAATGTATAAATTTGTCATAGTGAATTCTAGCACTCAAGTCCTCAACTTTTCCTTTCAAATATAGATCTTTAAAATTGGAAAATCAAAATTTCGACATGCAATTATTATTTTGGAATGAAGGTTTTGGAATTTCTTACCTTCTTTTTTGAAAGAAGGTCAAAAAAGGAGCTTAACAGTCATTGGCTAAATCACATGTAGCATTACCCAACACCTTTGCTTTTCCTTTGGGGTGTGAGCATTTTGCAATTGCAATTTGTTTGATTCTTGGAGATAAGACAGAGAGTAAAACCTATAAAAATAACTAGGAAACTACAACAAAAACATAATAAAGAGCCAAAAATGTAGGAGAGAGAAAGTTTAGAGGAAATCTTGCAAAACCCACTTAAAAGAATTTTTAGGAATCACTAAGTTTGTATGGAAATAATGATAATATAGATGAAAGATGAAATAAAAGAATGAAATCCAAGTGAAATTTAAGAGAGATGTGAGAGAAAACAAGAAGGTATAAAGGTGGGCTGCTATTTAGAGAGAGAAGATGAGAGGTCGAAGAAGAGAAAAAAACTATTTATAGGGGTTAAGGTTTGTGGGAAGGGTAAAAATGCCTTGCACAATCATGCATGGGATGCACGATCGTGATAGAATGTGCATCATGCCATGCATGCTCGTGCACCCTCCAAAATTGACACGTTTTGCACCATTTTTCTCATGCATCCTTTGGAATATGTTCCCTAAGTTATAACACCTTTTTAAATATGATATTTATCAATCAAAATCACTCCAAAAAAAGAAAATAATAAACACATATGTAAGAATTTATGAAAAACCTAACTAACAACATATTATAAAAAATGAAATGTAAATATAAAAAATAACACCTATCATAATTCTTGGGTTGCCTCCCAGGTAGTGCTTGTTTAATGTCGTTAGCTCACGTACCTATTACATTTACCATCTTCTTTGGTTGATAATTAGCAGCTTGCTTCTACCCTTTTCTCCACATATCAGTTTAGCAGCTTGTGAATAAGCCATATGTTTTAAGATAATAATGACATAATTTATCAAATTAAGAAATCCAAGTGATTCCATTAATGCCCTTTTTGGTAACTAACTATCAATAAAATGAGGAATAATGAAAATCCTTGAATCTTCAGTTATCTCCAACAATTTGTCATGTAGGAAGGTGAATTGTGCTTTGTCTTCTGCAACCAACTTTGTCTACGCTTTTACTTCCTCTTCTTAAACAAATAATTCATTCATGCCATCGACCTTGGTCTCCTCTTCACTATGAGGCATTAATAAGTTCCAATAACATGCTGTATTTGGCTCAATATCAGTATACTCACTTGGTGTATTCTGAGGCCCGCTTTGTACGCAATATGGATTCTCCCACATATAATCTAGTGCTTGACATTAATGATTGGAATGGTTACCCCCATAAATGTCACAAAATAATAAGGATATCGGTTTTGACCCGATATTACTTGGAAGACTCCTCTCATTCCTTGTTAACAATGCATTGGAAAGTACCCAACTTGAACCTCCAAGTTATAACTCGTAGAGGAGTGGCCATCCTCTTCTGATTCATTTTGACTGTCAAGCTTGGAGCTTAGCATGTCTATTAACTTATCTAACTTGGACTCTAATGATCTAAGCTTGTCCTACTGGAAACTTGGTGGATGCTAACTCAATTCCTAGCATTAAGGCCAAAAACTTATTGATAGTTTTATATAAAAAACATTCGTACTGCAAGTATACAAATCGTAACTTGTAGTATAAAAGATACCATTCCTACAAGGATTGATTAGTCATTTAACACCTTGAATGCACTAAATTAAAATAAATTAACTAAAATTGAAATAAATTAATAAAACTAAACAATTGACAAGTGAAACTAACAATAAGAATAAAGTTACTCGATATTGAGCGACAACGTATCGATAATTAGGGTATTGAGCGACAACGTAGGAACTAAAGATGGGAGGATATTGAGCGACAACGTATCGATAATTAGGGTAGAAAAACTCCTCTCCTTTCTCGATTCTTCAAACGATTCCTTAATTGAGATAGGAAGCTCTGGATACTGTGATGCAACGATAGTGATGCGACTTCTCTTCGATCCGTCTCTAGATCAAAAGGATTTACTTCTCAAGTATGAGGTTTGATTCTATTTGTTTTTTCCCTCAATCCTTAAGAGTAACAAGCTTTATTTTGAATTCAGGAGTCTTGAGTGTACAACTGAGGTCCTTCCTTTATTAACCCGTCTGATAAAGCAGTAGATTTGGAGAGGTACTCCTAAGAGCTCTTGAAGGTGAGTCATATTCCTTTTAATCTTCTTTCCCCTTCTGTCTTGAGTTGATTATTTCGAGAACTACTTGAAATGCTCGAGTTGCCTAGGGAACATCTATGCTTAGGAAGTACTGTTTGCTTTACTGAAACCCAATTAAAGAGAACCCCCTAGGGGCTATATTCTCCAGAGCCGGTCCTCTGCTACTATATTGTCCTAACTATTTTATAATCAATTGTTCCCTAATGTTCACCGTAGAGAGTTCTATAAAAGAGATTAGGTTGTTAAAGTTCCCTTTAAACCTTCTATTGTTTCTCTCTTTCCAAATAGTCTGGAGACAAGTTGCAATAGCGACCATAAGTATTTCCTTATCATATTTAGAGATATGCAATTGGGATATCTCTAATAAGATATCTGTGAGGTTGCATTGAATAGTTCCAAGGCCATATAGACTAGAGATTCTAATCCACACTTCTTTAGCGAAACCACACTCAAAAAGCAGATGATCTCTAGTCTCCTCCACTATATTGCACATAATACATTGTTTAAGAGAGGATAGGAATTTGAGTCTATCCATAGTACTGAGCCTATTCAACATAGCTAGTTAGAGGAGAAAGCTGGCATTTGGTTTGAGAGCCCTGCTCCAAATAAGGGAAAACCACCCAATTCTTGTTACTACCCCATCCATAAACTTTTTAGCTTACCTATTAGTGATATAGGAATTCCATCCCATAAGTATATATCATTCTCCCCGAGACTTCTGTAGTGAGGAATGGGCAAAAGTCTTAGTTCTTTTGAGGAAAGCAACCAACTATCATATCTAATTATCTTTTAAAGCTTAGCTTTCTTAATGAACCTTTCCAGCAATGATGTAGCCAACTGATTATGAATTAAAGCCCCTTGACTGGTCTAGTTATCATACCAGAGAGATATTTCTCTTGGCCCAACTGGACATGTAAAATAATGCTGAAACATCTTCCCTCAACTTGAAAATTTGGTTGAAGAACTAAGAGTAACTGTCTTTAATTCTTAAAGCCCAAAAACTCTCACCTTTCAATATATATATATAAATCCGTTTGATTCATAGTGAATGTTTTTCACTTAGAATTCTTCAAATTCTCTTGGTCATTAGAAATCGGTTATTCTTGTTGATTGACTCCAATCCTAACCCACTTGCCTCCTTTGGTTAACAAATATGCTTCCAATTGACTTTAGCTATTCCTTTCTCACCTTTTCCTTTACCCTATAAAAATTGCTTCATTAGTTTTTCCACGGTTTTAAAAAGTCCTTTGGAGAGGAAGATGTAAAAGCACCAGTAAACTTGCATAGACATAATTACCAACTTCAAAAGCTAAAGTTTACCTCCATAAAAGAGAGTTCTATTAGTCCAAGACCCTAATCTTGGACTAATAGAACTCTTTTCCTTAAATACTTACTGAGGCTTTTAAGGTTCTTTATAAAGTTGTAAAGTAGTTTGATACATAGCCTAAATGACGTTCTTTTACATAGAGTAAAAAGACGCTTAAAGTTTCTGAACATAATAAGTAAAATGACATTGTTTTACAGAAACAACGTCATTTAAGAAAGTAAATAGAGAATAGTTCGGGCTTTGGTTAGGGTAAGGTAGGGTCGGGCTGGTAGCCTGAGTCCAAGCTTAGCCCAAAGTCTAAAATTAAAAGATGTTTTTATTACTATATTCATTCCATCCCTTCAAATAACTTTTACCCATATTAGATTACATTCCATTATAAAAGCGTTCTGTTCAATCTTAACCTTAGCCTTTGTTTGGATTGAAGGAAAGCAAAAGAAAATAAAGGAAGAGAAGTGCAATTCTCTTGCTTTCCATTGTTTGGACAAAAATAAGTAAAGGAAAAGTAAGAGAATGGAGGGGAATAGGAGAGAAATTTGGACCAAATGTATTTCCCACCAATTTGTGGGAAATACATTTGGTCCAAATTTCTCTCCTATTCCCCTGGTGGGAAAGGAGGAGAAATTGAAGACAAGATAACCTTACTATAAGTAAATTACTATTATATCCTTATTTAACTCAACAAAAATGACATTCTCAGCCACATCAGTTGCAAATGTTCGTTTATGAACTTCTCGTAAAGCATGCAAAGAAAGTTGCCATAGAAGTTCAACAAATTTGTTGAATTATCATAAGCTTCTTCAATGAGTATTCACAATCGGCATCTTCTAAGTTCATATCTAATGACAAATGCTAACAAACTCCTAACA
>JANVCQ010000008.1:21820801-21838880 GCA_025531925.1 Erythroxylum plowmanianum
CATTTATGCCTTATGTCTTTTACACGTAAGTGTCTTACCAAAAGCACCCTTGCACATTCTAACATAACACTTTCTTCTAGAAGACTCTTCTCTATTGTCTTACGTTTCCAATTACACCAAAAGAATTCAATTTGGTTCAATAGTGTGAAAGTTATACTTCAAACATTTTGGGATTGCTCTTGTCCCAAACAATGTACTATGCACAACTTCCATCTGAAATTTAAATATCTTAAAGATTGAACTAGATTATAAGTTCTTCATACCATTTGTTGGTCCATGTCTCTAATTTGCTACAAATTAGAAATCATCTCATTTTTAGCTCTACAGATCAAGATATCATCAAAATACTGAAATATGTTCAGTGGAATACCATCAGTTCATATTATTTAAGAGCACACTCACTGTACCCGTTCCACTTTGTCAGTCAATATTTCTCAATTTGATTCAGAGGGCTATGGTTTTTGGTAGATATGTAGAGAAATGTCTTATAAATCCAATGATTCAAGAATCAAGTCATTTGGGTGTCTAGAGAAAAAGTTATGTCCAAAAGAATCTAATATGTTCAGGTTTTTACTCATATTGTACATGTTTTGACGTAAATGCTATAACTCTCACTCCAGGTGTTGGATTGACTTCATTTTTATTCGGTTTGAAAGAATACTTCAAGATCTACAACTCTCATGAAGACCTTAAAGACCAATTCTATCATCTAGAGGATCAAATTCGGACTAGAAGATGATTTAGCCAAAATGAGACGAATGTTGACGTCATACTGAGACGAATGCTGACGTCATACTGAGATGAATTGGAAAAACAAGTATAACTTTTTGTACAGAACTTGGATTTAGGTGTTCTTTAGATGACTAGAAAGAGGACTTCAAGATCTACAATTCTCATAAAGACCTTAAGACCAATTCTATCATCTAGAGGATCAAATTCAGACTAGAAGATGTTTTGATCAAAATGAGACGAATGTTGACGTCATACTGAGACGAATGCTGATGTCATACTGAGACAAATTGAAAAAATGGGTATAACTTTCTATACAGAACTTGGATTCAGGTGTTCTTTAGATGAATAAAAAGAGAACTTCAAGATCTATAATTATCATGAAGACGTTAAAGACCAATTCTATCATCTAGAGGATCA
Organism: Erythroxylum plowmanianum; assembly: GCA_025531925.1. NCBI lineage: Eukaryota > Viridiplantae > Streptophyta > Magnoliopsida > Malpighiales > Erythroxylaceae > Erythroxylum > Erythroxylum plowmanianum. Next base: position 21,821,951 of record JANVCQ010000008.1, read on the forward strand.
AATTTGGACTAGAAGATGTTTTGGCCAAAATGAGACGAATGCTGAGATCATACTGAGATGAATGCTGACGTCATACTGAGATAATTGGGAAAATAGGTATAACTTTCTATACAGAACTCAGATTTAGGTGTTCTTTATATGAATAGAAAGAAGACTTCAAGATCTACAATTCTCATGAAGACTTTAAAGACCAATTCTGTCATCTAGAGGATCAAATTTGGACTAGAAGATATTCTGGTCAAAATGAGACGAATGCTGACGTCATACTGAGACGAATGCAACCTTATAACTTGTAATGCTCGTATCATTCAACTCCGGTATCCAAAATTTACAAACTTTATATCGTTGGAAAGATGGTAAAAACATATACAACTTCCAAGAAGACAATTTTACTAAAATCTATCTATATAAATCCAGATTTTATCTCGAAGTTAGAACATGAATTTCACCTACAGCTCCCAATGTACTGGATCCAATTCTCACTTCATGACAATTTTTGAGACTCTTAGAGATAGAATTGAAATTCGATGTCTTCAGACGAAATGTAGCCATATATTTCTAGATTGATCCAAATCAAGAATCATCTCGTTTGAACAACCAAAGAAAACATTGTGGTTAAAATACTGAAACATATTCAGTGAACATTTTCCAGATCACTACCAATTTTGTTTCCACGTCTTTCCTTATCTCAACTCATACCTAGATCACTCTTTCCACTTTCTCTACTTCTCATTTTCAATAACATCACATTTAAAAACAATCATGCCCAGAAGTTGTTAATGAATGCATGTACACTTATTTTTGTGCAAAGATTCAATATTCATATGCATATATGCTAACATTATGCATGAGCAAGAAAAATGCATTTCCTTAATCTCTCTTTGATCTTACATGCATTGAAATTTTAGGTCTTAACCCTTAATATGGGGACGAGATGTTAGACACTGAACTTTTTAGTTATGACCAGCAGATGAAAACTCTCTCTACTGTCTTGAACCCAATTGGCTAAGTTCACAACAAACATTACAATAATTAAAGAAGACACTGAACATTTCAATTATGACCAGAAGAAGTTACTCTCACTACTACTGAGTTGAACCCAATTGGCTCGATTCATTCATATCAAGCATTACAGTAATCTTTCTCAGCTTCTTTTCTAAGCAATCAGATGACAGCTCCCTAATACGGTAGGAAAAGTTTAAAAAACAAAAGAACTTGCCTGGGTCCACAACAAGTAGCAAGTGAGGAAACCCTTGAATTGCTCCTGGGAAGCGCACCCTGTGATTCAAGCTCACTAATAATGCCTTGCACAACCTGAAACAATAGATATTTTGCGATTCGAAATTCACAGTTTCAAACAATTCGTGTCCGAAATTAATCAAAATATAAACAAGATAAAGAAGTTCTATAATTAAGGGCATAAAAGTCTCAAAAAATTCTTTTGTTCAATATAAGTTTTAATTCCCTTCTTTGATAAATTAGAAAAACAAACAAAAGAAAAGAAATCACATTTTTTTCTATTATTTTCTTTTCTTTTCCTCTTAATATATTTTTTTTTTCCTGTGCAATTAATTATCCAAACAAAGCTTAATTTTATGATATTTGCTTCCCTTCAAATTAAAGACGGTAGGGTGGGAGCTGGGCAACTGCTACAAATCCAGGGAAAGTCGAAAAAGACAATGGAGAAGAAGAATGGATCAGTAGTAGAATGCTTTTATATGGTGGTTTCAGAGGCGTACTATCTTCTCCATTTCCTCGCTTTCTTCTCTTATTTTGGTGTTCGCAGCTCCACATCTCAACTCCTCTCTCCTCCTTTCTCCCACCATCTCCTTTTGAGGGTCATTTCTTCTTCTTCCATTTATTTTATTTGTATCTTCTGCTGCCTGCCGAAGAGAGAAGAAATTAGTTCTGCTTACATTTCTTTCCCTTTACAGGAGATTCAAGCAATCCTTGCGTTTGCTTTCTTAACTGCTTATAAGGTGCGATCTGTTGCTTCAATTTTTCATAGAATCTCTTGCTGGTTTGATGGCCCATTTTAAATTGGAAATTGGATTTGTTTTCTCATCCTGTTGCTTCGCTTGCAAAAACAGATGGTGACAGAGGAAACGTGGGAGGCTTTTATCGCTGATACGTTGATTTTCGCTAAGGTACTTTCTTTGTTTACCAGTGTTTTGAGAAATTATGGTCAATTCAGTAATGCACTTTCTGCAATATAAACAATAGTGGAATATCATGGCATTCCCCCTAAAGGAGTTGTTCCTTGCTGACGATGAAGGATAAACAGTAACCCACTGTCTTTCATGTTCTCCATATGACTCCGTGCTTTGCTTTTATACACTCCCTCCTCTGTTGTATTATTATCGTATCTTGACTTGGCTTGTCTCGTTTTGTTGCTTTTCAGATTTTACTTGTTGCCATTTCTTTGATAATAGATTACCACTTGGCTATATGGTACACGGTAGTTTTTTCAGGTAATATATTTATCATTTTTTCTAGTCCATTTTATCAATTGGGAAAAGTTCTTTTAAGTGAAGCTATGCTGAAATGATTATAACGTAAATGGGCCTTCCGCTCCAATTTTGATGAGAACTCCTACAATTCATAGACACTGATTTTATTATCAGCTCTTTGATCGTGTTATCTTTCCAATTGCAGTTATTTATATATTGACACAGCAGCCTGCCTTTCAAAAACTAGGTATGAGGAGAACTGTGATGAACCCTGTGTTATATACTAGTCAAGAATATCATATTATTTTCCTCTAATTGGGATTCCAGGTACGGCTGCTAAATTAACACCACTTCAGTTGGAAACCTTGCTGACAGAAGGGAATAACTCAAGATTTTGGTTGGTTGGTTCCTCAAACTTCTTAGAATTCAGTTCTAACTCCACACAAGTAAAAAATAGTTGATATCTTGGTGATTTAAAAGAGAATTGGAATACTGTGCATGACTTATCATTTCTTTTGACATTGTAGTCCACTTTTGGTCCTTTTCCATTTGTGTTTCAGATCCCCCAACTTTATTTTGTTACTTCAATTCAATGGCTTGAACAAAGGAAATTCTGTTAGATTAAACTATTGAAAGGCTTTGTCAGATACTTGAAGGATGATAGTGCTTTTAAGTACTTGTACTTGGCTGCTTAAAATGAAAAATAAATACTTTTTATTTCGTTATTTTTGTTTAAGATTAGATCAAATAATCTTTTAAGATATGATTATATTAGTTAGGATTGATATTGTGCTTGATTATAAGAGATTATTATGTAAATTAGTTGCTCCTATACTACTATAAATATGTATCAAAACTCTGCATAATTTATGAGATAACAAAACCTTTGTTCATAACATGGTATCTGTTGGATAATTATTATCTTTATTTTTAGTTAAGTTTGTTAGCATAGGAGATTATTTTCTAGGAGATAAGTTTATCTTCTAAAAGATAAGATAAGTTTATGCTATTTTCAAATCTGATAGTTAGTATTAAATTAGGAAATACTCTTGTATAAATTCCCTTGAATCAAAGAAATAAAGTGAAGTTTTGACCCCTTTCTCAAATCCTCTTGTTTCATGGTATCAGAGCTACCGATTCTGATAGCCTAAAATCTATTTCTAGCCACATCATGGCTGGATTACAACCAACCCTTGACGAGTCTTCCACCACCCAAACCTCCTCCCAAAAACCTAGTTCTGTAAACCCTTTTGCCTAATCCTCATCTCCTTCTATTGATAATCTTTCGTTGCAAATCACGCAACATAAATTGAATGGAATGAATTTTCGAGAATAGTCTCAGTCAGTCATGCTAGTAATCAAAGGAAGAGGCAATGATGGATATCTAACCGGGCAATTCCTCAACCACAGGAAACAACAGTCACTTGTGGTCCTTGGGATGCTGAGAATTCTATTGTTCTGGCTTGGCTTATCAATTCAATGGAGCCAAAAATAGGAAGAATCTATCTATTTTGCAAAACTGCAAGAGAAATTTGGGAGGCTGTGCAAGAGGTATATTCTGATTTTGGAGAACACATCTCAATGTTTTGAAATCGGATCCAATTAGAAGTACTCACCAAGGTAACATGTCTGTTATCGAGTATTATAACTTAGTCACTGAATTATGGCAAGAGATGGACCTATTTTATGCAATAAATTGGGAGTGTCGGGCTGATGTCGAGAAATATGAAAATTGTTGGAAAAGGAGAGTTTTTGATTTCTTGCAGGGACTTAATGTTGAACTTGATGAAGTACGAGGACGGCTACTTGGTTTAAAGCCATTACCTTTAATCCGAGAAACATTTGCTGAGGTTTATAGGGAAGAGAGTAGAAAAAAGGTCATGCTTACCTCTCTCACTTCTGAGCAAATCTCTCAAGATTCAACTTTAGTGGCAAACTCTCAAAAGGGGTCTATTCAACAACCTCGAGAGCAGCAAACCAAGAACAAGTAGTGGTGTGACCACTGTGATAAGCCCTACGACACTGGTGAAACTTGCTAGCACTTACACAGGTAAGCACCAGATTGGAAGCCTAAAAGCCAAAGGGGTCAGCAAAAATGTGGAGCGGCACATGTAGCAGAATCTGATATCAACAAATCCACTGGGCTAAATTTGTCTTCCGAGCAGATTGAGCTACTTCACCAACTCTTGAATCAGACAAAGATCACAACTGAATCAGATTCACATGATCAACAGACTCATACTGCAGCACTAGTGCAGAAAGGTAACTTGTGTCAATCATTATTATCAAAGTCTCTAGGTCAAGATTTCTGGATTGTGGACATGGGTGCATCATACCACATGACTGGGTCTTTGAATGTTTTTGAGAAATCTGAGCCACGTGAATAGAAAGTTAATGTCTGTGTCGCAAATGGAAAGGTGTCACCAAGTATTGATCAAGGAACGGTTTTGATAGATAATCTATTATCTGTCAGTGAATTAACCAAGGATATGGACTGTATTACGACATTTTTTCCTTCTCATTGTGAATTTCAAGACCGGTGTTCGGGGAAGATGATTGGCAATGCTAAGAAGAAATATGGACTTTACTACTTCTCAAGAAAGATACTCCTACTAAACTTAAATCACCAAATAAATTTTCCCTTTCAGTTATGTCAAATTCTGACGTTATGTTATGGCATCAACGCCTTGGTCATCCAAATTTTTCTTATTTGAAAATCTTATATCCACAACTTTTCATCAATAAAGATCATATTTCATTATATTGTGAGCAATGTGTCCTTGCAAAGCGAAGCAAAACTAATAATCTCATACACTCATACAGGCCCTCAAAATCGTTCCAATTAATTCATAGGGATATTTGGGGTCTTGCTAGAGCTACAAGTCTAACGAGTACTCGTAGGTTTATTAGTTTCATTGATGATCATACAAGGGTATGTGAGGTATACCTAATGAAAGACAAATCTCAAGCCTATCATGTCTTCAAACATTTTCACAAACTCATTCAAAATGTATTCCAAACCTCTATTCAGGTAGTACATACCGACAATGGGAAAGAATATTTCTCACATGATTTTATTCAATCACTCAGTGAAAATGGGATAATCCACCAAAGTTCTTTTGCTTATAGCCCACAACAAAATGGGGCAACAGAAAGAAAGAATCGTCATTTGTTAGAGGTAGCCCGATCTATGATGTTTACCAATTCTATTCCAAATTCCTATTGGGGAGAAGCTATTCTATCTGCATCATACTTGATAAATTGTCTTCCTTCGAAAACTCTTCAATTCCAAACCCCTTTAAGTGTTCTTCTAGATCAATTTTCTCATATAAAGATTCTTAATTCTCTTCTTCCTAAAGTCTTTGGGTGTACTGTTTTTGTACACAACAATCAACCCAATAGAAGCAAACTTGACCCACGAGCTATTAAGTATGTGTTTGTTGGGTACTTTCCCACTCAAAAAGGGTATAAGTGTTTCTCACCTTTTATGAACAAATTCTTTGTTTCATATAATGTCACCTTTTTTTAAAATCATTCATTCTTCTCCAATACCTCTCTTCAAAGGGAGACATCCCATGAAGAGACTTATTGGGACCCAAGCATATCACTCCCTATCTCACAAAATTTTGTCCAGGTCTTCCCACAAAACTCGATAACACCCACCATTGAACCCAAAATTGTCCAGTCTGATTCAGTGGGAGAACTAGTTCCCGACCAGCCAATCTTGGTGTATTCTTGAAGGCCTAAAGCTCCTCAATAAGGCCAATCATTGGATCAGGAACCGACTCCTAAAGAAACTGTAGCAAGTGACTTGGATATGCCAATTGCATTACGATAGGGGGTACGATCATATACCAACTATCCTATTTTAAATTATTTGACTTAAAGTTGTCTTCAAAGTTTAAAGCTTTCACTACTAAGCTTGACAGTGTAAGAATTCCAAGAAATGTGCATGGTGCATTCCAAGAGCCTAAGTGGAAGGAAGCTGTACTTGAGGAAATGAAGGCCTTACTTGAAAATAAGACATGGGATATTGTAGATCTACCCAAGGGAAAAAAGGTGGTTGGTAGCAAGTGGGTGTTCATTGTGAAGTATAGGGAAGATGGAGAGATCGAAAGGTATAAGGCTAGATTAGTAGCTCAAGGTTTTACACAAACTTGTGGAATAGATTATGAGGAGACGTTTGCTCCAATTGCAAAGTTGAACACAATTAGAGTTCTTCTATCATTGGCTGCAAATTTAGATTGGAAACTCCATCAGCTTGACATAAAAAGCCCTTCTTAAATGGTACATTAGACAAGGAAATATATATGAGAATCCTACCAGGTTTTGAATCTAAAGAAGAAAGGGGGAGAGTCTGCAAATTGAAAAAAAATCTTTATATGGCCTCAAACAGTCTCCACGAGCATGGTTTAAGAGGTTCAGTTTGCAGATTTGGATACAAACATGGACAAGTTGATCACACCTTGTTCGTGAAGTTTGGAAAAATGGAAAGAAGTTCATCTTGATTGTGTATGTGGATGATATTATAATTACAGGTGATGATACTAGTGAGATCAATGATCTTAAAAACAAATTGAGGCTGGAATTTAAAGTAAAAGATCTCGGAGCCTTGAGACACTTTCTTGGAATGGAGATTGCTAGAAGTAAAGAAGGTATTTTTATATCTCAACGAAAATACATTCTTGATTTATTAGCGGAAACAGGAAAAATGAGTTGCAAACCCATGGGAACTCCACTGGAAAGAAATTGGAAATTCAAGAGAGATGAAGAAGATCCTCGTATTGACAAAGGAAGATACCAAAGGTTGGTAGGAAAACTTATATATGTCTTTAACCAGACCAGATGTTGCTTACTCTGTGAGTATTGTCAGCCAGTTTGTGCACTCTCCAACTCAAAGACATTTAGAGGCAGTCAACCATATTGTGAGGTATCTCAAAGGCAGTCTAGACAGAGGATTATTGTATCAGAAAAATGAGAAAAGGAACATAGAAGATTTTACGGATGCAGATTGGGCTGCTTGTATTGAAGATAGTAGATCAACTTCTGGCTATTGTACTAAGTTGTGGAGGAATCTTGTCACATGGAGCAGCAAGAAGCAGTCCGTAGTGGCAAGAAGCAGTGCAGAAGTAGAGTTTAGGGCAATTGCACAAGGAATTTGCGGAGTTATTTGGTTAGAGAGGTTAATGCAGGATCTACAGATCACCACTTCTTCTCCCACATGGTCTTGCTTGGTTCACCAAAATTTTTAGAGTTATCTATCGAACTTGTGTGGTATATTTGATTCATTTTAGCATGGTTGATGAGTAGAAACAATTAGTTGTAACTGATGTTACTTCTATGATGTCTAAAATCACATAATATAAATTAACTGGTCCCAATTATTTAAATTGGTATAGAATAGTTTGGATTTACCTTATAAGTATTTCTTAATACCATCACCTTTTTGACAATCATCCATCAGCAGGGACGGATGCACCTCACTTGCCTCCACTTCTTCCAAAAAATTTCATATAAAAATATTATTATTTTAAGTTTTTCTTAAAAAAATAAAATTTTGCCCCCCACTCATTAAAATTTTGCCCCTACTTAAAAAAATTTCTAGATCCGTCTTTGTCCATCGAACCATACTTTGAAGGAGTGGCTACAAGATGGCTACTATTTTTACAAATTTGCAATTATATTGATAACAAGGTCGTTGCTCTCATTAATTACTGTGAATATGTTAAGGAATTGATGGATTATTTAGAATTTTATATTTTAGAAAATATTTCACGTATTTATGAGGTATGTAAGGAATTTTGCTGAATTGAATAATAAGAGAAATCACTTTAAGCATACTTTATGAATTTTACAAAGATTTATGAAGAATCTAAGAAGCATAGACACGAACATAGACACGTGACACGACACGGACACGGACACGGGGACACACCATCTTCTAAAATTTGGTGGACACGGACGCGGCATATATATATATATATATATTATAAAATTTAGAATTAAGAAAAAATTCAGAATTCATAATATGATATAATATTAATTGATGTGTTTCAAGACTTCCAACATCTTGATAGTTCATACATATTTAGTACTTTATAAACCCCTCTAAAAAAACATGTACCATATATTCCATTAAGCAATTTGTCTACAATCTCTTATCCAAAAGTAGAATTAGTCATTCACAGGGATATTTACAACCAAAAAATCTAACTAAAGTACCTATCTTCTAATCACTTTACTCTCAAACATTGGCACTGCTTTCATCAACAAAGATCACACTCTCCAATTCTGGTTCATCAAGTAAAAGATTGGCAATTTCAAGGATTCCATGATCATCATCAATTGGTGAAAACTCATCTCCTGCAATATCCCAAATCATTGCTTCTCCTTGTTTGTATTGTGAAGATTTTCTTGAAAGGAGTCGCAAATGGGTGGGTGTTCGACACGCAGACATGACTTTATTTTGCCGTGTCCATGTTACATAGTGAATAATTAATTTTTGAGGTATGTTAGGGATTTTGCTGAATTGAATAATAAGAGAAATCACTTCAAGCATAATTTATGAATTTTACAAAGATTTATGAAGAATTAAACATTTTGTTACCATTTCGTCCTGATGTTAAAGTTCAACAAGTTCAAAGGTAGCAGATGGCAGAATGAGTTTTTTGGTTGGTGTTAACACAGTTTAAAGTTGCCAAGTCTCAAATTTTTTCTAGTGCTAAAATTTCTTCCTTACATGAAGTTTTTATGCAAATACGCCGCATAAATGTTAGTGCATATATTAATCCCAACATTAAAATCTCTTAATACCCTTATACTTCAAAATAATGGATTTTTGACACTAAATGTCATATTCATAACAAAGGAGGAGGTCAGGAAATTGAGACCATAAGAATTAAGATGTTGAAACAATTGTTTGTCGATATTGTCATGATCCAGGCATACTAAACGTACATGTCAGAAGATGATGAATAAATCTCAAAAATCTCATTTCACTCATGTTGCAACTACTGTTACTCCTAACTCATCCATGGAGAAGAATTACAGGTTCTACAAATGAGTTTCCAAGTTTACACAATACTAAGAAGCATTAAAAGGGTCATCCCATCCTATCACTGTTATTTTTGATTCAGGTAACACACCTGTGTGTCTCCTTTCATCTTCGCCACAATGGATCATTCATTTTGATGCCTCAGATCATATAATTGATAATTTTAACCTTTTTTCTACTTTCCAGAAACACTCGTCTCCTTCTCATATTGCCTTAGTTGATGGATCTATTTTCTCTATTATTACACAATCCCAAGAAGCATTGAAAAGTTCATTCCATCCTATCACTGCTATTGTTGATTTAGGTAACACACCTTTATGTTTCTTTTCCTCTTCATCACAATGGATCATTGATTTTGATGCCTCAAATCATATAACAAATAATTTTAGTCTTTTTTCTACTTTCCAGAAACATTCGTCTCCTTCTCATATTGCCTTAGTTGATGGATCTATTTTCTCTGTTATTAGATCTAACAATGTTAATCCCACTCTATTAATGTCTTTATCATCTGTCTTAAACTTGCCAAGATTCTCCTTTAATTTATTATTTGTGAATAAACTCACTCATTCCCTAATTTGTTGTTTCTTATTTTTTTTCTTATCAATGTCTTTTTTAGGATCTTATGACTAAGAAGATTATTGGTAAAGGACACGAATCAGGAGGTCTATAGATTTTGGATACACAGGTGCCACAAACCGTTGCTTGTTCAAGTGTCTTAAGTCCTTTGAAGCTCATTGTTAGTTAGGACATCCCTCTTTACCTTTATGTCTTCTGTTTCATAATGTATCTTGCTTAGATAATGAGTTGTATCAATTTGCCAAACATCATCGTTTGCCTTCACTCTTTTGAGTTACAAAAAGAGCTAGCTTTCTGTTTAAATTAGTACATTATGATTTTTGGGGTCCATATCCTGTTGTGTCTAAAATTGCTTTAAATATTTTGTCACTTTTGTTGATGATTTCTCTCATATGACGACTTTATTTAATGAAAGCTCGTTTTGAGTTATTTTTCCATTTTATTGCCTTTTGTGGTGAGATAAACTCAATTTAATGTCTTTGTCCATACTTCGGGAAGTGATAATGTCAAATAATATTTTTTCATATTATTACATACCTACATGATTCAGAATGGCATTCTTCATCAATAATCATATGTTGACACACCATCTCAAAATAGTGTCGCTGAAAGTAAAAATTGACATCTTCTTGAAACTATCAGAGCACTCTTATGTCAAACATTGGTTCCTAAACCATTTTACCTTATGCTATCTCTATAACCTATTTTTTGATTAATTGCATGCCTTCATCTGTTCTTGGGGTGAGGTTCCTTATAATGTTTGTTTTTTGACTAAACTCTTGTTTCCTATTTCACCACAAATTTTTGGTAGTACTTGTTTTGTATGTGATGTTTGTCCTCAAGTTACTAAATTAGATCTTAAGTCTGTGAAATACGTCTTTCTGGGTTACTCTTGCTTACAAAAAGGATATCGGTGTTACTGTCCTACTTTAAACTATATTGTGTGTCAGCTGATGTTTCCTTTATGGAACTCATTCCCTTCTTTCCTAATGCTCGACTTCTGTGAAGATGGATGATGACTTGTTAGTTTACAAGATTACCTATCACACTCCAAATGCCATCTCTACACAAGATCCTCCAACACAGCCACATCCACCACCTATTTGCTTGATCTATTTTTGAGGAAAAGATCATTTTGATACAAGTTCGCTGCCTATCTCTTCTTTGTTATCAGATCCCACAACACTTGATCCACAACAATTGATCTTCCAAAAATTAACATCTATGCACTTATCCTATTTCCTCTTTTGTTTCTTATGATCATTTGTCTTCCTCTTCTTGTTCCTTTCTTGCATCACTTGATTTCATTACTCTCCTAAAAACTGTGTATGAAGCCTTTTCTCATCTTGGTTGGCATACAACTACGATAGAGAAAATGAATGATTTGGATGCTAATGGTACATGGGAGTTAGCGAACTTATCTAGTGGAAAAAAGGCCATTGGATGTAAATGGGTATTTGCTGTTAAAATAAATCTTGATGGATCTTTGTTCAACTTTAAACACAACTTATAGCCAAAGGCTACCAATAATGTGAATTATTCTGATACTCTATCTCTTGCTACTAAATTGACCTCTATTCGTCCATTCATTTCTTCAAAAGGGAGTCTACATGGAGCAACCATCTAGATTTGTTGCTCGGGGGGAAATAGGAAAATTTGCTGTCTTTGAAAGTCTCTATATGGTTTAAAACAAATTCCACATACTTGGTTTGTGAAATTTAGTTAGGCAGTGGGAAAGTTTGGTATGATTACGAGCAATTCTGATCATTCAGCATCCTATAAAGATTCTGCATTTGGTATCACTCTCTTTGTTGTGTATGTAGATAATATTGTTATTACTGAAAGTGATACTATGGACATTTCATCCTTGAAATCCTTCCTTCACAACAATTTCATACAAAAGATTTAGGGGCTTTGAAATATTTTCTAGGGGTAGAAGTGACTAGAAGCTAGAAAGGCATTCTCTTATCACAAAGGAAACTTTGTACTTGATCTATTAACTAATACTGGAATTATGGGGGCTAAGTCATGCAGTGCTCCAATGATTCCAAATCTATAACTCTTCAAAGATGGAGAATTGTTTGAAGATCTTGAGAAATATAGGAGATTGGTTGACAAATTCAATTATTTTACAATAACTCTGCTGATATTACATATTCTGTCAGTATTTTAAGCCAATTTATGTCTTCTCATATCTTTCGTCATTGGGCTATTCTTGAAAAAATATTATGTTACCTTAAGGGAGCTTCTGTTCTAGAGATTTTATATAAAAATCATGGACATACTCATATTAACTGTTTCTCAGATGTTGATTAGGCAGACTTTAAGATTAATCAAAGATCAACTACTGATTGTTGTGTCTTCATTGGAGGAAACTTAGTCTCCTGGAAAAGTAAGAAGCAGCATGTTGTGTGTCCATATCTAATTCAGCGTCTAAATATAGAGCTATGACACAAACATGTTGGATCATATGGATATACTAGCTCCTAATAGAAATTGGTTTTAAAACCACATTACTAGCAAAGTTGTAGTGTGATAATCAAGCAGCACTACATATTACTTCTAATCCTGTGTTCCATAAATGAACTAAACATATTGAGATAGATTGTCGCTTTGTTCATAAAAAAGTACAACAAAACTTGATTTCTGTGGGATATGTCAAAACTGGAGAATAACTTAAGGATATTCTCACAAAGGCTCTAGCTGGAGCTCATGTGAATTATATTTTTAACAAGTTGGGAATGATTAATATTTATGCTCCAACTTGAGTGGGAGCGTTACAGATTATATCGAATAATCTATTTAGATATGATTATATCAATTAGGATTGATATTGTGCTTGATCGTAGGAGATTATGATGTAAACTAGTTGCTCCTATACCACTATAAATATGTACCAAAACTTTGTATAATGAATGAGATACAAATTACCTTTATAACAGTAACGAATTAACTTTTCCCGGTTCACACATTCTGGCAGGTGGAGTTTTGTGCTTCCTCATCATCTGCTTGTATACGGGCAAGTCGGTGCTTTCCTGAGCTTTCAATTACGTATGTCGATCTTTTCTTTGATGACATAGCTTGTTTATCTCTGGTGTATTTGGGATTGATTTTTAGATCAAAAATAGTTTCCTTATTGTAGGCATCCTCTAGTGTTTCAGATGTAGTAAATGATGAGTTACCTACCTCCTTTGCCAATCAAGTGAAGCATTATATGATACTTCCTGCTTGTATTTGCTGTCTTCTTTAGGCGCCTCTGTCGAGGTTAGAAAGAGTTGAACATGTGTTGGGGTGGAGGAACGCTTTACTAATACAAAGTATGTTTTATTTATATGTATTTTTGACTTTTGTTCATACTCAATTCTCTTTTGCAGATACTCGCACAAGAACTTATCGTTTTTAATAGTTGATCTTGGACTGTTTCCAAATACTGCTGAAAATTTTGGAATATCTCTTTTTGGTAAGTAATGGGTTAACATACTGATTTGATTCTTTCCATTTCTCAAGTATTTTGATGTATTTATAAGACTTTTTATAATTGTAGGGGGCATGGGCCAGCTTCCAACTTATATTTTGTTTGAAAATGCAACTGAAGTCACACGCTACCCAGAGTGGGATTTTGAAGCTAAAACTTCTCGTTCTCCTGTGTCCAAGGTACCTCCTATGGGCAAATGGTGCTTATAAATGAGCTGGGTCTAATTCTGATATTATCTTCTGCCAACTAAGTCCTCAACAGCTTTTCATATGCACTCTTAGCTACGAGTAGTACTTAAAAAATTATAGTAGTCGGTCATTTTGAGCGTCATGTTTATGTTGTTTAGCAATAAAGTAGATCAACGTGAATTAGATGTGGGATGTCTCAAATGCACAAATTTCTAAGCCTTGGTTTTGCATGAAACCATAAATAAGATTATCTTTGGGAAACACTCTCAACTATGGCGACTACTTCTTAAAACCAAAACATGACTCTGTGCCGTAACATACGTTTGTTAAAATTTTGTTCTGCTTATGTGTTATGCACTTAACCTACGGAATATTGCCTTCCATTTTCTCGTTATTGTCCTGCAGAGACTCCTTTCCCGTCATTTCGAACTAGACAGGCTTCTTCTTGAGTATGTAAACGGAAAATGATTGATTGGACTAGATTCTCTGCTGCGTGTTCCAAGGCTTCATTCCTCAATGTAAGAGTTGAGCAACAATTGTTAAAGAGTTAATATCATGTTGAATAATGTTCATTGCTTACACTCATCTCCGAATTTATAATTTCATCAATTTATTGTTGCCCTTATTGATTCTTTTTTCATGTTTTTTTAGGATGGGATAAGGAAGAGGCTAATCAAAGTAGTCAATAGTACTTCAAAGCCAAACTTGATTTATGTTCTTCAATTTCAAGGTGAAAATGAGTCTGGACCTTAGTTCATACAACAGTAGGCAATGGCAAGATGCTCAAGGTTTTTGTTCATAGGATGGCTCGAAGGAGGTGCTAATCTGAAGCAGCCCTGATTTGTGTATTTCATTAAAGAATCTGGCTAATGTAGGGCACCTTAATTTACTGAATAATTATTTGCTGTCCAGCAAAATCAGACGCAAATTTCGCGGGTGCTTATCAGGGTGTTAACGCATTGGTTGAATTATAGTTGCAGGTCAGCATTGGTTATAAGCAAAGTAAAATCCAAGTGAGTGTCGACTATTTCTTTTCCCTATAAAGTTTGCACTTGGGACTAGTATTTTGACACCTTAAAAATCGAAGTCAAGTAAAAAACTATTGTCTTCCTCATATTCCATAGCTTTTGATGCGATACTTGAGACCAAGCAGATCTACGTCTAGCGTTAAAAATGACGAATTTTTGGAGTTACAAATTGGGCTTAAAAAAACCTTGAGATATGTGTATGGAAAATGTGTCAACATCCTCCCTGGGGTATGAAAATTGTGTTTGAAAATGTCAGTAAAAGAGAACAAAGTCTTATAACAAAAGTCAGAAACTGCGCAGAGCAATGCAAACCAAATTACTTATCATCGAATCGATTCCCATGTTCTTTTTTTTTTTTTTTCCCATTAACCTTCTTTACTTGTTTCTTTGTTAGCATATGACATACATATTAACGTAACGAACTCATGCAAAAGACAAACACGAAGATAAATCAAATGAAGCTAAAGATCAAAACAATACTAGAGTAAAACAACATTGAAGCAATCACTAGATTGGAGCAAATCAAGAACAAATTTGATGAAGGCATGATAAAAGTGGAACCAAATATTAATAACATGGTAATAAAATAGAGCAACAAATTTGTTAATCTTTAGTGATATACTATGACTCGAAATTCAACCTTGAAAAAAAAAATCTTTCTGATTCTCAAAGAATGGGTTGACTATTTTTCGTCTACAAATATCTAAAAGAGAACCCTTTTTGCCATTTAAAAAGTAATTTTAAAACTTGCGTAAATGATATAACAATTGATACGTAATATAAATAATATAATAATTAATATATCGTGTTAATTTTTAATCTTCTTATACAAAAAGTAGTATAAATATTCACCTCACCCTTAATCTATGTATCATCCACTTTATTAATTATACATATTGCAAGGATTGGGAATTTGTTAATTCCTTTATTTAAGCACAAAATTTGGCCACGTTATATATAAATGTGATCAAATTAAAAGTAAAGTGCTCATATAGGAATAAAATTTTTTGAACTATATAATGATTTACATAAAATATTATCAAATGAGTCAATGATAAAATAAATCCATAAGATAAAATGATGCAAGGTCAATTCAGTCTTTTGCTTTAGCCTTTATTTTCAAGAAATAAAACGGTGCGTAGGATGAGCTGGGATCAGTAGATACCAGCCATTTGCAACATTCTGTTATTACTTTTCATTTTCACTTTCCTCTTTGCTAGGGATGGTTACAACCGAATTGCTTAGGTGTATGGGGTTGGTTATTGTAAGGGAATCCATGTAACCATTTGAATCTTTGATAAATATGATGCTGTTGAGGCACAAGGGTATCGAAAAACCCAATTACAATCTTAATTTTTTCTCTCAAATCTTCCCTCTCCTTCCTTCTCTGTTCTTCTTTTCCTCAATTTCAGGTTTCAGTGCATCATTTGGTATCAGAGCTCACGACCTAGCCCAATGGAGACTCGTAGCCAGAAAGAGTTGCAAGAGAATATGTCGAAGTTGCAACAAGAGATTGCTCAGCTCGACAAGAAGGTTGAAAGCCGTTTGAAGGATTTTCAGGCGGAATTTCGTGCCGAGATTCACAATGATATCAAGACTGAGATTCAAGCTTTGTTTGAAGCTTATCTGGGGAACAAAGGTGACAACTCCGACACGGGTGGCCGAGGCAAGGGCATTTTGGGCCCTCCTCCTAGGTTCGGATCTGAACGGTTGGGGTGTGTTGAGGCCGATGGCACTGGATCTAACAGTTCTGGTCGAGGTGGATATACGGAGTCCAATCGAGCTTTCAAACTCAAGTGCCCTAAATTTGATGGTTCCGATTTTAAAGGGTGGTGGGCTAAGATGGAGCAATACTTTGAGGCTGAGGATGTTCCTGAGAATATCAAAGTGCGAACGGTGATGCTGCAATTGGAAGGGAAGGCGTTACAGTGGCATCATTTTTTTTTCTAAATCTCAGGGCGGAATGGCGAATTTAACATGGCCAGAGTACTTGTAGGGATTGCGTGGCCGCTTTTCACCTACCATCTTTGACAATCCTATGACCGAGCTGGTGGCTCTCAAGCAAACAGGTAGTGTTGAAGTTTTTCATGAAGAATTTATTAGTCTGTTGAATCAAATCTCCTTATCTGAAGAACATGCTTTGAGTATTTTTGTTGGGA